>CM038797.1:99538167-99818710 GCA_021764765.1 Vicia sativa | reverse complement strand
CTGCCATCTTTATGATGTTTGTTCGGAATCGAGTCAAGAGTCAACTTTCCGAGATTGGTCAGATAGTTTGTTTATTCGAAATGGTCATGTGGAATGCCCTAAAGCAGGGTTGTTTCAAGAAGGAACGAGGACATTAAGACAAGTGTCTACTTCCAAGGATTTATATTCGACGAATCACCATTCAAGTCTGGTGTCAGTGAGATCGATGCTGTCCGCTGTTCCATGTTGGGCCGCGAGAGTAAGATGCTTAGATATGCTTTTCAAGATAAAGGTATGGTACGGCGTAGTATCACGATGTCATTAGTGTGACTAATGCTACGATATGATTTTGATGTTCTGGACAAGATTCTCATGAGAAATGTAAGAAAGTATTTCGTGGGTTCACGATATTAATTGTCTACATCAAGTCAAGGGATCAGGTCAAGCATCCGAGCTATGCTATCGAAGATGGAAGTTGGTTAATCGGTGCATGTCGAGTATTCTAAAGATAGGATTTTGAATTAGCCACGAGAGCAAGTTTTAGCAAGTGTTGGGACGCGTGATTTTGGCGAATGCCTCCGCTAAGATTTGTTTTTGTATCTTATAGAAGACCCTGTGAAGTATTTCTGTAGTTTAGAAGTTCTTTATTTTGATGGTTAGCTGGTGAGTTCGATGGAAAGATCTTTACAAAGTTGGTATTAATCGTAAGTATTTTCACCGAGATGGTCGAAAGTCGCTATTCGACTTCAAGCGATGGTAAGCGATTTGTTCTCGAGCGCAAGTGGAGTTTTAGCTTAACGTTTTAATCGTCTTGTTTTGTATCAAGAGCCCCGCGGGAGGCGTATCATGGATACTCATTTTGACTTAAGATGTATTTCGATAGAGTCGATGCTGGTATTGCCACCGGGATGATTCGATTCTTAAGGAAATTGTCTGACACAAGTGAGTTGTGAGTTCATGCATTGCGCTCATCGAACCTTTAGGCAGATGTTAGTTATAGATCGGGATTGTTGAAGATAATTCAAGTCAAGTACTTATCTATAAAGAGACTTCACCTCATTGCCGAGTTTAGTAAGCTTCTGATATCGAGATAACCCAAGAATATTAGATTCGGGATTTATTATTTCAAGAATGTTGCGATGTTTGTTTGAGACGCTTGCGAAAGCTTAAGCTCGTATGTTATTAAGAATTTGTTCACTACTAACATATGGGTTTCGTCTGACACAGTATTTTGATTTTGCTTGTGATGACTAAGATAAGTCTCGACCAGAAAGAATTTTGTGATTGGTAGCCACAGATAACAATTAAGATGATTTTATGATGTTTTATAAAGAGGATGTTCCTCGGTTTAGACCTTGTGATTTTTTTTTTTGGATAGGAAGCTTATAATCATGAGCGTGATTCTCGAGTTTGTACTTATGCGTGAATGAAGGCATCTTTCATGTTCGTGTGTGTGACGCGTGGTTTTCCATTTTGACCGTTTTCGCTTTTGGTTTGTATAACCATTGTTGTTTTCTGCTTTAAATAAGCATTTTGTCAGGTCAGGAGACTTTATGTTCCCATTTTGGTGACCCTTTTCCCGAGGTGCCTGGCTCGAGTGTAGCCAATTCTATGGTCGAGACGCTAGAAAGTATCGATCTTGTTTGTCGCCTCGTTAAACCGTGTTACGGCTTTGTTTAGTGGTCATGTTAGTTGGTTGTCGAAGTGCATTATTGTAATGGGCTTTGGCATCCTCGCATGGTTGTTCTTGTTCAGACGCTGTTGGTTAGAGATACCCTTGTGTTTGGTGTATTTTATATGTTGTTTAATTGATATGAGATCGAGGTATTTAAATTTAGTGCATGTCTCGTATTGTTTGTTTTGGTCGGAATTTCGAGACTAAAAGTTTATATGGGAGAGTCAGTAACGCCTGCTTTTATTAATATTATATTATATTAATATTTTTGAATTACCGATCGATATTTATCATGCAACGTGAATGTTTGTATTAATTAATATATCTATTAATACATGGCTTAACGCTTCGTTAGGATCCGATATTTAATTCTGCACTATTTGAATGAATTAAATAAATAATATTAGTATGTTGAATTATAAGAATTGGTTAGGAGTAATTGATGAGAATTGGGCTTTCACTTGTTGCTAGTAAGAATACATATTATAAACCATTTATCCTCATTTTCTTCCATTCCAATATACCAAAACCAAACATGAGAACTTGGATGCTAGTAAGGAAAACAAGTTATAAAGACATTTTTCCTCATTTCTTCCCATTTGAAAACAAAAGCCAAGAATAGAAACTGGGAGAGAAAAGAGAGGGTTTCGTTGCAGAAAGAGGAAGAAGAAGAAGGAGAAAGAGAGCAAGAGAGAAGCTTGAGGTTGAGCTTTGTAGAATCATCAGGATCATCCAACCAGAGGTGTGGGTTTGACCTTCCTTTCCATATATATTGATAGATATGTTGGATTTAGGAAAAATTGGTATGTTGATTCATGGGGTTTATGGTTTGCCTTTGTTTTGGTTTGTTGTTGTTGTAGAACTTCTCAATTGATGGTAGAAATATGTTTTGATGTTGATGTTGTAATGGAGGTATATATGTTGTGTTGATGATAAGAGATGGTGAGTTAGTGATAAGAGTTTGTTGGTTGATTGTTGTAGAGTGGTTTAGAAAGGTTGGATTTAGAGTATGGTTCAGGGTATATTAGGTGCAACTCTGTAGAAATTAGAGTATTGAAACGGGAGGAAAACCAGAAGAATGAGAAAACCCAAATAAATGAAGTCATCGCTAGCAAATCAACACGGGTCGTGTTGATTTAACACTACCGTGTTTTCTAAAATGGAAATTTTAGTTGTGCAGAGCAATCAACACGGCCGTGTTGCTGCACACGGGCGCCCGTGTCGATGCAATCGCCTGGGCATTGTTGTTTTCTCGATGGCTTTTCAACACGGGTCAGGTTGATGCACATCCCGTGTGATGCCCCCGTAGCCTCCAAAATTCGATTTTTCGATTCGGGACCTGCTTGTGTTCGATTTCGATACTCGACGACGGAGCAAGTTGTCTCGAATTCAACAAAATTGACGTATAGCTAAGTTCGACGGTAGAACTTAGTGGTGAAGTTAGCTTTAGAAGTTGCGAGTTTTTACCGAATGACCCAAATAGGCTTAACTACCGCTTAATTGAATCGGATTTCGCTTAGGGATTTAAGACACGTGGTCAATCCAATCATGATGTTGATGATTAGGAATAATGGCATTATTAGGGATGGCTTTGCTATCGATGATGTGTTTAACTATTTCTCCGTATTTAGAAGTTTCAGAACCAATCGATAATGACGCGTGAATAAACATAATGTTTATGATGGCCTTTAATTAATGAATACTTGATGATTTGCGATGAAATAATATGTGTCTTTGTACATGATGATGTGATGATTATATTGATGTTGTTGATAAATGCTCGATTCCAGAATGCATGATTTTGATGATGATGAATTATTAGTGATGTTTTGCATAATGCAAATATGATGCGATGATATATTTATCTCGATGTGGATAAATTATAGCGATGTGGGCTTTATGCCAATTGTGATGAGCGGCGATGGTGTGTTTTGTTTGGTTGTTTTATTGTCGAGTCTCATACTGCATAGCGAAGAGGGCTTTTATGCCGTCGAAGAGGCTTTTATGCCGTTTATGATGGCTTTTGTCGAGCGAAGATCGGCTTTATGCCAAGTGTCCCTAATTACGACAAAGCGATGGGTACCACATGATAACATAGTCTAGTCTCATGGAGTCCATTATGTCTATTTTGGAGTCTTTGGTATTGAGTTTTATTTGATGTTCATGATGATGTTTCATGTATGATGTTTGCGATGATGTTTGTGATGATGTTTCATGATGATGTTCATGATGATGTTTGTGAAGATGGGCTTTATGCCACAAGCGATGATGGATTTTATGCCAAAAGCGATGATCGCTTTATGCCTAAAAGCAAGACGGCTTTTAGCCAATTTTGTGATGATTTGTTTATGTTGGCTATATTATTAGCATGGTTTAATGTCGTTGGTCGATGTTGTTGTTTATGATTGCCGTGTTAATTAGCGATGTATTAGTTTCAGACGATTTCGCTGTGACGGAGGTTTACGTGTTGCTGATGATTCAGGTCATGAGGCTAAGGCGATTAAGCTATAGATTATACACTTAACGACTGACAAGAGTAAGTGAGGTTCGATATGTGTCGAATGCACTTATTAACTTATACCCTTTACAATTCCAAAACTATATATATATTTTATCATGCCTTTAACTATATGTTTTGGAGTATCTCACCCTTTACTTGTTTCACCGCTACCTTTATATTGGTAACGTGCGTGTTATGAAGACGAGTTTATAGTCGTTAATGAGTCGGGTGTCGCCCGACACGTAGCACCTGGGGAAACATTTATGTTGTCTTGTTGTTGATTCTTTTGTTATTCTTTCTTTGTATATAGAATCATACTTTATGAAAATATGATTTATTAAGGAAGTTTATTAAAGGAGATGTTTTGATGTTTTGAATCAATTTATGTCTTCCTACGATGCTATGATTCGAGACTTATACTTTAAATCAAACTATTTAAAGTGAGTTGTTTTCAAGGTGTGATGCCTCAAGATTAAATTTATGAAATTTTAATTTACTCTGATTGTTGCATTTAAAATCTTGGGTAATATTGGGGTGTTACAGTTATCTTGTATAAAGCCCAAGCGGAGGCTAAATTCATGCTGGAGATGAATTATCTTGTATAAAGCCCAAGCGGAGGCTATAACCGTGGGGAACCTATTGGTTAGACTAATTGTTATGTTATAATTAGACAGTTGTATAAACAAGTGTGTGTGTGTGATATGTATTCACAGGAGTTTATGAAGGAAATATAAACAGATGCATGATGTTTATTTACAAGAGTTTATGAAATATAAACAAGTGTCTGTGAAACGAACATTTAAAACGAGCGTAATTTGATTATTTACAAGTTTGAACTGTGTACAAGGAAGTAAATATGTACACGAACGAGCTATTTATGTACAAACAAAGATGAATGTACATGTGAGGGTTGGACTTACACTATAGGTGGCCCATTGGTTTGAAAGCTTCATTGTGGAATAATGCTCCTTTCAATACCAATGGTATTCAAGTATATACAGATGAAACGGAAACAAACAATCAAGTTTATCCGTGAAATGTATCTCAGACATGTATGCATAAAGATTTGTATGTATATGAAAAGAATTTGATATGTACAAGGAAAAATATGTATGTACATAAAAGAATGTTCGATTTGTGTATACACAAGGAAGTGAAACAAACGATCAAGTTTGTCTGCATTGAGTATAAAAGGTATCTCGTGTTATGTATGTATAAAATTTGTATGTGTTTGAAAGAATTTGTTATGTACAAAGAAATATTATGTACACAAAATAATGTTATGGGACTTACATGAGGGAGGCCCATTGGTTTAAAAAGAAGTTTCATCGGAATAATTTTCTCCTAGAACCAATGGATTCGTGTATAAACAAACGAATGAAAACAAACGAAAGAAATTTGTTTATGTTTGAATATTAACAATGATGATTTGAGTATGTACGAAAAATTGAATATGTACATAAAAGGATCGAGACTTACACCGTAGGAGGCCCATGATCGATTCGAGAAATTCGAAAATGAATCGATTTTATCGCTTAAATCGGATCGATCATGGTAAAAGATGTAAGTTTGATAAAAGTTTTGAAAAATGATTTTGAAAATGTTTTGAAATGTGACGCTCATTTATGAGAAGTTTTGAAAGAATCGGAAGTCGAAAACTTGAAAAATTCACCTTTAAAGTGTTTTGAAAAGTGCTCGTAACGCCGCTTTCGCCTCGATTAAAATATGATCGATGAAAGTTTTTCCTGAAATTTTTGCACTATCATAAAATAGATATTTATTGACAAGGTATAAAAATCACCTCAAAATGAGGTGTTTTGATTGGTTAAAAAAATGTGAAAGTTTGTGAAAAAATGAAGAAAATATAACAAGTTTTGAAAAAATGGTCTTGAGAGTTGAACCCATGACCACTGGGTGGCATACGGGCAAAGAGAACTAAAGGCAAGCTAGCTACCATCGATAAACGCTGCTTGTGTTTAGGAATCGTAAACACGTAAACAAAGTATTGAAAATTTGAATTTAAAAAACTCAAGAACACGCAAGTGCTTGTTTCTTCGCTTGATTCTCGATTCTTCAAACCAAGCTATAATCTTCGCTTCTCAATGAAATTTAATGAAATAAACATGAAAGTTGCTCGATTTTGAACAAGGAATACGATGATGACTGTTAATTGCATTTATTTTGGTCTAGCATGTTGAATTTCGGGAACCACGAAGAACCCTAGAATCGACTTTTCTAAATTAAATGATGCATAGTGATGATTCTTTGATTTTTCGAGGGCTTATGATCGTGATAAGTGCGTAAAGAGATTGGCAAAGAGTTTTTTACTTAAGTGCAAAGAATCATGATATTAGAGTTCGAGTTCATACTGCTCAAGTTGAGATCAAGATGATGACGCTTCCAACTTGTTCCGGGATTACTCGAGCATCACCTACCATATGGAAGCCGTGGAAATGATCCGCTTGCCTTGAATCATCTTGAATTACTTCCAGCCAAGTCCACCACGTGATCGAGAATAGAAACTCGAATTCTATGTTTAAGCAGCTAGCTGTTAGTTATTGATCCGGATCATATATGAGGTATATGAAGTTTGAATGATTACAACACAAGTTAATCAAGCCCTACACGATTTTGAAACTTAAGGCAGCTTGTACAAGCATGTGTTCATGGCATGTGATTTCTGATTTTCAGCTTTGATCATGTTGTTTTTAAGTTTTGAACAAGTTTAATATTGATCATGGAACGTGTTTCGACACCAAAGTTCATCATAATTTTCATCAATTTTCAAAATGCAAGTTTTGGCAATTTGACATATGATTCTTGAAATTTCAAAGATGGAAAGTGAAAGCATGAACTTGCATTGCTTTGGTGTGATTTGAACTTGAAATGATGCTCTATTTATAGGCCAATGGTTCTGAAAATGTTAGGCAAGAGTACATGGCAATTGAAATTCAAGGTCCTTTTGGTAAGAATGACTTTTTCAAAAGAAAAGGAAGCTTCCTTTTTACCATGTGTGAAAATCTCATTTTGATCCTATCTTTCTCAATCATATCTAGTCGATATTTATCAGCTCTAAGCTTGAATTGGCAAGGTGGTAATGCTTCTAGATGAAGAAATCTCAAAATGACCTATAATGTGATGTTTTGAACTTTGAAAATCATGTTCATGGAGCCTTATGTTTCAATTTCAAAAGTATAGCTAGACTCCATGGATTTGTGAGTTCTTGGAAATTTTGGAAATCTTGTTTCAAGAGCTACAACTTTTATGTTTTGAGTTTTTTCCAATTCAAAATGGAACTAGGTGAAAAAATGGCATGAAGTTTGGAAAAAATAAGAAATTTTAACACTTAGAAATTTTTCTAAGTGTTGAAACTTTTCACTTTTTGTTGACTTTTTCAAATTCTTTGATTTTTTATGATCATGATGGATCATTTGAAGTATTTTGATGATTGAAAAAGTTTTGTTTTGAAAAATTTGACCAAAAGTCAAAGTTTGACTTTTCTATGCGTATGAATTTTCATCGATGTTTCAAATTGATCGATGAAGTCCAGAACTCTCGTGATGTTTTGAATCCAGAAATTAGGTCAAGATGTTGTATATAAGATATGATAACCAATCTCTATCCAAAAAGGTCATTTCTTGTTCAAAAAGTCAGAGAATACTCATGCCCGATCAAAACCCTAATTGGTCGATCCTCGATTGATCAATGAGAAAAATGGATATCTGAGGATTGAAGGCTGATGATTTAATCAAGATAGATCAAATGAGGTGATTAAAACTCAAACCCTAATTAGTTGCCTCTTGAATCAGATGAAAATCTGATGAAACCCTAATTTTGACCTGTGAAAGCTACACCCGATTAATGTTGTCTGAGCTGTTAGTTATGCAAATAATGCAAATGTAAGGTGGTATATTAGATCAAAAATTGGGGTATGACACAATCATGTCAATCTCTTTCCAATCACCCTTGTGCGTTTTTTACAGCTCACTAAGTGTTGTTTGGGCCTCAAGAAAACTTATTTTTCAGCCTTTACATGCTTTATACATTATTCTTGCAAATTATTTAATTTAATTTGAATTTAAATGAATAAAATAAAAAATAAATAAAATAAAAATTAAGATAATGCATAGATGGGTTTATAGGTCCTTGAAAATGTTATAAATATGTTCCAAACCTTAAAAAATAGGCCCATTAGTTTAAAATTCAAGACTGCTCAAATTGCATTTCATGCACTTTCTCAAAACTGCCAAACTTGCACCAATCATATCTTGCTCAATTCTTAACGTATGAGGATGATCTTGGACTTTTTAGAAAGATTAAGATGTCCTCTAAACCCTATATTTGGTTTTTCCCATTTGAAGCTTCCAAGTTCATGTAAGCTTTTTTGAGAAAAGATGACTTTTTGTTGACTTTTGAAATGACCTATAATGTCTTGGCCCATATCTCTCAAATGAAGCATTTTTGGACTTGAGCTAAGAGAGACAAAGTTGTAGATAACTGAATTTCCTTCAAGATAAGAGTTGGTGAATAATTTCTCATGAAGTATGTGAAATTTGTGCTTGGTCAAAGTTTAATTGACTTCTGCTAAGATAAAGGTCAAAACCCTAATTTAGAAACTTTTGGAATTTTGAGAATTTCTTGATGAATCATGATCAACCCTTGATCAAATGATGAATATGACCTCAAAATATTAATGTTGACAAAAAATCTTGAAGTTTGACTGTATGTTGGCCACAATTGACTTTTGATTAAATACAAATGATTTTCAGCTATCTGAGCAATTGATTGAGAAAACTTATGATACAAGGCTTGATTCTTATCATGTAGGTACCTTGAAACATATGGGGAAGCATGAAGGATACTTGAAGAATTATAAGTCTTGTTAATATTGAGAGAAGCAAAACCCTAGTTGTAGTTCCACTTCTTAGGAGAGGAGTTTTCTCAGATCAACTCTTACGTAACCTTGAGCATGAGGATGTATCTTGAATCAATTGACCTCAAAATGGGAGGGAAATTTCTGGGGTACAACACCTGCCCCTGTTAAATCTTCTTAAACCTAAGGGGTTAGATTGGTGCGCACGCCATTCGTGACCTGAAGGTGGAAGAGGATCGAACACTTAAGTACCTAGAAATTTGCACTCGCTGGTGCGCAGAGTAACGTAGTTTGTTGATAGGATGCTTGAATGGGTTTAAAGAAGCCATTCGGAGAGATGATGACGTATAGTCAGAGATGGGCTTATAGATGCCATCCGAGGTAATTATTGATAGGAGAGTCATAATAAACCTTCATCTTGGTTTTATCTGAGAGAAATGCTTGTCAGAATAGTGTTTGTAGTCATGTAGATAGTCGCCCCGTCCTGTTTCGAGAATTGATCTACAATCTGCTTTGGTTGGTAAACCTGTCCTGTTTCGGGAATTCATACCTATTAGTGACATGGATAATTTCCCCGTCTTGTTTCGGATATTAATATATGGCCTGTGTTTGTTGGTAAACCTGTCTTATTTTGGGAATTCATACAATTTAATTGTGTAGATTAGTCTCCCTGTCCTGTTTCAGGAATTGATCTACAACTTTTTGCTAGTAAACCCGTCTTGTTTCGGGAATTCATACCGGCTTATTGTGTAGAAATTTTGTCTGTTCGTGAATTTAACCTGAAAAGACAAGGTTAGCTTTATGCACATCATGATGCATGTAATGCGTAATGGTGCTCTCGAAATAAACGAGAATGTGATATGCATCTTTTATGCATATGTTATGACATGTTATAGGTGATGTATGAATGCAAATATTGTTGAAGTGCAAAAACATTCATTTTGGGAAAATAAATCCCTGATGATTCGCTAGAGATGAAGAGAAGGATTCTTTAATTTTTTTTTGAATGATTTTACCGGGGATTCCCGCTTTCAGTCCAAAAATATTTCGATAGGGATCTTCGACTTATGCTTGGGGATAGAAGCATTCAAGGAGAGTTAACCACTTGTCGCTTTTACTAGAAGAATTTATTGTTGAAGATCCTGACTAGGAATAAAAGAGATGAAAATTCCTCCCATGCACTATCTGACCTGATTTTAGGCACGAGTATTTACTCTACTAGAGATGAAAACCTTGAAGAAAACTCAGTTGGGGAAGAGGATATTGTCGGGGATTTGGAGAAGTAAACTCCGTTGGGGCATTAAATCCTATAGACATTGTTGAGGAAGTCTTCATCGTATACTGGGGGAATAATAAAACCTCTTTATTGCTGGAGAACATATGATGATCATGCTGGGGATATGGTAGTGATCGCTGGATAATGCCTCAGTATCTATTCGATGGTGTAGTAATCCTGTTGGGGAAATCTATCTCTGTTGAGGGAGAAATTGCTCTGTGGGGACTATCCCATGGATATTATTCTTTGGAGACTCTTAGATGACATAAACATTATCTAGACTCCTAGAGCCTATAGTAACTGCTATTTTTGTTTGTTACACATATATTTGTAAATAGTAATTATTATCAAATTCATATGTTCATTCAAAATAACCATTGGACTGATGTGAAGACAAAACAGAGAAAATAAAAAGAATTTATTTGATTAAAAAAGTTAGCTTATAAACAGGCAGTCGCGTACAAAGTGAAAGATATCCTAGTAAGAGGAACTCGTCGAAAACATTTAAAACATACAAAGTAGTAATAAAGAAAAAACAGTTATGACGAAACAATCCCATCAAGTTTCAACTCTACTATTTCCCTATGTCCTCGAGCATCTCATCATTTTGTTGTAGGAAGAAGGTGACTAGACTGATCTGTACCATTTGAACTTGAAGCTGATAAAAATATGGTCTATAAGTAAATGATCTGACGGGACATACTCATATGCTTTAATCCCTAATTTTTTTCCTGGACCGCCCTTTCGGGTTTTCAGTCCACCAGAATACCCTTTTTTGCCCAAACCTCCTTTTCAGGTTTTTAACTTGCCGGGTGTACAATTTTCTTTCATATATACCCCTAACTTTTTCCCGAACCCTATTGGTTCTTCGGATGCCCTTATTTTTGCCTAGGACAATCAACCTAGCGGGACTCTTTTAGGCGTATTATTTTTTAACTATGTTCGCGTTCATAGGGTGTGGGAGATCCTTCCCGTCCACGATGGTCAATATCATAGCTCCACCGGAAAATATTATTTTGATTACAAATGGTCCCTCGTATGTGGGAGTCCATTTTCCTCTGGGATCACCTTGCGGTAGGATGATGCATTTGATTAACAAATCACCGGCCTGATATACTCGATGCTTGACTTTCTTGTTAAACGCTTTGATCATGCGCTTCTGATACATCTGTCCATGGAAAAAGGCCGCGAGCCTCTTCTCATCAATCAAATTTATTTGATCAAGCCGAGTCTGGATCCATTCATCTTCATCTAGACCTGCGTCCTTCATAATTCTCAATGAGGGAATCTGGACCTCAACTGGTAAAACAACTTCCATACCATATACAAGAGAGAACGGGGTTTCCCCAGTTGACGTTCGTAATGAGGTGCGATAATCATGAAGAGCGAATGGTAACATCTCATGCCAATATTTATATGTCATTATCATCTTTTATATAGTCTTCTTAATATTCTTATTGGCGGCTTCCACTGCGCCATTCATCTTTGGTCGATATAGAGAAGAATTATGATGCATAATATTGAACTACGTGCAGAGTTCAATGATCATATTCTTGTTAAGATTGGTACCATTATCCGTGATGATTCTTTTGGGAATGCCATACCGACAAATAAGGTTATGTTTGATAAATAGAGCCACAACATTCTTTGTGACAAACGCAAACGAGGCTGCCTCCACCCACTTTGTGAAGTAATCAATGGAAACAAGGATGAAACAATGTCCATTGGAAGCGGTAGGCTTAATCTCTCCAATCATGTCATTCCCCTCATTGCAAACGGCAGGGAGCGGTTAAGACATTCAAAGGAACCGGAGGTACATGTACTTTGTCAGCAAAAACCTGACATTTGTGACACGTTCGGGAATGATGATGGCAATATGTTTCCATAGTATACAAGTAGTAACATGCTCTAAGAACCTTTTTAGCCATTGTATGTCCACTGGAATGAGTACCGAAAACACCTTTGTGCAGGTCTTCCATAATCTTCTCAGCTTTTCTCTTATCTACACACCGGAGTAAAGTCAAATCGTGGTTGCGTTTATACAAAATCCCGTTACTCAAAAAGAACTTGGCGGAGAACCTTCTTAGAAACTTCTTTTCATTGATAGATGCTCCTTCAGGGTATTCTTGAGCCTCGAGGTATCTTTTCACTTCGTGAAATCAAGGCTTTTCCTCTACTCCCTCAATATCAAGTTCACAACAATATGTTGGTTCGTCTAGCCTTTCAATAGTAATCCGAGGAGCTTCGTTGTCCCATCTGACTTTGAACATAGATGACATGGTAGCTAGTGCATCGACCAACTGATTCTCTTCTTGCGGAATGAGCTAAAAAATGATTTCTTCAAAGGATGGAATCAAACTCAACACATATTCTCAATATGGAATGAGATTTGGATGCGTCGTGTCCAACTCGCCCTTAATCTAACTAATCACCAGGGACGAGTCTCCATATACTTGCAAGAACTTGATCCTTAAATCAATAGCAGCTTTGATACCCATGATACCTACCTCATATTCGGCCATATTGTTGTTGCAGTCGAAACATAATCTGGCAGTGAAAGGTGTATGGAAACCCTTGGGAGAGATAATCACAACACCAATGTCGTTGCCAAGTGAATTAGAAGCTCTGTCAAAAACCATGGTCCATCGGGATCCTGATTCAGGTCCTTCATCCGATCCAAGTTCTTTATAATCAGTAACTAGCATGATATTCTTGTTCGGGAACTCAAAATGCATAGACTGGTAGTCATCTATAGCTTGATGAGCCAAATGATATTCTAATACACTTCCTTTGATTGCCTTCTGAGTAATATACTAAATATCGTATTCAGTCAAAATCATCTGTCATCTTGCTATTCTTCCGGAAAGAGCAGGTTTCTTAAATATGTACTTTATCAAATCCATTTTAGAGATCAATAAAATGGTATCGGTCAATATATACTGTCTTAGTAGATGAGCAGCTCATGCCAAAGCGCAACAAGTTTTCTCGAGCAGTGAGTATCTTCTTTCACAATCGATAAACTTTTTGCTAATGTAGTTTATTGCATGCTCTTTTCGACCAGACTCGTCATGTTGCCCCAATACACACCCCATTGAGTTCTCTAATACTTTTAGGTACATTATTAAAGGCCTTCCTTTAATTGGTGGCATCAGAATATGAGGTTCTTGGAGGTACTCCTTAATCTTGTCGAAGGCTATCTGACAGTCGTCGTTCCATTTTATTATTTGATCTTTCTTCAATAGTTTTAAGATTGGTTCACAAGTACCAGTCAAGTGTGAAATAAATCTAGTGATGTAGTTCAATTGTCCTAGGAAACCTCTGATTTCCTTCTCGGTGTGGGGAGACGACATTTCTTGAATGGCTTTAACCTTGACGGGGTCAACTTCGATACCTTTTCCACTGGCGATGAAACCTAGGAGTTTACCAGATCTTACTCTAAAAGTACACTTGTTCGGATTCAATCTCATTTTGTACTTCTTCAATCTCTCAAATAGCTTGTGCAAGGTACCAAGGTGTTCTTCTTTAGTCTGAGATCGGGCTATCATGTCGTCGACGTAGACTTCTATTTCATGGTGGATCATATCACGGAATAAAGCTACCATAGCACGCTGATATGTCGCACTAGCATTCTTCAACCCAAATGGCACAACCTTGTAACAGAAAGTGCCCCACTGTGTGACGAAGGTGGTTTTCTCCATATTCTCGGGAGCCATTTGGATTTGATTATAACAGGAGAAACCATCTATGAAAGAAAATACCTTATGCTGAGTAGTGTTATCAACCAGAACATCGATATGTGGAAGCGGGAATTCATCTTTAGGGCTCGCCCTTGTCAAATCCCGGTAGTCTACACACACACGCACCTTGCCATCCTTCTTAGGTACTGGCACCACATTTGTAACCCATTGGGGATAGGAAGTAACATCTAGGAAACCCGCATTGAACTATTTCACGACTTCAGTCTTAATTTTCTCAGACATCTCGGGACGCATACGGCGAACCTTCTGTTTTATAGGACGATAGCCTTCTTCCATCGGTAAGCGGTGCACCATGATATCAGTATCCATCCCTGATATATCTTCATAAGACCACGCAAAAACCTCAACATAGTCACGTAGCATCTAGACTAGCCTTTCTTTGACACCATTCTCAAGGTCAGCACCTATCTTGACTTCTTTTATGTCCTCTTTAGTATCCAAGTTCACAACCTCGACTGACTCTTCATGTGGTTGTATAGCTCTTTCTTCTTGCTGTAATAATCTAGCAAGCTCTCCTATTACTTCACAATCTTCCTCACCTTCATCTTCGGCTTGGTAGATCATATTTTCAAAGTCATATTTGGCAATAGAATAATTGTTATCAATGGGATCCAGAGTGGATGTGGATGAGCAATTTATTACGTGGGTGTGTGTAAGAACACATAGCTAATTTTTTTTTCCAAAAAAAGAAAATAAAGTAAAAGAAAAATAAAGAGCGTAAAATTTTAGTGCAAAATTCCAATGATTTATTGAATGAAGATATGCAGATGACAAATAAAAACCCTAACAAATGGACCATCGTGCCCCGGGTAAGGCGCTAAGCTTAAAGTCATTGTTCAAGATTACATAAAAAACTTAATAGCATGGAAAACAGGAAAAAGCAATTACTCATGACTAACGGAGATTGGTATAAAGTGTTTTTTTGTCCAATTGTTAAGTCTGTTGCCGATAGTAGGGAAGATCCAGTTGCCAATGTCATAACCACCGTCATCATTTTCTATAGCATGGACCCCATTATTGTTGATGTGGAATGGTGGTCCACATGCATGATCGCGACGCACCATCTTCTGAGTTTTTAAAGTGAAACCCAAACCAAACTTGTCAAATTTAAAAGGAAAGTCAGGAAGCTGACCCTAAATAGTACACCCACCTTCTTCTACCACAACCTTTGCGTCTTTCAGAAAGGCCACCTTTGGTGGAACCCTGGTGACCTTAGGAGTAACAGGAGCAACTTGAGAAACAAACATTTCCCGAGGAACTACTTCAAAAGTCTGGCAAGGAGTCTGAATGAATTCACCATCCATCTCAACATATCTGGAAGAATGCAGGTGACTTACCATATACTCTTCCTCTCCACAGACTGTAATAATCTTTCCTTTCACTGGGTACTTCAACTTCTGGTGTAAGGTAGACGTGACATCACCTTCCCCATGTATGCAAGGGCGTCCGAGTAAACAAGAATAAGCTGGACGAATGTCCATCACATAGAAAGTGGAGTCAAAAAATTGATAACCCACCTTGATCGGTAGATCAAGCTCTCCAAGCACCGTTCTCCTTGAACCATCAAAAGCTCTCACAATTATGTCACTGGGTTTCAACACAATCCCTTCACTGTCAATTCTATCTAGAGCATCATTCGAAAAAACATTCAATAAAGAACCAGTATCTACCAACACATGAGATATTGTAGTGCCCCTGCAATCAATAGAGACATGCAAGGCCTTGTTATGTTTCCTTCCCTCAGGGGTCTAGTCAGCGTCATAAAAACCCAAACTGTTGTTTGCGGTTAGGCCTCATATTTCAAATTAATCAACAGAAGTTTCTTGCGGTACATGAGTGTTCTTAAGAAATTTCACTAAGGCCTGGGAGTGGGCCTTAGAGCATAACAACAGAGCTAGCATAAATATTTTGGATGGGGTTTTCCCCAACTACTCAACGACATTATAATCACTTTTCCTAATAATTTTTAAGATTTCCTCCATTTCTTGCTTGGAGACATCCCCAACAACTTCTTTTGGTGCCTCTGTTTTGGAAGGCTTGGTCGCTTTCTCTTTTCCCCGAGTCTCAATGGTCAGCTCAGTGGCAGGGATACGGATTAGTGTAGCATTGTCTTTTGGAGGAGATATTTCTAGAGAGAATTCTGGTCCTAGTTAATTTACTAGATCCCGTAATGTTTTCGACATTAGGATTAGTGGCTTCAACATTGTTATCTTTCACAGTCAATGGTTTATGTTTAATGCCATGGTAGTAGACTTTGGCTCCATAATTCCAAGGTATGGCTTTATCAGAGGAATACAAAATTGGCCCAGGTGAGGTAATGATCAAAGGAGAAACCCTGGGTTTAGGAGTAATCTTCACAAGACCTTTGGAGGTGATCCTTATTACATCCGCCTCTTCAAATTTCAAACTCCGGGACACATCTTCACACAAACCCTCTACATACGGGATCTTTTCGAACAACACTTCTCGGTTGTCCATCAAATGCTGAATACCTCTTTTCAACTATACACAACAATTAGATTTAGACACACAATGGCAATAATTTTTCGACGCAACTCAAAAATAAATTGGCTCGCAACAGATTCTTCTTAACACTCATCAGGGGAGTGGTCAAGTCACTCACAACAAAAATATAAGAATCATTATCGATAGCATTGGCACTCCTTTCATGATTAGGCATGGGTGCAGTAATCACATTTAGAGTTTCAAGAGGGTCAAATTCAATCTTCTTGGCGTCGATCATGTCTTGAATCTTGTTCTTCAGAGCCCAACAGTTGTCTGTATCATGTCTGGGACTATTAGAATGGGATACATATCTTGGATTGGAGTTGTATCTAGGAGAGGATGTATTAGCATTATGAGGAGGATCCCTTAAAGTAATCAGCTTTTCCTTTAACAAGTGTTGCAATTCTTGAGACAACGGCATGTTGATCTTCGTGAAATACCTTCTGGGTGTGTCTTGCCTACGCGTATTGATTTGTTGATACTGGGTTGGTACGGAATTCGTAATCATTACAGCCCCCATAGATTGATGGCGATCATTTTTATAACGACCCTTCTGGCCGCACACAACATTGGTTTCTTTCTTCCCATCAAAAGACTTCTTCATATCATTTGAAGATACCGCTACCTGAATCTTCCCACTCTTAATTCCATCTTCGATACATTCTCATGTTAATATCAATTCGGTAAATCCAACTGAAGAACTTTCAATTAGATGATTGAAGAATGGATCTGTTAACGTACCCAAAAACATATCAACCAATTCTCTATTAGACAAGGGAGGTTGAAATCTTCCTGCTAGATCTCTCCACTTTTGGGCATACTCTTTGAATTTTTCATCATAGCCCATAAACATGCTTTGTAACTGCATCCGGGTCGGCGCCAGCTAAGAATTATACTGATATTGCTTATAAAAGGCTTCCGCCAGATCATTCCATATATGAATGTGGGTATTTTACAACTGATAATAACACTCCAACTATGCTCCAGACAACACTTCTTGTCAGCAGTGTGTAGTTGAATCTTCTGAGCATAGGACTTTAGGTGAAGCTTTGGGCAAGAAACACCATCATACTTCACAAAAGAGGGAAATTTTAATTTGTGAGGAATAACAACTTTATGAACCAATCCCAAATCTTCAAAATTCAGCTCTGACACCTTTAGATTTTCTACAACATTCAAGCGATCTTCGAGTTTTTTATACTTCTCATCAGCAGGAGGATATTGTTCATCTAGTTAGTCTTCTTATTCTTCTTCTTCAGACTCATGGTTGCTTTCTTCATCAGCCTTGACACTTCCATCATTTTCTGGGAACTCAAGCTCTTTGCCGACTTAACCGGACCTCTGAATCTACTTCCCATGTTAAGAATACCAGCTGCTTTCTTTGATTTCTTCTTCCCTTTCTTGGTGATGAGTTCTTTCAGATCTTCATGCCCTTTGGGCAATCTTATAAACATATCTTAGAACTGAACATTCTGAACCTGGAGATCTTTGACAGTTTGTTCGAGAGCCATTTTTCTTCTGGAATAACAACGAGAAAAAAAAGAGAAAACCGATGTTTGGAGTACCTATTATGAAATTATATGATATGAAATGCATATGCAATGTTTTCAAGGACCTTGCGAGATTTAAATTTGATAAACAAAATGAACAAATTTTTATTAGTTAACTTGAAATCATAACAAAAGAGTTACAAAAGAAATTTAAATAGAAAAAACTCCTAATGCTTAGGTCTCCCATGGACGATTCCTCTTTGTGTTGACATAAGCGTTAAGACTTTGTTCCTGGTGAATTTAAATTTAAATGAATAAAATCAAAAATAAATAAAATTAAAATTTAATTTTAAATTTGACAGTGCGTTTTAGTCAATTCAGATTATCTTTGAACCAGAAATGGATATTTTTCGGTTCGTGTGCTTGATGCATGATCTTCTAGTTAGAAGGTTGTCTCGGGTTGGTTCTACAAACGTTGGAACCATTTTAGTGCATCCTCTATTTTATTTGTTCAGACTGAGGGCCAATTCATCAAGGAAGGACTCCGACAGTTCATTTCTTAATAAAGCGAATTCAGTTTCTTTGGTGTTTCAGACGCTCCGAAATTCATAACTCTTAGCTCGTTAGGTATTTTTGGCTAATTTTCGACTGGTGAGTCCATCTTGATATTATCTCCAACCTTCATTCTCAGGTCGGGAGTTAATTGTGTGAAGAAAGTCTCCGGAAAAATTAATCTTGCAAGTGGATTAAACTGAGATTTATGGCTTAACCGTGTTTACGGGACACTAAAAAATTCATAAATTCTTACTAGAACGTCAGAATTGAGTGGTTATGGTGCCTAAAATTCCGTCTTGGTGTCCTCTCTAAATTTCTTGTTTGAGTCGAGAGCTAATTCCTTATGGATCAATACCAGAATTTTATTCTTTGAAGGTGTATTTGAGCCAAATCGAGCATTATTTCATCTGATATGCAACATTCAAAGAATCATATCTCGCTCAATTTTTATCGGATTGGTATGGGACTGGTGTCAAAAATTCATAAATTTTGTAGGCTTCAATCTTCATGCACATCCTGAGTTCGGATTTTGATCCGAAGATCCCCGTTCGTAGCGTTTTCCTCAAGTGGCGCTATTAAAATTCTACATGTGTCTGATGTCCGTAATGTGAGCTGAAATTTCAAAAATTCATATCTCCTTAACCGTTTTTCGGATCGAGTCGAAATTTTGTCTTGCGAGACACAATTTTTCATTCAGGACATTTTTTGTGTTGGGCTCGATTTCAATTTTGGCACAGCACATTTCTCGGGGATGGATACTGTCCACGAAAATTCGTCGGATAAAGGCAATTTGGGCCCAATCTTGAGTCCAATTCACATCAAGCCTAATGTGCCACCTATAAATCAATTTTTACTCTCATAATTTTGGGAGGAGAAATCATTTGTTAAGTTTCCACTCTCAAATCACTCTCTTTTCTCTCATTTTTCTCTCAAATCAAGAACACAAAAAAGTCAAAAAGTCAAAACTCCTCTCTTCCCTCCAAAGCCAAAACTGAGCCACCACCTATCCTTGGTGGACCACCGCTCACCGCCGCATCAACCGCCACCCTCACTCGGCTCTGACCGGTCGGTCTCCACGCGATCGGTTTCCCACCGTCCGGCCTTCCCTCCGCCGCGCGATCTCCTCCGTCCGCTCTTTCCCCGGCGTGGTACTCCCTCTGTTTCCGATCGTGTTTTCCTCTCTCCCTCGAATCAAGTTCTGGCTTCTTCAATCTTCAATTGCGATTAGCTTTTATTTCTCTTGGTTGATTTAAGTGCTTTTCTCAATGAAGTGATTCTTGAATAATTGCTAATTTGATTATTGACTTGAAATTGAATTGAGGAATAGATTGTTCATGTATTAATTGATTTTTACATTGATTAATTGAATTGATTCTACATATTTATGGCTTAATTCTTGAACTTGAAGTTGTGTCGAGGTGTGAAATTGATAAACATTGCACATTCATGAGTTGATTTATTTGCACATGAGGTGTTTGTGTTAATGTTTGAATTGTAAATAGCATGTTTATTCATTGATTAATTCTTGCATTGATTGTTTATATTGAATTTGCATGCTAATTGGTTGATTCTTGAACTCGAAAGTGTGTCGAGGTGTGGTTTAATGCACATATTCATGAGTTAAATTGTATATTGTTGATTAATTGAATTGGTGCATTAAGACATGGTTAATTCTTGACTTGCATTTGATTTTATTTCATGTACAACGTTATGTCGAGGTGTGGCATTGGTTGATTGTTGAATGCTTGCATGTTGCTACACGTTGATATGGAATTCCATTCATGAAGCATGCATTTAATAACAACATTACATGAGATAATAAGTATTGTTATGCATTGTTTTAATTCAAACAATTCCAATTTTGGCATGTTAATTATAAAATCAATTGTGTGGAGTTGTTTGCATATCATGTAATTGATTTAATATACAATTTCCTACTTCATTTCAAATGCAAAACAAGTGAGAATTGGAAATTAAATCAGTTCATGATTTTCACCTTTCTCATGCATTTTCATGCATTTTTGTGAACCAAAGTGCATTTTTCATCAAAAGTCTAAGATAGCAATACTTGTCCTAAACGTATTGACATGTTTTAAAATCGATTTTCATGGTTTCGAAATCAAATTCCATGCGCATCATGTCCATATAGACTTGTTGTCCAGCCACATAAAAGGTCCAAAAAATGTTACTTCCTCTCTGAATTAATTAAAATTGATCACATTTTTGAACCCGTTGACACGTTTGCATGCGACCATGTGATTTTTAGCTTAATCCGACAAGTTGACTTTTCTCCTAATTTCCGAATAAGTGATTTTCCAAGCCGATTTTTGAGTTTTTATTTCACTTCTTGCATGCTTATGCTTGTATATTAGATCGTGAATAACCGATTTTGAGCTTTATGCTTTTGATAAGCACTTTCCTTGTTAATTATAACACTTTGTTAATTGTGCAAGGTACCTTGAGTTTGTTTTCGATTAAGTAACTTTATGTTACCATGGATGATCAGAAAACAATGCACGTTACTAATTTGTAACATTTGTTCTTTGATAGTGCATTGCACGAGTTATATTTTGTGCATGTGCTTCATTATGGATGTGTCGATACACATCCCTTTTCACCATTGTATGTTGGTTAACGTACTTTTGTGCAAGTTCTATTTTACGGACGTGTCGACACACTCTGTTGATTTCCATACATTGGTTAATGTATTCTTATGCCAGTTTGGTTATCTGGAGGTGTCGATACACATTCCATCCGCCGTAGTACATTGTTTAAGGTACATTATAATGGTGTTTTATTAATCTTGGATATGTCCGCTACATATTTTGATCTTGCACACATGTGTGTGCTCCTTTTATCTGCATTGTTTGGGTGTTTACCTCTTGCAGGTTTATATGATTGATTCAGATATGTCTGCTACATATTCTGGACATGTATACGATATATATGCCCCTTTTGTCTGCATTGTCTGGATGGTTATCCCTTGCAGGTTTATATGATTCATTCGAATATGTCCGCTACATATCATGGACATGTATACGATATGCATGCCCCTTATGTATGCATTGTTTGGGTGTTTACCTCTTGCAGGTTTATATAATTGATTCAAATATGTCTGCTACATATCCTGGACATGTATACGATATACATTCCCCTTTTGTCTACATTGTCTGGATGGTTATCCCTTGCAGGTTTATATGATTCATTCGGATATATCCGCTACATATCATGGACATGTATACGATATGCATGCCCCTTATGTCTGCATTGTTTGGGTGTTTACCTCTTGCAGGTTTATATGATTGATTCAGATATTCCGCTACATACCTTGAACATGTATACAATATGCATGCCCTTTTGTCTGTATTGTCTGGATGGTTATCCCTTGCCGGTTTTATATTGATCTTCGGATGTGTATGACACACATTCCGATCATGCTTATTGATTCTTCTACGCATTGCTCAACGTATTTCTTTATTGCTTGCCAGCAATTCATGAAGTTTTCTGGAGTATTTTTCTATTTGCTATAGCTTTTACGGATCGCTATCCGTTTGGTATTTTCTTACCCTTTTAGAGCTCTCTTTTACTGCTTTTCTAGAGATCATGAGAAGTATGGTTTTTACTACTTTCTTAGATATCATGAGAAGTAGGAAAAGAGCGTGGACTCGAAAGTCACTGTTTAAAGACCTATAGCAGGCATTCCGCAAATTGTGTGCTACTTGTGTTTGGTTTGTTTAAAATCCTGCCTGAGAGTAGGTACTTTTCAGTAAGTGTTTACTATTTGTACTTGCATAGAGGTATGGTGGTTAGGAAACCTATTATGGCACAACCATTAAGTCCTAATGATAAAGGCACACGGAAAAAGGTTAGCAATCAACCCCCACCCAGTTCAGTCCGTGTCATCCCAGCTCATGCGAATTGTGAAAGCTTCCTTTATCGAGTCATATATATAGTGGAAAGGGTTCCTTATTCTAACCTTCCACAATTTGTCTGGATTTCGCATCGTCATCCGCTGATACTCGCACTCATATACTCTTCACACTTGGTAATTCATATCAAGGTGTGAATCTCTTTCCCACATGAGAAAACTCCTGGTTGACGCGGTTTGAATCGCCGTGGCTATGGTTTTTCTCTGAAAGAAAGTTCCTGGTTGACTCGGGTGATGCGACTTCCTTGGCTATGTTTTTTCTTTCCTCTGTACCCCACACTTTTGTGTATCATTTATTTGTGCATTGCATTGCTTGTGTGCTTTTTCCAAAGCACTTGATCGCCTCCTCCCTGTTTATCCCTTGGTTGGTCAACCAAGGTGGATATTAGGATAGTTTCCCCTATGACCGCTCGGCTAGGGTAACATTCGAGCTTAGACATCAGGATCGTCATCCATGCATGTCAACATAGGTAGAGATTCCTTTTTCATCCTTGACATAGGGCCACCTTTGTATGATAACATTAGGGATAGAGCTAGGTAGTTCCCCTTAGATGTTTTTCTTCCCCTTTTGCATAATAAAACTAAAACATTTTCTTTATCAAATCTCAAAACATGTTTATAAACTTAAATCCTTTCTCTAAGGTAAAAACAATCCACCAACTCAAACCATTTTGTCTTTAGACATTTTTCTATGAAAACCTTTTGCTAAGTGTGCGAGCGGCCGAGCAAAAGACTTTTGATAAGCTGCAACGCAAAGCACGTATTGCAATCGTAAGGATGCGAAATGGAATTTCTCATAAAAAAATTGCAACCCACCAAAATTTTGGAGGAAAACTACGTAGTGCTTTGATCCCTAATTGCACGAATGGGGCACGTAGGCACTAAAGGTTCGCAACCGCGGCAAGCACGACTAAAAAACCTTTATTTTTGTATATAATAATTTGCATTCAATCATTTGCCTTAGATATAGTAGTAAATAGATGCTCACACCCATTAGATAGAAAGTAGAAGTGGATACTACAGAGTACTACAGACGTGTCGGGTGCTAATACCTTCCCCTCGTGTATCTGACTCTCTTACCCGATTTATTTGCCGTAAGACCATGATTTCTTCCTCTCAGATTTACTCGATGTTTTCCTTTCCTTTCGCGGGGTAAAAAAAGTTCGATGACGAATTCATTGATATTCGATCTGATGATTTCACCAGTAGTTTCAAAAGTGATTCAATTCAATTATTTATCTTAAATTAGAGTTTTCTAAGATTGATTTTAGTCTTGCCATACAAACTTTAATTACTAACATTTAAATATATATATAGTAAGTATAAAGTGAAGGAATTAAAAGTGCGGAAAAGTAAAAGTTCCTATGCTATTACATCCCATGAGCATTTACATAATTTAAAAAAATGAGAGGAAAGGTAAATCTACGCTATTACAAAAAATGACCGTGAGAAAATATTTAAACAAATGTCAAAATGCCCTAATATCCTATGTATTTAAAAAATATTTTTTTGCATTTTTTATGATTGATTTTAATAGGAAAGAAATTAATTTAAATTAATTACATGTTAATTATGAAAATAATATTAAACTTAATTAAAATAAAAATAATTTTATATCAAAAATTAAATAATTAATTAATTAACCTAAAACTAAAATAAAAAGGTTTTTTTATGATTTTTTAAGATAGTTAAATGAATATCTGAAAGAAATTAAAATAAAAAAGAAAATAGAAAAATAAGAGAAAACAAGTGGTAAAAAAATAAGGATGGGGTGCCAGGGTTCGAACACACGCCCTTGAGGCTGCAAGTTCAAACGTTTACCACTAGGTCACACGCCTATGGTGTTATCATGTTGATCCTGAAAATATATATATATATATATATATATATATATATATATATATATATATATATATATATATATATATATATATGAAACTTGTAAAATATGAAAATAGCAAAAGGCCAGGATCGAACCCACGCCCTAGTAGACCAAAGACTTAAGCGCGCAGGTGTTGCCACTAGGGTGGCGATACATCCATTATTTTACACGCTTCCATAAATATATAATTGAAAGCAAATTCCAAAATTACATTTTAAACATAACATGCCAGAGTGTGACCCCAATATTTGAATGGGCCAATCACATCTCGCCATGCCTGGTCAAAGGGTCAGAGAGTCCGGAGAAGCGCCGGAGCCCTAACTCCGGTCGTCTTCTCCGATGAGGTGTTTTTTTAAAACCTGCAAAACAGCTAAAATTAATCCAAAAGAAGGACCCTACCCCCCTAATTCGACCCCTGTGAATCCAATGGTGGTGTTAGTTTTCATTGAAACGGCATGTAGAGTGGGATACAAAGCTTCCCGTTCACGATGCCCTAACAATGGCATCAATCGATTCCTGCATCAAACCTCACAAATGATGGTTCTGAAACATCCTAAATATCAATATAAGCAAGTATGTGCACATAAAAGCAATAAACAATGCATGAATTATGAGTTTGAGTTTCAAAATCATTACCCAACCAGTGCAACTTGAAGGAGATGTTTTGGCTTGCTTTAGGCTTGTGTATGGATGTAGAACAATCCCTAGGAACTTCAGGATTGTGATGGAGTGCTTGGAATGTATTAAAAGAGGCTAGAAACAAGAGTTTGCGTTTTCCCTAGTGTCATACCCCAAAATTTGCCCTCCATCTACTTAAGAGATTTCATACATCCATACTCAAGGATTCCTCAAGAGTTGATCAGACAAACTCTCTCCTAGACAATCAACCCAAACTAGGGTTTGGTATCTCTCAAGTCAAGATGGATTTCCAACACCTCCAATGGTCTTCATGCCTCCTCATATGCTTCAAAGATTCTCCATGTCAAGTTTCAAGCTTCACAAGTCAAGTTTCCTCAGGCAATTGCTCAAATGGTTGAAAATCGTGTATTGACAAAAGTCAACTATGGTCAACATAAATAAAACTTCCGATTTTTGGTCAACATCCTCATTTTGAAGTTACATTCATCATTTGATCAAGGGTTGATCATGATTCATCAAGAAAACTCAAGATTTGCCCAAAAGTCAAACTTTCTAAATTAGGTTTCTAGATGAAAAGTCAACTCAACTTTGACCGATCATAACTTTCTCATACTTGCTCGTAAATTTTTCCACCACCTCTTGTTTTGAAGGAAATTCAATTCTCTACAACTTCATGTCTCACAAGAATGTCCAAAAATGCTTCATTTGAGAGGTATAGCTCAAAACATTAAGTGTCATTTTCAAAGTCAACAAAAGTCAACTTTTGTTTTGAAGATATATTGAGCATGGTAACTCCAATTGAGATGAGACCAAAGACATTGGTTAGAGGACTTAGAGCTTTCCAAAAGTCCAAGAACACTCAAAATGTGGAAAATTGAGCAAGTTACACCATCCACAAGTTGGGAAATTTTGAAGAATGCACAAAGAGAGATACTTCAAAAATCAAATCTTTGCAAATGGGCCTACTTTTTCTTCATCCTAACTTGTCCTCAAGCAATTAGGAGTGTCCAAGCCCAAAGCCACGAATTTTTGATTTATTTTTCTATTTAATTTGTAATTTATTCATTTAAATGCAAATTAAATCTTAAAATAAAATATAAAATTGAAATTAATGGCAAAGATTGATTTTATTCTTTCCTTAAGGTCCAATTAACTCACAAATGCCAGCAAATTCGAAATTGGAGCAAGAAAGGCAAGATTGGATTGAAATTGATCAAGCTTTGAAGATTTGATTTTCATGGAAATATCAAATTTGATTTCCATTGAATATTGATTGATTCTTTCCAAATTCAATCCCAAATCCATCCAGTATAAATACATGATGCATACCTATCAAGAAAAAACGGAAAAAATTGCTCCAAGAACCCTAACCTAATTCAAGAAATCCGTGACTTACAAGTTACTAGCAGCCATCGATCCAGCCACTTTCAATTGCTTTTGAGGATTCCATTGCATTCCTTGGGTTGTTCTGAGTCGATCCAGACTCTTACATCATTCAAAACCATCCAGAAACAAGAAATCACGAATCGGTTTGCTCTTGTTTTTTTCAAAATCGTGTTTCAATCATCATGCATTATTAACCTGTTTTGTGTTTGTTTTTGTGATTAGTGATGAGTTTGCAAGCTTTCTGGGCACTTTGATTGAGTTTCCATGGCCGGAAACACGATATGCCATGATTAGGGTTTTATGCCGTTTAGGTTTCTTATTAGGAAAAATTGGACCATAAGACCCATACTGGTGTCGAATGCTTCAAGGAATCGAACCATGCCTTTAGAATTAATTTATATTATGTATGCTTGCTTTTGATTTTGCGGGCTCAGAAGGCCGAGCCAAAGCCGACGCTAACTTTCAAATATTTGAATCGGAGAAGACGATCGTTGCCAAGGATGAGGCAATGGGAAGCAACGCGTATAATCCACTAACTCCGCTTTCCAAAGGCAACACGCCATCGGTCAAGTGTGGTTTTCAAGGTTTGAAAGGGATGTCTCCAGTTCGATTCCTGGTTCAGACAATCCCTTTTTTCACTTTTACTAAACTCAATTATTTTCATTATTTTCAATATTTTTCCATTCATTTTAATTGTTTTCATGATTTTTATTCTGCATTAAAAAACTACCAAAAACATTTTTTCTTTTTACATTATTTTCATAAAAATATTTATTTAATTTAATAAATTAAAAAATATAATTTTTGCATGCATATTTATTTTATTTTTATTTTTGCATTTAAATCCTTATTAATTGCATTTTAATTATTAAATCTTTTCCAAAAAATCCCAAAAAATTATTTTAATTATTTATCTTATTTCCAGCATATATTAATTTTCTCATATTAAAATTTGCATTTTTCTAACATTTTTTCTCTTGTTCGATTCATATTGCATTTCCCGATTTTCTTATTCTTTCACAGGTTGCTCCGATTCGGACGTTTTTTCTTTTATCGTTCTATTTTTTCCAATAATGTAATTGCTCATGGGTTGTAATAGTTTAATCTAGGCTTTTATTTTCCGCAAGTTTAAATTATGTATCTGCCCCAAAGCCATGTAATAGCGTAGGTTTACCTTTCCGCACTTTACATTCCGCATTTTACTTTCCGCACCCTTATCAATTGCTAGTAACTAGGCGTGTATGGCAAGATAATAATTGGACATAGCTCACACTAATCTTCAAGATAAAATATCTGAATTTGACACACTTCTCTCACACACGCACTTAGGTAATTCTCTCGATGCCTTTCGATTTCAAATGGTCATGTCCTCGAACGTAGAGGTATTCTAGCACCGCCTTCCAAACAAATCATCATAGTCCCTTCGATACAAAGATCATAAAACCCACGATGTCGCCTCCGAATACATGATCTTGACCTCGATTGTCGCCACGAAAATGATGATAGTCCTTCGAATGTGCTAGGATACTTCCTACAAGTTGCCTTCTATGACCATCCGATGTCCTTCGAATGTCCCGCACATCCAACGAATGGAGCTACCTACTAACTAATGGTATGGCTAGCGCTATTCTAAAGGAATGTAGAAGTATAACAAAACGACCAATTCGAGTGGGTAAATAAGTCTTTAGTTGCTCGCTCTATCAAATGCTTTTCACACCACACACTTTTTCAAAGTTCAAAACTTTTCAAAACGAAACATTTCCGAACACTTTGTATACACTCCTACATGAGTCATTACAAAGTCAAAGCGAAATGCCTCTTTCAAAACATTTTGTCAAACACACGTAAAGCAATTTTAAAAGTGATCTAGAGCAACTAAGAGCCGTAGAATAAACTCGGATGGAAAGGGTGTTAATACCTTCCTTTTCATAACCATTCTCCCGAACTCGTAATCTAACGAAGGTCTTTTTCTCATACTTTTACCTTCCCTTAATTGGATAAAAATAAAAGTCGGTGGCGACTCTTGCTATCCGCACATTTGGATACAAAAATCCTACGAAGTCAGTTCACCGTATCACAGAACTGGCGACTCTGCTGGGGAATACACCCAAAAGAGAGAATTGCCTTAGGGATTGCTAGATAACCTTTATTGCTTTTTGTTTGACTTGTATGCTTTATCTTCAAGGGTTGCTTGGGTATTATATTGTTGGGGGATCCTACACCCGGATCCGGGTTTCCTTTTAGGTAAGTGGCATTAGATCATCGCGACCGTTAGACGTATAACTAAACGGTCAATATGATGGCTACGTTAGCGTGACACTTTGGTTGTCCCGATACTCTTCATTCCCAAGTTGAAGATAGTATTTGGCTTCTGCGTGGTGTCATCAAGCGCTAACTAAACTTTTAGAACCTTAATTGACCCATCTTGGCCATTAGAAGGTAGTGAGATGGCCGACTTTGGTAGGCCGAGGTTGGTTGATACTCGATGCTACTCATTGAGATTAGACTTTGGGACATTTTCGATCGACCACTTGGCCGTCGATTGAAATAAGCGCCACGAGAAAGATCGTGATGTGAGATTCCTAGAACCCTACTATTATAGGACAGATGAACCAACTCAAACTTTTGGTGGGGTAATCACCTATACCTCATGCAAGCCTTAAACCTAGGCTCATTGTGTGAATTGTTTGTGTGTGCTAAACATGACATCATCCGCATTGCATATCATTTCTAACTATTTCAAGGACCTAGGGATTTATCTTTGCTCTGTTTTGTAGGGATTATGGCTTCTAGAAAGACTATCCGAATCAACTTCATGGGTATCCCTTCTTAACTCAAAGAATTGGTTTCAGAAATTCCCGACCATGCTCAGTTCATCAAAAGACATGGTTATCTACTTGATTTGGTTATCTCCGGTTTTGAAGAAGATATGATGCATGTCCTATTCGAAACACCATTGCTTTACATTTCCAGATTATCAGTTGGTTCCTACCTTAGAAGAGTTCTCTAAGCTACTTGGGATGCCTATTCTCGACCAAATGCCATTCACCGTTGCCTACAAACATATCATCATAGTCCCTTCGATACAAAGATCATAGACCCACGATGTCACCTACGAATACATGATCTCGTCCCTTGATTGTTGCCTACGAAAAGTGATGATCGTCCCTTCGAATGTGCTAGGATACTCCTACAAGTTGCCTTCTATGACCATCCGATGTCCCTTCGAACGTCCCTTCTACATCCAACGAATAGGGTTACCTACCAACTAATGGTATGGATAGCACTATTCTAAAGGAAACGAAAACAACACGAAAACGACCGTTCTGAGTAGGTAATAAGACTTTTAGTTGCTTGCTCGATCAAATACTTTTCACACCTCACACTTTTGTCAAAGTTCAAACTCTTTTCAAAACGAAACATTTTCGAACACTTTGTATACATTCCTACATGAATCATTACAAAGTCAAAGCGAAATGCCCTTTTCAAACCATTTTTGTCAAACACACAGAAAGCATTTTTTAAAAAGTGAGCTAAAAAGCAACTAAGAGCCCGTAGATAACTACGGATAGAAAGGGGTGCTAATACCTTCCCTTTTCATAACCTTCTCCCTTACTCAGAATCTAACGGAGGTCTTTTCCTGTTCTTTTCACCTTCCTTTAATTGGATAAAAGAAAAGTCGGTGGCGACTCTTGCTATCCGCAACATTTGCGATAAAAAGCAAAACAAAAATCTCAAAGTCAGTTCACCAGACATGTAATCGACTACTGGGAGACACCCTAAAGAGAGAATGCCTTAGGGATTTCTAGATCACTTTACTGCTTTTCGTTTGACTTGTATGCTTTACTTTAAGGGTTTCTTGGGTACTATACTTGTGGGGGATCCTACACCCGGATCCAGGTTTCCTTAGGTAAGTAGCAATAGATCGTCGCGACCGTTAGGCGTATACCAAAACGGTCAATATGATGGCTACGTTAGTGTGACACTTTGGATGTCCTGATACTCTTCATTTCCAAGTTGAAGATAGTATTTGGCTTCTGCGTGGTGTCATCAACACTAACTCAACTTTTAGAACCCTAATTGACCCATCTTGGCCATTAGAAGGTAGTGAGATGGCCGGCTTTGGTGTAGAGCGAGGTTGGCTGATACTCGACGCTACGCTCATTAAGATCAGACTTTTGGGATATTTTTGGTCGACCACTTGGTAGTCGTATTGAAATAAACACCTACAAGAAAGATCAATGATATGAGATTCCTAGAACCCGGTTGCTATTATAGGACAGGATGAACCAACTCAAACTTTGGTAGGGTAATCACCTATACCTCATGCAAGCCTTAAACCTAGGGCTATTGTGTGAATTGTTTGTGCTTGTTAAACATGACATCATGACATCATCGCATTGCATATCATTTCTAACTATTTCAAGGACCTAGGGATTTATATTTGCTCTGTTTTGTGGGGATTATGGCTTCTAGAAAGACTATCCGAATCAACTTCATGGGTATACCTTCTCACCTTAAAGAATTGGTTTCAGAAATTCTCGATCATGCTCAGTTCATCAAAAGACATGGTTATCTACTTGACTTGGTTATCCCCGGTTTTGAAGATATGATGCACGTCCTATTCCAGTTCTTCGATCCGAAACACCATTGCTTTACATTCCTAGATTATCAGTTAGTTCCTACCTTGGAAGAGTTCTCTAAGCTACTTGGGATACCTATTCTTGACCAAATACCATTCACCGGTTTAGAAAAGGTTCCTAGGTATGAAGACATTGCATCAGCATTACATCTAAAGCGCTCAGACATTGAAGCCAATTGGGAAACAAGAAGCGGAGTTAAGGGTTTACTTGCCAAGTTTCTGATAAAGAAAGCCCGAGAATTCCTCAAAGCTATGAGTTTCCATGCATTCGAAGATATCTTGGCTTTGCTAATCTATGGTTTGGTTCTATTTCCTAACTCGAATCAATTCATAGATGTGAACGCCATCAAGTTATTCCTCACTCGTAATCCTGTGCCTACCTTACTTGGAGATATCCTACATTCTCTCTACACTCGTACTATCAAAAGACAAGGAACTCTCATGTGTTGCATACCGTTACTTTCCAGGTGGTTTATTTCGCACCTTCCTCCATCAGTATTGAAGAACGAACAAAGATTGAAGTGGTCTCAAAGACTAATGTCACTCTCTCGTTCAGATATCCGTTGGTGTCTTTTCTCTCAAAAGGACTTCACATTCATTGAGCGTTGTGAAGAATTCCCTAATGTACCGCTACTTGATATAAGGGGAGGTATCACCTATAACCCTTCTCTCGCTCTACGTCATTTTGGTTATGCTCGAAGAGATGGTCCTCATGATATGCTTCTCCAAGATATTGTGTTCGACTACAACCACGATCTCCAGAATTACCGACAAAGGTTCATACACGCTTGGGGCATGGTAAACAAGACTGATTCCAAGACTTTGGGGCACCAAAACTCCATTCCTTGGGAACCTTACCTCAAATGGGTGCGAGCTCGAGCTCAAAACCTCATGATGCCATTCACGCCTGTTCTACCAGTAATTATGGAACTTGTTGCTATAGGTGATGAACCCTATACTATTCTCTATCCCGACATGCCTACTGATTTTGAGGACTTGAAGAGATCCTGGATTCAACTAAAAGAAGAAAGGGATACATTTGAAGCTCAGTGCTATGCAAGCGAGAAGAAGGTACTAGAGTTGACCAAGCTACTTCACGAGGAGCGGAACATCAACGCCTACCTCGGCACCAAGAGGAAGCGCCCATGGGAGACTTAGAGCTTTAGGATTGTTGTTCTTTTATTTTTCTGAACTATATTTTGTACTTAAAAAGAAGAAAAAAAAGAATAAAAGGAGAACTAATAAATGTTTGTTCATGCTTGTTTAACAAATTTAAATTCCTAAGGTCCTTGAAAACATTGCATTGCATTTACATAAACATCGCATATCATGGCATAACATTGCATAACAGGTACATTAAAGATTGGTTTTCTCATTCTCTCGCTATTTATTTTAGCAGAAATGGCTCTTGAACAGACTGTCAAAGATCTTCAGCTCGAATGCTGGCCGAAATGTTCACCAGCTTGGTTCAAGGCCAGGAAGATCTGAAGAAGCTCATCAACAAGAAGAAGAAGGTCATTGGTGTTCTCAACATGGGCAGACGTCACAAAGGTGGTCCTAGAGTGGTCAGCCGGATAGAACTCTCAGAGAGTGTCAAAACTGAGGGAAGTGTCAAGGGCAACGAAGAAGACCAGCGTGAGCCTGAGAAGAAGGAAGAAGATTATGAGAATGATCAGTACTCTTATGAGGATGATAAATACAAGCAACTTGAAGACCGTCTGAATGTCAGGGCTGAATTTTGAAGATCTGAGTCTTGTCCCTGGTGTGGTGATTCCTCACAAGTTCAAGGTTCCTACTTTTGCCAAGTATGATGGCATTTCTTGTCCGAAGCTACATTTGAAGTCCTATGTTCAGAAGATCAACCCCCACACTGATGACAGAAAGTTGTGGATTCATTATTTCCAAGAGAGTTTGTCCGGAACTCAATTGGAGTGGTATTATCAGCTAGAAAGTGACCACATCCGTACCTGGAGTGACTTAGCGGATGCTTTCTACAAGCAATATGAGTACAATGCTGAATTAGCACCCACTCGCATGCAACTACAAAGCATGTCTATGGGTCGCGATGAGAAGTTCAAGGAGTATGCTCAGAAATGGAGAGATCTAGCAGGCAGAGTTCAACCACCCTTGTTCAATAAGGAGTTGGTTGATATGTTCATGGGAACGCTGACAGGCCCATTCTTCAATCATCTGATTGGAAACTCTTCAGTCGGATTCACCGAGCTGATATTGACAGGAGAGCGTATTGAAGTTGGAATCAAGAGCGGAAAGATTCAGGTAGAGTCATCCTCAAATGCTGCGAAGAGATCTTTTGGTGGTAAGAAAGAAGACAATGTTGTGTATGGTCGGAAAAGCCGAGCCAAGACCGACCGTGCTCAATCTGTGGGGGTAGTTGTGATCTCCAATCCTGCATCAGCACAACCTCAGCGAGACAACGCGCATAACCAGAACGCACCACGAAGACAGTTTACAAAGATCAACATGCCATTGTCGCAAGCCTTGCAACACATGTTGAAAGCAGAGCTGGTTACTTTGAGGGATCCTCCTCAAAACATCAACACTTCCTCTCCGAGATACAATCCTAATGCTAAGTGTGCTTACCACTCCAACAGCCCAGGACATAACACTGATGATTGTTGGGCTCTGAAGAACAAGATTCAAGACATGATTGAAGCTAAAGAGATTGAGTTTGATCCTCCTGTTGAGACTCCAAATGTGATCAATGCACCTATGCCCAACCACGGAAAAAGTTCCAATGCTATTGAAAAGAGCTCTTATGTTTTTAATATAGATGACTTGACTATTCCTCTGATGACTGTTAAGAAGAATTTGTTGCAAGCCGATGTTAATCCAGGATGCCCAGAGAACTGTCGTTGGTGTCCATCTGCACCTGATGGTTGCGCTTGGTTGAGAAGATGTATTCAGTGCATGATGGATGACCGCGAAGTACTATTTCTGAAACCATCACCTGTGGAGAAGCTGTGTGAAGACTTGTCTAAGAATCTGAAGATCGAAGATATGAGCTGCCGCATGGGTATGGATACCAGCCAAGTGGAAAGTTCGATTACATGGTGAAGTACACTGTTCCTGAGAGCTACAAGATTCCTATTGAAGATGTTAAGGCGACCGGATGGGGAGACGATTTCCCAAAAGACTATGCTGACGTTAACACAATAAGTATTTCCTCTGCTGATCTTGTGCCTAGAGTGGCACCTCTCATCATTACTTCTCTCAGACCAGTTCCATATTCCTCTGACAAAGATATACCTTGGAACTACGGAGTTGAGGTTTACTATCATGGTGTCAAGCAAGACCCTCTGACCATTGAGGACATCAAAGTTGAGGCTACCATTCCTGACATTGACAGCATCACCGGATCAAGTAAGGTGACCAGAACCGGAAGAGTATTTTCTCCAGAGATCTCTCCTCCAAAAGACACTGCGACTCCAGCTCGCATTCCAACTATTCAACCAGTTCCCGAAGCTAGAGGGAAAGAACCAGTAACTCATCCTACTCAGAAAGAAGTACCAAAGGAAGTTGCTGAAGATACCTCCAAACAAGAAATGGAGGAAATTCTGAAGATAATCAAGAAGAGTGACTACAATGTTGTGGAACAATTGGGACAGACTCCGTCCAAAATCTCCATGCTTGCTCTGCTCTTGTGCTTTGAGGCTCATGCTAAAGCCTTGGTGAAGTTTCTAAAGAATGTTCACGTACCGCAAGACACTACTACTGATCAATTTGAAGTTTGTATTGCTAGCCTGGCTGCCAACAACGGCCTAGGATCTCGATTTGATTTGACCGAAGGAACACAACAAAGCCTTGCACATCTTTGTTGAATGCAATGCTACATTGTCTCATGTTTTGGTAGATAGGTTCGCTCGAATATCCCATCAAGAGTGCTTTCGACCGACTCGATGTTGAAGGATTGGTCTTTAAGCCCAAACATAATTGTAAGAGCTTTTGATGGTTCTAAACGCAAAGCTTGGAGAGCTCATCCTTCATAAAGTCGGTTCCCGCTTTTGACTCCACTTTCTTTGTCATGGACATCCGTCCAGCTTACTCTTGCCTACTTGGACGCCCTTGGATACATGGGGCAGGCGTTGTTACCTTTACCTTACATCAAAAGCTGAAGTACCCGATGAAGGGGAAAGTGGTTACAGTATGCGGTGAAGAGGAATACATGGTAAGTCATCTGCAGTCATTCCGATACCTCGAGATGGAAGGTGAATTCTTCGAGACTCCCTATTAAGCTTTCGAAACAGTTCCAAGAGTCGTGCCTGTTGACTCTCCTATTACTTCTGAAGTTACACAAGTTCCGCCTAGGATGGCCTCACTGAAGGATGCTCAAGCTGCAGTTGAAGAAGGAGGTAGTACTATTTGGGGTCAGCTCCCTGATCTCCCTTTCAAATCTAACAAGATTGGTTTTGGCTTCACCATCAAAGGTCAGAAGATGATACGCCGCGAACGTGCTGGTAAACTTTCTTTCCACATCAGCCAGAATGGGATCCATGCTATAGAAGACGGCGACAATGACTTCGACATCAGCAAATGGATCTTCCCAACTCCCAACAACGGACTCAGCAATTGGAAGACTGAAGACTTCATACCAATCTCCTTTAGACAGGAGTAATTGCTTTTGTTTTTTGTTTTGCTTTTCGTATTTTCTACGCTTTGAACACTAAACTTTAAAGCCTAGTGCCTTGCCCGGGGCATCATGGCTCGTTTGCGAGGGTTATTATCTGTCATTTACATATTTTCATTCAATAAAATCGTTGGACTTTTTGCATTTAAATGTTGTTTTCTTTCTTTTGCTTTATCACCCCTTCAAAAGCTATGTGTTTCTTACACACACACACACGTGATACACTGCAGAATAACTCTGAATCTCGTTGATAACAGTTATGCTATTGCTAAATATGACTTCGAAAATCCGATCTACCAAGCCGAAGACGAAAGTGAGGAAGATTGTGAAGTGCCGGAGAACTTGCGATCTACACAGAAGAAGAGCGAGTTATACAGCCACACGAAGAGTCAGTTGAGGTTGTGAATTTGGGTACTGATGAAGACAGAAAAGAGATCAAGATAGGAGCAGGTCTTGAGAACAGTGTCAAGAAGAGATTGGTTCAGATGCTACGAGACTATATCGAGGTTTTTGCTTGGTCCTACGAAGACATGTCAGGTTTAGACATTGACATTGTGGTACACCGATTACCGACAAAAGAGGGTTTTCTCCCTGTAAAGTAGAAGGTTCGTCGCATGCGTCCTGAGATGTCTGAGAAAATCAAAGATGAAGTTATGAAGCAGTTCAATGTCGGTTTCCTAGCTGTCACTTCTTATCCACAGTGGGTTGTGAATGTGGTACCTGTACCTAAGAAATATGGTAAAGTACGAATGTGTGTGGATTACAAAGATTTGAACAAAGCGAGTCCGAAAGATGATTTTCCGCTTCCTCATATTGATGTTCTGGTTGACAACACCACTCAACATAAGGTTTTCTCCTTCATGGATGGTTTCTCCGGTTACAATCAGATCAAAATGGCTCCTGAAGACATGGAGAAGACTACTTTCATTACACAGTGGGGCACATTCTGCTACAAGGTCATGTCGTTCGGCCTGAAGAACGCTGGCGCCACTTATCAACGTGCCATGGTGGCATTATTTCATGACATGATTCATCACGAGATAGAGGTCTACGTCGACGACATGATAACTCGATCAAAGACTGAAGAAGAACATCTCGATCATTGGCGGAAACTGTTTGATAGACTGAAGAAGTACAGACTAAGACTTAATCCCAACAAGTGCACCTTCGGAGTCAGATCCGGTAAGCTCCTAGGGTTCATAGTTAGTGGTAAAGGTATTGAAGTTGACCCCGCCAAGGTTAAAGCTATTCAAGAAATGCCAGCGCCCCGCACCGAGAAAGAAGTCAGAGGTTTCTTGGGACGATTGAACTACATTGCCAGATTCGTTGCACATCTAACTGCTACTTGTGAGCCAATCTTCAAGTTACTGAAAAAAGATCAAGTAGTGAAATGGAACGACGATTGCTAGATCGATTTTGACAAAATCAAGGAATATCTACAAAATCCTCCTATCCTGATGCCGCCCGCCAAAGGAAGACCTCTTATCATGTACTTGATTGTGTTAGAGAATTCAATGGGGTGTGTGTTAGGGAAACATGACGAGTCTGGTCGAAAAGAGTATGCAATATACTACCTTAGCAAAAGTTTCTCGATCGTGAAACAAGATACTCACAATGAGAAAACTTGCGCGCTTTCACGACTAAGACAAGATATGTTGACTCACACTAACTTGTTGATCTCAAGATGGATCCGATAAAATACATATTCGAGAAACCCTCTCGGAAGAATAGCAAGATGGCAAATGATCTTGACCGAATACGACATCCAGTACACTACTCAGAAAGCGATCAAAGGAAGTGTAGTAGCCGATCATTTGGCTCATTAAGCCGTAGATGACTATCAGTCTATGCATTTCGAATTTCCAGACGAGGATATTATGTTAGTCACTGATTGCGAAGAACCGGGACCAGACGAAGGACCTGAACCAGGATCCCGATGGATCATGGTCTTTGATGGAGCCTCGAATGCACTTGGCAATGGCATTGGTGCCATCATTATGTCTCCTACAGGCGGGCACACGCCTTTCACTGCCAGATTATGTTTCAGTTGCACTAACAACATGGCCGAATACGAAGCGTGCATCATGGGTATTAAAGCTTCTATCGATTTAAGAATCAAATTCTTGCAAGTGTATGAAGATTCAGCTTTGGTGATCAGTCAGATTAAAGGCGTGTGGGATACGAAACATCCGAATCTCATTCCATATCGAGAGGAAGAGATCACTTTTGATCACATTCCACAAGAAGAGAATCAGTTGGCCCAGCCAAGGTTAAAGCTATTTAAGAGATGCCAGCGCCCCGCACCGAGAAAGAAGTCAGAGGTTTCTTGGGATGATTGAACTACATTGCCAGATTCATTGCACATCTAACTGCTACTTGTGAGCCAATCTTCAGGTTACTGAAGAAAGATAAAGTAGTAGAGTGGAACGACGATTGCCAGATCGCCTTCGACAAAATCAAGGAGTACCATGTAATCCTCCTATCCCGATGCCGCCCAAGGAAAACCTCTTATCATGTACTTGACAGAGAACTCAATGGGTGTGTGTTGGGGCAACATGACGAGTCCAGTCGAAAAGAGTATGCAATATACTACCTTAGCAAAAGTTTACCGATCGTGAAATAAGATATACACCGAGAAAACTTGCGCTTTTTCGTCACGACTAAGACAAGATATGTTGACTCACACTACCTTATTGATCTCCAAGATGGATCCGATAAAATACGATTCGAGTAACTCTCTCGAAGAATAGCAAGATGGCAAATGATCTTGACCGAATACGACATCCAAAGATACTTCTTAAAGCGATCAAAGGAAGTATAGTAGCCGATCATTTGGCTCAACAAGCCGTAGATGACTATCGTCTATGCGCTCAATTTCGGACGAAAATGTTTTGTTAGTTATGATTGTGAAGAACTGTGACAAGGACCCGAACAAGGATCCCGATGGACTATGGTCTTTGATGGAGCCTCAAACGACTTGGCAATGGTATTGGCGCCATCATTACATCTCCTAGCGGACACACGCCTTTCACCGCCAGATTATGTTTCAATTGTTTAACAACATGGCCAAAAGCGTGCATCATGGGTATTAAAGCGGCTATTGACTTAAGAATCAAGTTCTTACAAGTGTACGGAGACTCGGCTTTAGTGATCGATTGGGATAAGCATCCGAATCTCATTCCCTATCGAGAGCATGTTCTAAGTTTGATCCCTACTCAAGAGATTACTTTGATCATGTTCCACGAGAAGAGAATCGGTTGCACGATTAGCTACTATGTCATCTATGCTCAAGGTCGATGGGACAACGAGGCTCCCGGATCATCATCGAAAGGTTTGACGAACCCATACATTGTGAGCTTGATACAGAAGAGAAACCTTGGTTCTACGAAGTGAAGAGGTATCTTGAGGCTCAGGAATATCCCGCAGGGGCGTCAATGATAATAAGTTCTTGAGAAGATTTGCATCCAAGTTCTTTCTCAACAACGACATCTTATACAAGCGCAATCACGACTTGTGCTTACTGTAGATCGAAACCGCAACGTATCATGGAAGAGTTACACGAAGGCGCATTTGGTACCCACTGCAGTGGACATACCATGGCTAAGAAGATTCTGAGAACACGTTACTATTGGTCCACCATGGAAGTTGATTGTCACCGCTATGCTCGTTCTTGTCACAAATGCCAGATATACGCAGACAAAGTGCACATACCTCCAGTCCCGTTGAATGTTTTAACCGCTCCTTGGCCTTTCGCAATGTGGGGCATTGACATGATCGGAGAGATCAAGCCCACTGCTTCCAATGGACATCGTTTCATCCTTGTGGCAATTGATTATTTCACCAAGTGGGTAGAAACCTCGCATCATTACCAAGAATGTTGTGGCTCGATTCATCAAGCATAATCTTATTTGTCGGTATGGCACTCCCGAAAGGATTATCATAGATAACGGTTCTAACCTCAACAACAAAATGATCACCGAACTTTGCACGCAGTTCAAGATTAAGCATCACAACTCTTCTCCATATCGGCCTAAGATGAATGGCGCAGTGGAAGCCGCCAACAAGAATATCAAGAAGATTATACAGAAGATGACAGTGACTTACAAGGATTGGCATGAGATGCTGCCATTTGCTCTTCATGGTTATCGCACTACAGTACGAACATCAATAGGGGAAACCCCCTTCTCTCTTGTATATGGTATGGAAGCGGTCCTACCAATCGAGGTTCAGATACCTTCAACCAGAGTCCTCCAGGACGCAGAGCTAGGCGAAGATGATTGGATCTAGATCCGCCTCGACCAGATTAACTTGATTGATGAGAAATGACTTGCGTCCATCTGCCATGGACAAATCTATCAAAAGCGAATGATCAGAGCATTCAACAAGAAAGTCAAGCACCGAGTCTACCAAGTCGGTGATCTAGTAGTCAAGCGCATTATCCTTCCGCAAGGTGATCCCAGGGCAAGTGGACTCCCACCTATGAGGGACCATTTGTAGTCAAGACAGTATTTTCCAGCGGAGCTATGATACTTAACACCATGGATGGCGAAGACTTCCCACACCCTGTGAACGCAGACATAGTCAAAAATACTACGATAATAAGACCCGCTAGGTCGATCGACCTAGGCAAAAATAAGCATCCTGGCGAACCAAAAGGGTTCGGGCAAAAGTTAAGGATATATACAAAACATGTACACCCAGCAAGTCGAAAACCTGCAAAGGCGGCTTGGGCAAAAAGGCTATCCCGGTAGACTGAAAACCCGAAAGGGTGGTCTAGGCAAAAGTTAGGGATTTAAGCATACGACTATATCTCGTCCAGATCACCTACCTACAGACTACTACTATCAGCATTCAAGATTCGAATGGCGAAAATCAATTCACTCACTTTCTACTGACAGCAAGGAGATGAGATAGTCGAAATATATGAGTACTAGCATAGTTGAAACTTGACGAGATTGTTTCCGCATAGCTTTTTACTTTTCTTATGTACAAACTACTTGGCCATACACCACCTTTCCAAATTAATGCAATTCTTTCTTTTACAGTCTTCGCTATTGTTTGTTTTGCATAAAGTCCAACAATTGCTTTGAATGATTATATGCATCTGACAATAAAAATCTATTTACAAACATGCGAAAAGCGAACGAACAAGGATAATTACTACAGGCTCTAGGAATTGAGATGACGACAAAAGTCACCTCCTGAGAGCACAATCCCACGAGGTATCGCCATCGCAAACCTTCCCCCAGCGGAGTACAAAGTTCCTTCCACTAGCTCCAACATTTCAAGCTTCATCACATTAGCCCCTGAGCAGTGATTTCAACCAACTTAACCTTGCTACGTCAGTAACAGTTCATCTCCAGTAGAGGTATTTACCCCCAGCAGAATATCTCTCAACAATTACCATTCCCCCGGCAGCGGCAATATCCAGGCTCGAAACTTGTTCACATAGTGCATCGGAGGAAACATACTTCTCTTATCCCCCCAACCAGAGGCTTTGACGGGCTCCAGATCCTTCAAAACTAGACTCCTAGCAACGAATCAAATACTCCCCAGCGAAATCTATACATAAGATTCCCCAACGGAGCGCCTCTTAATCTCCATTTCCCCCAGCAGGGTCTACGCACAAGATCCTCAGTAGTGTACCTCTCGGTTTCTACCATCCTCAGCAGCATAGATATCTAGGCTCGAAACTTGGTCAGATAGTGCATCAGAGGAATCAAGGATATCTTTCTTCTCTTTCAAAAGCAGGCAGGGTTTTCATCTGTCTCGTCCCCAAGCAGAAGTTTGAAATCTCCAGCAAGACATTCACATCTTCTTCAAGATGGATATGTTTTGAAATACCACAACATCTATCATACATTATTCATAAAAGTCATAACTTGGGCATAATATCATTCATACACATTGTCATGCATCATAATCTACATAAGACTAATTATATTCTATCAAAGTTTCTTTCGTGAAAAACGCTTCTAAACAACAGGTCCAAGATTAATACCCGAAGCAAGACGGGAGACCCTATCCGAACGACCACCCCAAGTTGTCCTCCGACAACAGATCCAAGATTAATACCCGGAGCAAGATGGGAGACCCTATCCAAACGATCACCCAAGTTGTCCTCCGACAACAGGCATTGAATCAACACCCGAAGCACAACAGAGAAGCTATCCACATTCTGCCACCTATTATCCCCTCAGAGTAATCAAGAAGAAGATTTATTCTGACACCTTCTTATTTATCAACAGCAACTACAGAGTCTGGCGTACGACTCAGTTGCCTTGGATGGCATCTTAAGCCCATCTCTAACTATTTGTCGACATCTCTCCACTTTCAGAATGCTGCATATTTGGTTAAAAACTGATACAAACCAATAACTTCATTCAAAGAAGAGCGCAAAGTCTAACGTACGACTCTCTCCGGATGGCATCTTAAGCCCATCTCCGTGCTCCCTTCTACTCTCAGGAATATCTGTAGAGCCTAGCGTACGGATCGTTCCCCAGCATCAGTCTCCCCGGATGGCATCTTAGGCCCATCTCTGATGATTCTCCTATTCAGGCGACGTTCTTGAGTCTAACGTACGACTCATTCCCCCGTGAAGTCTCCAGCTTCTCCAAATGGCATCTATAAGCCCATTCCCGCATCATCAATCAACGACGAGTGCAAATTTTCAGGTGTACTCGAGTGTTTAATCATCTTCCACCTCCAGGCCACGAAAGGCAAGCATGCCAATCTAACCCTTCCAGTACAAGAAGATTGAACAGGGGCAGCTGTCATACCCCAAAATTTTCCCTCCTACTCCTCAAGACATTCCATACATCCATACTCAAGGATTCCTCAAGGATTGATCAGACAAACCCTCTCCTAAGCAATCAACCCTAACCAGGGTTTGGCAATTCTCAGATCAAGGTGGTTCCCATAACTTCGCATGAGTGACTAAGATTCATAAGCTATCTAACTCCTCACCTAAGAGACTTAGAGTTTCCTCGGTTAAGACCAAAACATATAAATATCTCTCAAGAGATGCGTCTGAAGTCTATCATATGAGACTTAGTCTTAAGTCTAGTATGAGAGTTTGATAGATATCTCACTTGAGAGGGTCAATGCCTCGCCCTAGGGACTCATAATCTCCTTAGCTAGGCTCCACATAATTTTGTTTAGGGGACTCATAGTCTCATCAATCAGGCTCAACATAATCTCTCCACATAATTTTGTCTGATACCTAATCGACCTAGTTCATCATATATCATCGAGGAACTTTGGGCCTCGGTATACTCCCCATGTATATCGTCTAAAAACACTTCACCCTTTATAAAAGTCTTCTCGCTTTAAGGAATGTGTAGTGTTATATTTGTAAAAGACCCAACAAGGGCGGGAGCCCTACAAATCCTAGGAAGTGCGACAATGATATGCCGCCCTTAAGGAGGTATCGCCTCGTCCCAAGTGCTACCCTCTCGCCCAAATATGAGAAAATATGGGAAAAGACGTTCTTGGGCATGAAGAAGTCATGGTGAGTAGGTGGTCCATGTTTCCCTGTGAAATAGGGATGCAAAGGTCCACCATTGATTGAGTTGTGGTAACCCTTCCCAAAAAAAACCTAGGTCCAAGGCCTCTATAATACCTCTTCCCTAACGAGAGCAAGTCCCCTAAAACCACCGTAAAACCACAACACTAAGGTACATTGCCTCTCACCTCATGTGAGTAGGTCCTTTAAAACCACCGTACAATATTTCTCACATCCATGAACAAGCTCTAACCATCACAAATTATTTATAAACCTACTAAGACCTATGAGTATCTTAGTTATTGCAAGGGTAACATGCACACTGGTATTTTTGACTAATACATAATTTATTTTTTCGACGCTATTTCATTTTTTCTTTCACTTTTACTCTTATTATTTTAATTAAAACTCATTTTTATCCTTTATAATTTATTTTTATTTAAAATAAAATAATTATATATTAAATATAAAGAATATCAAATAAATATGTAATTTTACATTTATCAATTAATTGATCGATAATTTTATCTAACACGTCAATTAACTTATCCGTTATCGATAACAACTATCAATTATAAATTAAAAATTCTGAGTCATCAATCATAAGATATAAAAGTATCAAGTAATATATTAGCCAAATGTTATTTTTATGAAACAACATGGAATTTGGCTAGAATTTAAGCATGACTATAACTTGCGTGATTAATTCCAAAGAAATGGTCGAGTTCTAGGAAGTTCAAGATCCTTCGTTTCTCACCCAAAGAACCAATGGAAGTGATCTAATTGTGAAATGACAACATAGAAATATGCAAATGGATTTGGATGTCTCATTGAGAGGGAGTTTGAACATGGAGTTGAATAAGAAAAATATGCCAGGGAGAAAGTAAAGTTGGTCTAAGCATGATGATGAAGACAAAGATAGATAACCCTCTAGCCAATCAACGAAAGATGAATAAACAATTAGTATTCTTGCACAAGTATTTGCAAAAAAATAAATAAATTTAAAGTTCAAGAAAACTTACGATAACTTTACCAGTTTACAATTTTTAGGTGTTAAATTATTGTTCCTTCTATTTTTAGGTTTTAATTAAATGGGTGGTTTGAGTAAATTATAAGGGTATGAATATAATATTGGAAGTAAGATATTTTTTGAGTTGGAATCATAGTAATATTCTATTATTGGGCTTCATGTTGAAAACCATGTAACTTAACACTTTTTAAGCCCACTAGTATATAGTTGATACCATTGGTTTGCCCAATGGATGATTTGAGTGTGCACGCTTATTTGAAGCTTGAAAATTTGCAATCCCAAAAAAAATAATGAAACAAGTCATTAGACAACAATAAGAATGTAATTGAATTGACGGTGAATATAATTGATTCTAATATAATTGGTTTGAATTAATTTATATTAACAAAATTGAACTTAGCAAAATTAAAAGTAAGTTGAACAATAAATTTAAGTGTAAAAATCATCCAAAATCAATTTTGCAGATAGAAGCTATAAATTCTAGTTTCAAGTAGAAATAATTCTGGAGGTAAATCAATTTTATTTTTGATAAAACAAATACCTCAAAATCACCCATAATCAATTCTACTGCTCTAAAATAGATTCTGATGTTAGGTTTGGGCTCCATTCCTATGTGGAGAAAGACCCAATTATGAATAGCTCATTTGTATCACTTATATAAGTGGGTGTTCGCGGTAAAAAATGACGAACGAGGGAATCGAATCGGAATTCGAATCTCTGGCTCAAAAACGATTTACTCTTTTGATTTGTTTTAAAAAAGATGCCACGAGCATCAAGCTTTATTATTTTCAAAACAAAAAAAAATGAGATGAAAAAGGGGAAAGCTGCAATACCCTAAATAAATAAAGATATGCGGTGCGACTAGCGTGAACTAGACGCAACGCATTGGGGAGAGATCTGAGTAAGGGGGTTCGTTATATAAAGGGAAGGTTATATATATATATATATATATATATATATATATATATATATATATATATATATATATATATATATATATAGCTTTATTTATATATATGAATATTTTTGATATGTTTGTGTGTTTTAATTTGCTATTCTATTCTTGGGAAAGTTTCTCCTTTGGGTTTTAAGAAAGGTAGGTTAGGTGGGGTCCTAAGTTTTGTTATTATTATGCTCGTAAAGATCATTGGGATCTTCTACATACAATCCCCTAGTGGGAATCAGAGCATCTGTAGCTCGAATCTAAGGGAGCTATGGTTTGTTTGGTTTGAGGGAGAAAGAAGTATGCTCACCAAGGATGAGACCTTATGTCTACTTATTCTCAAAGGGAGGTTGAGAAAGTCAGAGCAATCGTAGTTCCCACTTATGCTAGTGGAAGCAAAAGGTGTTATTAAGAGGAAGCATTCCGAGGGTCATCGTGGGTCCTTGCATTGTGAGCCCAAGCGGAGGCATTCCGAGGGTCATTGAGGGTCCTTGTATAAAGCTCAAGAGGAAGCTATAGGGTATGGCTGGCTTTGGATTTAAGAGTGGTTTCACCGGGAAACCATCCTCTTAGGATTCAAGAGTGATTTCACCGGGAAATCATACTCTCAGGGTTTTATACTAGCGTGGGTGATTCTTTGCATTGGAAGCCCAATAGGAGGCTTTTAAGAGATTTCCAGGTCTCTTTCTTGTTTGATGCCCAAGAGAAGGCTAAACTCAACGAGGGAGTTCTTTTGAACGAAGCCCAATAGGAGGCTAACTCAGCAGGGGAGTTGTCTTATACGAAGCCTAAGCGGAGGCTAAACTCAACGGGTGAGTTGTCTTATACAAAGCCTAAGAGGAGGCTAAACTCAACAGGTGAGTTGTCTTATACGAAGCCTAAGCGGAGGCTAAACTCAACGGGTGAGTTATCTTATATGAAGCCTAAGAGGAGGCTATAGGGAATCTAGTTGTTAGACTAGTTGTTATGTTATAACTGAACAGTTATACGAATGAGTGTGATGAAGTGTGTGATGTGTATTCACAAGAGTTTATGAAGGAAATATATAAACTAGTGTATAAAACAAGCAATTAAAGCAAGTGTAACTTGAATATATACAAAGAGTTTGGGACTTACACCTTAAGGGAGGCCCATTGGTTTAAGAGCAGTTTCACCAGGAATAATGCTCCTCTTAATACCAATGGAATTGGTGTATAAACAAGTGGATGAAAACAAACGAATGAAGTTTATTTATACTTGAATATTTACAAAGATGATTGAATATGTACAAGGAATTGAATATGTACCTAGAAGGGGTGGATATGTACAAGGAAATAAATATGTACATAGGAGGGTTGGGACTTACACCGTGAGGGAGGCCCATGATCAATTTGAAAGAAATTCAAGGAAAAACCTGGTTCGGTTTATCTTCAAATCGAATCGATCATGGAAAAAAGGTGTGTAAGTTTATTGAAAGGTTTTTGAAAAGATTTTAAAAATGATTTTGAAAAGTGAAGGATATTCACAAGAAGTTTTGAAAAAAGATTAGGTTTGAAAATTGGAAAGAAAACATTTTTGAAAAGTATTAAAAATACTTAAAACGTCTCATTTTTAACCTAATTAAAATATAATCAAAAGAAAATATTTTGGATTTTTTGACATAATCATAAAATAGGTATATTAAATGACAAGTGTGCAAAAAATCATCTCAAAATGAGAAGTTTTGATTGGTTTTTGAAAATGTTGAAGTTTGTTAAAAAAAACTTGAGAAAATTAGTGATAAAAAAAGAGTTTTGGTCCTAAGGAAGTTTGAACCTAGGATCCTTGGCTTAGAAGTGAAAAGTTTTACCACTGAGCCATGTTCTTGACTTGTCATTTAATCACCTTGTTTTAAAGAATTTTTTTGAAAAAGATTTGAAAACGAGTAAAAATGAATTTTTGAAGAAAAGGATCAGAAGTTGAAGTTCAAGGAACCGTGTCAAGTTCGAAGAAGTCAAGCTAAAGCTCAAGGAAAGAGTCAAGTTGATGTCTAAGGGAGTCGTCGATGCTTCAAGGGATGAGCTTTTTATTAAAAAAAGGTCCCAAGGGGATTTGAACCCTGGGCGTGCTGGCAACCACTGGGGCGGTAATACATCTGTTATCTTAACTCAAACCATAAATATATATTATAAGACGTGAATTTAAACTTTCCAAAAACTGGAAAAAAACGTGTGCAGCATATCATCTTCAACCTCCAGATTTTGATTCCTATCTCTCTCAATTCTTGATGAAATTGAGTGATCCAAACATTAAACTTGCTCGGATTTTTACCAGAAACATGATGGTGGCAATTAATTCCATTTATTTTAAGCTTATAACTATTAAATTTCGTATGAACACGAAGAACCCTAATTCTAAGATTTGATCTTAAAATCATGTATGTGCATGGATTTAAGCAATTGATTGAGGGTTATTGCTTAGTGATAGTGCAGAAATAAGATGGCATAGCAAGTTTTGAACTGGAATTCAGAAATCAAAGAGTTCAAAGTTGGGCAACTTACCTCTTATGAGCAGAAATCGAATCCTTGCTTAGAGTGTTTTCAGTTGTGTTTTGATGATGGCTATAGCTCCACTGGACCTCAAGGAATGTGTGGAACTGCTTAGCTTGGATTGAAACCTTTTGGAACCTCCTGCCCAAGTCCAACTGCAGCTCGAGCAAGTTGAGTATGAAGATGATGATTCTGAGTTTACAGAAATGGAAAGATGGTTTGGATCACTTCTATATGGTGTATAGAAGGTGTTTGAATGATTGGAAAGTGAAGAGCACGAGTGGAATGGAAATTTGGAAGTTTTGGCTTAAACTTGCACTTTATGGATTTTGGAAATGGTTTATGAGTTTGGCTAGTTCTTGGGCTAGCTTGAGGATTCTGACAACTTTCTAATGATGCTTGGAAAGCATTTGAAGCCTAAGATTGCTCAGAAATTGCAAGACTTGGAATTTGCAAATTCTCCCACTTAGAAACTTGAAACTTGAAAAACAAGAAAGAAAGAAGGAAAACTTATTTAGGAATGCTTTGGTTTGATTTTGAATGAAGAATTGACCTCTATTTATAGGCCAAGAATTCTGAATGACAATTGAAAGAGTTTGCAAGTTGGCTTAAGAGGTAAGAAGGAATCTTTTACATTTAATGCACATGGTTAACTTCTTTAACCATGGTTAAAATTTTCTCTTGATCCAATCCTTCTCTCAATCATTGCTAACTGATATTTATCAGTTATAACATATCTTTCAATGGTTACAAGGCTTCTAGAAGGGAAAATTGCAAAAAGACTTGTAATTTTGATGAATGATTTCGAAAATTCATGGTCATGTACCATTATGTTTCAAGGTCAAAACCCTATATACACAAAGTGTTTTTGCAAGTTCTTGGACATTTTGGAAAGCTTATAACAATATCTACAACATTCATGTTTTGAGTTTTTCTTGAATCAAAATGGATCTAGGTGAAAAATGGCCACGAAAGTAAGGAAAAACCATGTTTTTTTAACACTTGAAAAGTTTTCTAAGTGTCAGAAAAATTTCAACTTTGACTTTTTGTTGACTTTTTTCACATTTCTTGATTTTTTATGATCATGATGGATAATTTGAAATGATTTTATGATTGAAAATATTTGGATTTGAAAAAGTTGACCAAAAGTCAAAGTTTGACTTTTTTGAACAGTTAAATTTTCATCAGATGATTCAGAATTTGTCTGATGACGAAACATGGATTTTGGAATGTTTTGAACCAAGAAATTAGGTCAATATGTTGCATTGATGATGTTAAGATCAATATCCAAGAAAATAGGTCATTCATTGAGCAGAAAGTCAATGATTCACTATCTTCGATCAAAACCCTAATTGGTCGATTCAAAGTAGATCATGAGAAAGTGTTAGGAATTTGAAGATCAAATGTTGATGATTGATTAAGATAGATCAATTGAGGTGATTGGAGACTCAAACCCTAATTGATCATACCTTGAACAGATGAAATTTTGATAAAACCCTAATTTGGCTCTAGGAGCGTACGCACGATCTATCCTGTTCTGAAATTGTTAGTGATGCAATGATACATATGTGAATGATATATGGTGGTATCTTAGGTCAAAAATTGGGGTATGACAATGGGGAGTGTCAAATTAGGGTTAAGAGAGCTTGAGAAAAAATAAGGATTCAAAAATAGAGAAAAAAGGAGAGAAACTTATTCCTATTTTTCTACATCTGTCTCACTAAAACGATGATCCCTAATTTGTTCATCGTCGGTTCGAGCTGAAATTTAGTGAGCTTGTTCGCAACACATATATCTAACTTTCGACCGTTGAAAAATCCAAAATAAAGTTTGAGTTGAGAGATATCTAATTTGCACCAAAGCTGTAGATTTGAAAAAAATTTAGTTTTTTTATTCTTATATGTAAGTTAGTTTGCTTTGTGATTTGCGGTTGTTATCACTATTTTGTTAATCACTTTAAGACTCTCTTCTATCCTCAGTTTATTATAGTGAGAATTTTTTTGGTCTGGACAACTCGTGATTTTTACTCTCATATTGAGGGGTTTTCCACATTAAAAATACCAGTGTTCTTTTGTTCCTTTATTGTTCGGTTAACGTCTTATATTTGTTTTTGATCCTCAAGGTTCCTACAAGTTTGGGAAATATTATATCTATTGCGTATTAGTCTATTATTGTGTCTTAATCTTCCATCAAAATGGCATCAGAGCTCATGGTTAAGGGTTATTTTGTTTGTTTGAATGATAGAGTCAAATACAAAGATTAATATGTTATTGTTGAATGTTTCTATTTACCATTTATGGAAAGGCAAGATGAAAGACTTAATATTTGTGAATAAATTGCATTATTTTTAGTTCTGCAAAATCGGATTTCGTGTCTGATGAAGAATTGGAGTTTGAACATCAACATGTATGTGGTTTTATTTGACAATATGTAGAAGATAATGTTTATAATCATATTGCTAATGAGACACATGCAAAAAAATTGTGGGAGAAGATAGATTCCTTATATGCCTCTATATCATGGAGAAATAAAGTGTTCTTGTTGAATAGCTTCATAAATTTGAAGTATAAGGAGAAGACTTCTATTTCAGATTACTTGAGTGAATTTCAAGGGCACCTTGATAAAATGTCAGAAATGAGCATCAAATTTGATGATGATGAAGTTTTGGGACTACTTCTATTGTTATCTTTACCAGAGTCTTGGGAGACGTTTCGGGTTTCTATTATAAGCTTTGCTTCTAAAGGTGTTGTTTCTATAGAAACGGCTAATGATGGTATTATTAACGAGGAGATGAGAAGGAAAGCACATGTTTTTTCATCTAAATTTGAGGTACTTGTCACTAAAAATAGGGGAGAAGTCAAAAAAAGAAACCTAAGGGTGATAAAGAGAATTTCAGAAGAAGTCCAAGCCACGATACAAGAATCTGGAGTGTAATTATTGTCACAAAACAGGACACATAAAAAATATTGTTATCAGTAGAAAAAGGATAACAAAGGAAAGCAAGGTAAGTCTAAACAAATAGATCATGATGATCGTGTTACTACTGCTACTAGTAATGATCTTGTTATTCTACGTGATCGTGAATTTATTAATCTCGTATCAGACGAGAACATGTGGATAATTGACAGTGGTGTTACATTGCACGTTACACCAAGGAAGGATTTTTTCACATCTTATACTTCTGGTGATTTTGGAGTGTTGAAGATGGTTAATGATGGTGTATCTAAGGTAATTGGTGTTGGTGATGTTTTCTTGAAAACCAATATAGGAATGCAATTGTTGCTTAGAGGTGTCAAACATGTTCCGGATGTCTGCTTTAATTTGATCTTTGTGCTTATGTTTGACGATTGTGGTTATGACAATCACTTTGGTTCTGGAAAGTGCTCAACAAAGGTAACTTGGTTGTGGCTAGAGGGAAAAAACTTTCTAGATTGTATTGGACAAAAGCTTTGGTTGCTAGTGAAGGTAGATAAAAACACAAGAAGGGGGGTTTGAATTGGGTATTTAGAAACATTTAGTTTTCCTTTTTGTAACTAATTGCGGAATCCTTTGAGTGAGCAAGGAAAACTAGAAGGTAAAGAACACATTCATTTTATACAAGTTCACCTTCTCAATAAAGCTACATCTTGTCCACCTTCATCAAGTGATTTTGCCTTCAAAAAGGACTTGATCCACTAATTTTAAAAGATTACAACAACCTCTAAGAGTCTAGAAAGACACCTTATCCCTCTTAAGTATATAGACTAGAAATTCACTTGAGGAAATATCAATTCTAAATAGAATCATTTTTATGGAGATTACACGAGTGCTCATCATAAAGTTGATTTCTCCTAATTTGAGTACATAATGTTTTTAACACACATATGATCAACAACTTTGATGTCAAACACAATTTACATGAAGATTTCTAAGAGATAACACAATCCGAGCAACAACTCTTGTGTTTTATGCAAGCCTAAATGTTATGGTTATAACACAACAACATCTTGTAGTCTTCTTGTCTTCATCTTCCATATTGAGCAAGTAATGAGCAACAATGTCATGCAATAACTTCATTTCATTTTGAACTTTGTTTCATATTGATTTTTCTTTTCTTTTCATCACAGTTTCGTTTTGTGGGTTCACTACAACATACACACTTCATTTTTATGAAGTATTAGTTTACTTATATATGTTTTTTAGGGATCCATTGAAGGAAAACACATTTAATGAGTTATAATGGTTCTTCACTTTTCTCTACTTTCCAAGAAATATAGTTGATATAGGTAATGATTTCTTTTCAGTGTAGCACGTGACCTAGGTTATGGTTGTCTTTTCTTGGACAACATACCCTTAGTCTCTTTTCTTGACTTGGACGTTTTTGTGTTGAGCTTTTGATTTCTTCTAATGATATGTTTCTGTTTCTGAAGTATTAAGCTTGAGATTAATCACTTGTCACTATTCTTCTGATGAGTAGTTTAGAAACTACTTATTTTGTTGTAGCGCAGAAACACCTGTTGCTTAAGAACAAATCTTGTCTTCTGAAACTATGGGTATCATCTTATATGAGATACCGAGTTTTCTTCTGATGTATAATTACTCATGGATTCTTTATCTTCTTTGTCAAAGTGTTAGAATCTTTCTGATGGAGGATCATGTCTTCAGATGTGGAAGCAGCAGCTCTGAGAGACAACTTCATTTGTAGAAGGCTTTATGGTTTTGATATCTTTATTTTGATATCTTTATTTCTATTTTCTCTTGACTTCTTTCTGATTCTAATCTCCAACTTTCTGAGCTGCATTTATGTTGTTTAAGTGCGAGCTCTTTTGTAGAACCTTTCTATCATAATATCTGCACACTTAATGAAACCATTAATAGTACTAAAATTGCCACTAACAAAATATATGGTTGTTATCATCAAAACAAAGAATTGATTAGAAGCTTTCTTGCTCTAAAATCTAGGGACAATGTTAATGTTATTGACATGGAAGAATCTTTGTGGCACCGAAGGCTTAGTCATATTAGTGAAAAGGGGCTGAATATTTTAGCCAAAAAAGATGTTCTTCCTGGTTTAAAGAATGCATTTTTGGAGAAGTGTTCTCATTGTGTGACTTGTAAACAAACTAGAGTATCTTTCAAGAGACATCCTCCCTCAAGGAAGTCAAAATTGCTTCAATTGGTACATTATGATGTTTCTGGTCCATTACAGGTAAAATCTTTTACTTGTGCACTTTATTTTGTTACCTTTATTGATGATTGTTCCAATAAACTATGGGTTTATACCTTGAAGATAAAAGATCAAGTTTTGGAGAAGTTCAAAGAATTCCATGCTTCAATAGAGAGGTAGGCAAGCGAGAATCTAAAATGTGTTCGTTCTCATCATGTTGGTGAGTATTGTGGAACATTTGATTATTATTGCAAGCAATACGATATTGCACGTGAAAATAATCCTCCTAAAACTCCTCAATTGAATGGTTTAGCAGAAAGGATGAATCGAACACTAATTAAGAGAGTAAGGTGTATGTCCTCTGAATCTAAGTTGGCAAATCATTATTGGGGTGGGTCACTTTACATAGAGGTGCATGTTCTTAATCTTACTCCTATTATTGCTTTAAACAGTGATGTTCCAGATAAAATTTGGTTTGGAAAGAATGTCAAGTACGATCATTTAAGAGTCTTTGGTTGTAAGACTTTTGTGCATATTCCAAAGGATTAATGATCCAAGTTGGATGCAAAGTCAAAAGAATGTATATCCATTGGCTATGGATAAGATGAGTTTGGTTATGGGTTGTATGATCATGTAGGGAATAAGCTTATCCATATTTGTGACATAGTATTCATGTAAGACCAAAATATTAAAGACATTTATAAGGTAGAGAATATTACACCCGAGAAAGATATCAATTTGTGTAATATTGATCCAGTTTGGTTACTCAATCATAGTCTAGATGGTATTGGTAGTGATAATCACAATAATGAGCCATATGATTATGTTGATGATGAACAACTTGGAGATGACGTGAATATTCCAACTAATGATGATGAAGAGGAGAACTATATGTCACAACATGAGAATCTTAGTGAAGCTCCAGAATCATCTCAAGCTCAAGTTATGAGGTCTTTTAGACAAAGACAACCTTTTACAAGGTATAATTGTGATGAATATGTGACCTTAACTGATAAGGGTGAACCAAAGTGTTTTCAAGAGGCCATTGAAAGTGATGAAATCAAAAGTGGTTGGATGCAATACATGACGAGATAAAATCATTACATGATAATCATACTTATGATTTAGTCAAGTATCCTAAAGGAACAAGGGCTTTGGAAAATAGCTGGATTTATAAAATTAAACATGAGAGCAAATCTAAGTCTCCAGGCTATAAAGCTAGATTAGTGGTGAAAGGTTTTTGTCATAGATACGGTGTTGATTTTAATGAGATTTTCTCACCTATTATAAAGATGTCATCAATCGGAACCGTGTTGAGTTTAGCTTCTACTCTTGATTTAGAGGTTGTAAAAATGGATGTGAAAACGACTTTACTTTATGGTGATTTGGAGGAAGAAATCTACATGAAACAACCTTATGGTTTCAATTTAAAGGCAAAGAAGATTATATTTGTAGATTAAGAAAAAATCTATATGGGTTGAAGCAAGCTCCAAGGAAATGGTATAAGAACTTTGAGTCTGTTATGTGTGATCAAGGATACCAAAAGACTACTTCATATCATTTCTTCTTTATTAGAAAATTTTCTAATGATGGCTTCATTATCTTATTGTTATATGTTGATGATATGCTTATTGTAAGAAAAATATTTCTAACATTAATAGGTTAAAGAAGCAGTTGGGAGAGTCATTTTTCATGAAATACATGGGATCAACTAAACCGATTATTGGTATTAGAATCATGTGTGATAGAAATGAGAAGAAACTTTGGATGTCACAAGAACATTATATCGAAAAAGATCTGCAAATATTCAAAATGGAAAAGTCTAAGGCGATAACCATTCCTCTTGTTACCCATTTCAAGTTGAGTTCTAGTCAAAGTCCTTCAAGTGAAGATAAAGCGTTTGATATGAAACGTTTTCATTATGCTTTTGTTGTGGGTAGTTTGATGTATGAAATGATATGTACAAGGCCATAATAGCACATGTTATTGGTACAATCAGAAGATTTTTTTCAAATTCAGGTAGAGAGCATTTGAATGCTATAAAATGGATTTTAAGATATCTTTGTGGTACTACTTCTACGGAGATTTGTTTTGGAGGAGATAAGCCTACTCTAGTGGGGCAATCATACTCTAATATAGATGGATACATTGATTCCATAAAATCCACTTCACGCTACATGATTAAATTTGTAGGGAGAGTTGTGACTTGGCAGTCCAGCTTGCAAAAGTGTGTAGCATTGTCTATTTTAGAGGTTGAGTTTATTGTCAGTACTGAAGCATGCAAAGAGTTACTTTGGTTGAAGAAGTTTTTGCAGGAGCTTGGTTTGTTTCAAAACAAATATGTGTTATTTGTTGATAGTCAAAGTGTTATTCATCTTGTTAAGAATATGACTTTTATAATCGGTCCAAACACATTGATGTGAGATATCATTGGATGCGTGATGTTTTGGATACTAAATTTTTGGATTTATCTAAGGTTCATAAAAATGATAATGGTTCTAATATGATAACTAAATCATTACCAAGAGGGAAGTTTGAAGTTTATTGGGATATCGTCGGTTTGGCAATTTCCTCCACATAGTTGTGAGGGTAGATTTATTGAGCTTAGGCTCCCTTCTTATATGAAGAAATATCCAATCATGAATTTGTCACACTTATATAAGTGTAGAGTTTTAATTTAGGGTTAAGAGAGATAGATATAAAATAAGGGTTCAAAAAGAGAGAAAATAGGAGATAAACCCATTCCCTTTTTTTTTGCATCGGTCTCACTAAAACGACGATCCCTGATTCGTTCACCGTCAGATCGAGCTGAAATTTGGTGAGCTTGTTCGTAACACACATATATAACTTGTGACGGTTGGAAACTTCAAAATAAGGTATGGGTTGAGAGATATAGGCTTCTCACTAAAGCTGCAGATTTGAGAAAATTTTCATCTTTTTTATTCTTATTTGTAAGTTAGTTTGCTTTGTGATTTGCGGCTATTATCACTATTTTGATAATCACTTTAAGACTCTAATGTATTCTCAATTGATTTTAGTGGAGATTTTTCTTTGGTCTGGATGAATCATGGTTTTTACTCTCATATTGAGGGATTTTCCACGTTAAAAATATCAGTGTTCTTTTGTGCCTTTATTGTTCGAGTGTTGTCTTATATTTGTTGTTGATCCTCAAGGTTCCTACAAGTTTAGAAAATATTATATCTGATGCGTATTAGTCTATTACTGTGTATTAGTTTCCCATCATCTAGATCTTTATAAAGTTAATTCAAAGATACTATGAGACTCTGCTTTGATGAGAAAAGAAAATAAGAGTAATGAATGTTGAAGAATTAAAATCGGGTAGAAAGTTGATGAAAATCAAATGATTTTGTTGTTGGTTAGTAAAAGTGAAAGTGGATAGACTATAAGAGAAAAAATGACATATATTTGTGACATGTATATCTAATATAAATATAAAATATCAAAATATGAATACCAATTTTACTAACCCATACTATTTCCACCAGTCTAATAGAATTATGAAATGCAAGCTCTTGGATAATTTGAAGAATGACCTCAACACTCCTTTTACGTTTAGAGAAATTTTTACCTTTATCAATCAACTTAAGGCCATGGCAGGCCCTGGTCATGATGGTATACTGATTATTTTTAATTAATATTTTTGGAAATTAATGGGAAAGGACATCTCCTCAATTGTCTTTAAAATTCTCAATGAAGATGGTGACCCTAGAGTCCTCAATCAAATTTTCACATGTCTAATCCCAAAGGTTAAAATCCATTTAACCCTACACAATATTGTTTATATATATGCTAGTATATACAACCACCTGCAACCGTCAAATGTTCACAATGGTTTTTCATGATGACAATATTATGGTCGAAAGTCTTCATCAGTCAAAAAGAAGTAAGGATCAAAGATGTTCTATCAAGATCAAGGTGTTTTGATTATGCGATCAAGATATCAACACCTAGTGTCAAGCGGCATTTAGTTGAGTCCTTGATGATCTCTAGTCAATCAATCTCGTAAGATGGTTTCTATCAAATAAAATTTATCAAGCTTCATCAGTTAGAAGACGTCAAGTCCCAGATGAAGTACTGAATCAAGCAAGGGAATTTAAAGCTCCAAATATTGTGAAAGAGATGAAGTGTGAAAGCTCCCTAGTCTGTGTTTGAGTGACCAATGTATTATAAATATATCTGAGTAATTCTTGAAATCAGTAAGGCAACTCACGCACACACACACACACACTTAAAAATAGTTGTAAATATATATATATATATATATATATATATATATATATATATATATATATATCGCTTTTGATAATACACCATAAAACCTATAAATGAACCATCAATGTGCTTGTGGAATTGACCATGAGTTTTCCTAATCACTTAGGAAGCATTTATACACTACTTAATCAATTAAAGGCTTTATCAAATCAATTAGATCAAGGAAAAAGGCTTCTTAATAGATTAAAAATATTCCTAATTAATTAAGACACATAGTCGTTGTAGGGTTTCCCTTTTGGAATTAGGCATGTCCTATTTGTGAAGCTTCTAATAGATTAACCCTATGTATTATTCGATTAGATAATTAAAAGGTCCATGGAACTTTTTTCTTTTTTGGAAAAAAAATTCTCCTATAAAAAGAGGATTTCTCCTCATTTCAAAATACATTAGAAATTCTATAATACTCTCTCACTTTTTACTTTCTCCATTTAATTTTTTTCTTTTTTATGAAATTGTCTTAGTGTTTTGAGAGTGAAAATATCAATGAGAGTGTTTTTTTTTCTTGAGCTACGGGAATTTTTGTAAGTTACTCAAGAGGGGTTGTCTTTTGTGTAATATATTTGAAAGAAGTCATTGTTTGGTTCTTGAGATAAACTAGTTAAAAGCTTTGTTTGGTTTGTGATATTAGCTAGGTAAAATCTTTGTTTGGTTTGTGAACTTAGTTCATTAAAAGCTCTCATTAAGTTATTGAGTTTATTTGTCAAAAAATGTTTTTGGTTCATAAACTTAGCCTGACATAAAAGCTCTGTTTGGTATTGATATTATCTCAGCGTAAAATCTCTCAATTGGTTTCTGGTTTAGCCAGTGTAAAATCTTATGTTTGGTTGTAAGAAGGTTTGTGTGCATAACCTGTGAAAAACTCACATCTAATATAGAGGCAACACTCAAGAAGAAGTTTTGGGAGACATACGTAGGCCAAGTGATTAGGGCGAACATGTATAAATCAATTGTGCATTTATCTCTTTACTTTTCAGTTCTTTATTTCTTTCTGATGCATTTCTTATCCTCATCTCTTTGGTTTTCATTCTTTCAAATATTCTGCTACATCTTTGTTTTACATAAAAAATGTGTTAAATAAGTTTATAAGCAAAGAATGTGATAATTGAACATTTATTTTCAACCTACATTTTTACCCTTTATCTTTTTATAATAGGTGTTAATGTTTTTTCTAACTTAATTAAAGAAGCCTTAAACAAAAAGATCTTGAGAGGTATCTTTATTTCCAAAAATTCCCCTAACATTACCCACTTATACTTTGCAGATGACAATTTGATCTTTTGTAGGACTAGTGAGAGGGAATCAAAGATTCTTCTCAACATCATTAATATGTCATTAATATGTATCAAAATTCTTCAAGACAAAAAATAAATTTCAACAAAATCAGAGATAATGTTCAGCAGGAATACTACTAAAGACAAGATATATAACTTCACTGACTGGAGAAAAACACATGTCATTGAAAATAAAAAATCCACACCAATTTAAGAATTCCAACTCAAATATACTTATCAAAAACCCAAACTTGAGGCAGAAGCATAAATGTTGGAAAACTAACAACCTATCATATAAAGGTTGTATGATCCTTATTAAAGCAATAGCCCAAATTATTCATACTTATATTATGATCTCCTTTGTTATTCCAAAATATTTATATAAGGAAATGGAAAAACTTATGTGTAAGTTATGGTCAAGAGAAATAGATAATGAGATAAAAACTCATTAGAAGAAGTGGCCACTGTGTAAACGGAAACAATAAAAAGGTATGCATTTTAGGAATCTTAGAGACTTCAATGAAGTCACGCTAGCCAAAAAAGTTTTGAGGCTTCTCACCAACCCGAACTCCTTAGTTTCTCAAACCCTAAAAGTCAAATATTATCCAAAAAAAACTTTCATTCAACCAAACTAGGGAGAAGCCCGAGTTAATTATAGAGAAGCATACATCAAAGTAGTTGGATAAAAAAGGTATATGTTAGATAATATCTAATGGTGAGAAAGTCAATATATCCAATGACAATTTGATTCCAAATCATGTAGGTTTAAATTCCTAATAGAAAACCCCTTTGAAACAAGGGCGATTGAATTTAAGAACCTCTTTGATGGGGAAATAATTGTTAAAACAATAACATTATTTATAATATATTCCTTCTTATAGACAAAGAAGCGAGTAAGAACATCCCTCTTTACAACAGGGATGAACAAATATCACTAACGAGATGGCTACTATACCATTGATAATTGGAAATATGAACTTTGAACCTTAAGTTTCAGATAGAGAAAAGGAGAAAAAGATGTCGGAAAAAATATCTGGAAATGTCAAGTTACTTCTAGATAACAAACCCTAATATGGAGACTTCTTAATCAATCCATACCATTTAGATATAACTTAATCTAAAAGAGGATAAAGTTTAATAACATATGCCTTAATTGCAATTCTAATATAGAGAATACCGCTTCAAAAATTGCATATGGGCAAAACAAGTTTGGGTTCGTTCACAACTTAACATCAATTTTAACAATATTGGTAATCATACATTCACATATTGGATCAGAGATACCATTCTAGATGTGGATAATCTCAAGAATGTTATAATAATTAACATCACAAATAGTATATGGTTAGCTAACAATTATTTTATTTATGAAAATAGAAATACTATTATGTGATGTTATAGACAAAGCCAACCAATAAGGTAATAATTTCCAAAATATTAACAAAACTGCAAATAACAAGAACAAGAACATGAATATTAGTGACATTAATAAGGAGAAGAAGGACAATCCTAGTATAAATAAGAACATGGAGAAAACAGAGAGCAAAATACCTAATTATGAGGCCTCCAATATCAATAGTCCTAGCAACCCTATGAGTAATCAATAAATTTTCATAAGAGAGAAACGCCATAAAGATGAAGGAGAGAATAATAGAAGAAACAACACGGAGAATCATAATAACTTATAGGTGGATTTTCATGTTTATACTCATACATGAAAGAAAGAAGGCAGAGATGCAAAAGATCATGGTACCAACAACACTTGAGAAAACAAAAACAACATGAATGACATAAATTACAAAGACAACGTGAACAATGAAGAAAGGAAAAAACAATGGATGTATTATGATTACTTACCCCGGCATGGCCATGCAAGACACAAATTATTTTAGAAACACAAAAAAATAAGGAAAATAAGATAATTAGAAACTAGAAAAAAGGTAATGAATAGGAACGTTGAGGAGAAGGATTAGAATTACAACAACATACATCAAAAGGATGATGAAGTTAGAAAAATCTACACAAATAAAACTAAAGAGCAAATTATGAAAGATAAAACTAGCAACAACAAAATAAAGAAGGAGAAACCAAGCGCTTGGGCTCCAATGGGTTCATAGAGCTCTTGCTAAGGACGATCTTCGAGGAATATTGATTTTGATTCCTGGGTGGGAACACCGCTTGGCCAGACCATCCTGACCTCGAGGCTGAAATTCAATTAGCCAGTCTACTAAGCGGATCGAACACTGATCGTGAAAATGAAGAAGAAAAAAATAGAGAAGGAGAAGAAAATGAAAACAAAGGAAAATGAGATGACTTACAACAATATGCAACTTCAAAATCCTAAAGAAGATAATATGAGACAAACCTACAAAAATAAACAAAAAAATGAGCAAAAGCACAACAACCATAATATGCAAAATAACAAAGAGCATAAGGGTTTATCATCCAATAGAATAAAAGATCTAGGTAAGCAAATAAACACAAATAACTCAAATCACAGAAACTATATGCATAACATAGCTGAAATAAAAGAACATGTGAATGTTATCCAAAACAAAAAGGATAAAAGGAATCAAAATAAGGAAGATGGAAAATGAAAAACAAACCATACATCAAAATAGAATGGAAATTCCAATGATAACCATAAGAATCCCAACATAAACCTTGGAAAGAAAAAATGGTAAGAAATGATAAAGAAAATAATTAAAATTGTAGTAAAAACAAATGAAAGTACAAAGATACACCTGATGAAGAGAGTGCGATGAGGGATCAATAAACTAAAAGCTCCAACTAGAAACCACCAAAGAAAGGTGGATAAAATGCATAAAAAGAAGCTAGTCTTGCAGAAAATATAAAAATGGGTCTAGGAGCCATCGTTGAAGGGAAATCTTGACAACTAGCTCTCATGACATAAAGGGAACAATGACTTGTTAATGACAGAAGCTATGGCACTAAAATAATAATAGATATAACTTGGATTATTGGTTCTTAGAGATGGAATTCGAAATAAACAACAAGATCACCGAGATTATGAATGAATGTGAAAACCCTAAAATTAATTGGGGTTTGGTCTACAACCAAATTCACGGAAATACTGGGAAAAAGCTTTAGAAAGATTAGGTTTTCTCATACTAAAAAGGTTTTAAGACACAAGGCCATGTAATAGTAGGGGTGGCAAAATGGAGGATAAGGATTGTCCAACATTTTGGTAGCAACTGCAGAGTGCCTTTCAATTCTTGTATATCATTAGATTAATCTAAAGCTTTGCAATGTCTCCTTTATTATCCTACAACTGAAACCTCACAATATTATATTTCTATTTTTCCATTCAAAGAAAAAAAATCATTTTCTTTCTCCACTGCATCGGCACCGCTATCATCCAAGCTAAAACAAGCACTAAATTGACATTGATTTCTACAACCAACATCCACAAAACAATTCTCTCACTATATTCAAATATTTTTGTTTTCTTACTCCACCATGTCAGCATCGGTGTCATCCAAGTTAAAGCTAGAACCTAACCAAAGACGTGATTAATTTCTACTGTCATATCCACAACACAATTACATCCCTTTGTTGCAGTCGCTCCATTGTTGACTCCTATGTTTAGTTTGCACCAAATCTCTTTTTTATTCATATTTGGTTTGATTGAACAATCATTCTTCACATCCTAAATTTACACAATGGAAGATTGAGAATCCAACATAACATGTCTAAAATGTGAAATGATTGTAAACAATGCAAATTTTTTGGTCCAATAATATTAACTTCAAAGTTCAAATGGTCAATTTTTTTAAAATTCTAATGGTTTATTCCTAATTCTAGTAGCTTATTCCTATTGTTATATTTGACTATGGTGGTAAGAGTCAAGAAGGAGTCGATCAAGGTCAATGACAGTGGGAGACTGAATGATTGGTAAAACACAAGGTTATGAAAATCGGTCTAGACCGGCCGATTCAATCTGTTAAACCGGAAGCCAGACCTGTGTCTGGTTTATTACTAGCCAAAAACCACAGTAACATAAAACCGGTCAAAAACCATGAAAACCGGCCAAAAACCCTGAAAACCGGCCAAAAACCCATATAACCGGCCAAAAACCGGCGGTTCACTTCATTTTAATGGATGAAGCGTGTCTCCAACTTCAAGGCAAAAGTCATGGAAGGCTGATTTATTAAAATTGGCTCTCTACTACTCTTTGTTTTATAGCCAATAAAGTTGGTATTTCTTTTTTTCTTTTTCGGTGTGGGACTCCTTTGATTTGTAAATCAGCATTTTTCCTTTTACTTGTGTAAACAAATATCTGTTTTTTTTCATGAGTGTCTATTGTTTAATTATAAGAAAGATATATAATTTTTTTAATATAAATATAAATATATATATATATATATATATATATATATATATATATATATATATATATATAAGTTTGATGATAAACCTATATAACACATATAAAACATATAAAATCATCAATAAAAGAAATTCAATGGCAATGAAAATATCACATTAAAACAATAATATATTAGTATAAATGATTAAAATAAAGAAGAATTATATTTTTAAAAAGGAAATTTATATAGTCCAAAAATATAAAAAGAATATATTTAAATATAATAAATATATTTAAATATTATCGGTTGAACCTCGGTTAAACTCTGGTCGAACCTTTAAATCTTTAACCTTTACCTACACCGATTCAATGTCCGGTTTCATTACCTTGGTAAAACATGTAAATATGGAAATGCAGTGCGCAAGTGTTTGGTTGTTTTGGGTTTAAAGTATTTAAAAAACTAACAATGACACATGTCAAAATATGAAACTTGAGATTAATATAATGGTCAATCAAAACTGAAATGCACTCTGTAATTGCCGCCAAAACGTTAGACAATCCTTATCCCAAAAAAGGCTTGTTCAGTCGGGCATGTTCGTTTTGCCTGCATTTTTTATCGGATGGGACAAGGTTTTAAGATCGCAATCTCTAATATGCCCGTCACACCCGCCCTTTTTTTGCAGGCGCGGGCATTAACTCAAATTTTTACAACTTTTGTATTTAAAAGATGCAATACCCACGAATTCGTCTCACACTCATTTTTTTATAAAGTGGAACACAATTTTAGATATGTACCCTCAACAAAACAACATCCCGCATACCCTATTTTCTTTCGAGCTTTTGCGAGAGAGACTTAAACAGGATGGACATGCACGTTTTTTATCCCATATAAAAATATGAATAACTTTGACTTTTAATAGAAGAGAAATACTTGGTTGGGCACACACCCAAGAAAAAATATTTAGACACACACATAATTTTATAATATCATTTATGTTGTGAATTTTGTTGTTAATTACGACAAAATTCAATATCAATTTGTGGGGAAAAGAATAGTAGCAACCAAAATAAATGATCTGCAGTAATAATAATTCTTACACAAAAAATATAACAGAATAAGGCGAGAAAAAGACGAAGGTTTGTTTACCCAGTTTGATCAAACGATCTACTCTGGGAAAGAGAGCAGCTCTCCAATTCACTATACTCAGAAAGTAGTTACAAGAGATTACAAATGAGTTACAAGAAAATAATCTTCGCCTTCATGTTCCCAAGAACAATCCTAAAGGTGCCCAAGAATTACCCTATTTTCTACCCAAGTGTTTCCCAACCCCTTGAACACCTTCAATATATTAATATCTCAAACCCAAGGTGTAAAAAGTGTTTCTCAATTGCCAATAACCTTAGGTAATCCCAAAGATTTCCAAAACCTTTGCCTTCTAAAATTTTCCCTTGAGAATAGCCTAAACCCTATACAATACCTTCAAACCCTTATTCTCCCTTTTGGTGCAAGCTCTAAGATTGTCACGATTGTAATAACTAAAGAGATACATATTTATAATGGCCAAAATCCACCAAATCCATAACAAATCCAAAATCATATCTCCTTAATTGTTAGAATAAAATATATTATTATAATCTTATAATATCCTTTTATATTAATTTATATGATCTCCAAATTAATATAGAATATTCTAACATTAATGAATGGATCAATGAACCGAACCGACCAAATTTGATATTTTCTGGCTTCCTGATTTTTGACAATCTCAAAATATGTTTTCTTTCTCTTCATCAACAAAGGTTTTAAGACATATTTCCAAAAATCTCCACCTTGACTTTAAACCATGTTGATACCAATTTAACCATCAACAACATTGCTGCTCTCTACCAGGTTGAAACTCTAATCAATAACCTTGATCAAATTCAAACAACCCTTGAATCTTGATCTCGCCACTTGATTCCACTTACCTTTTTCTTCCTAGGTAATTTAACAGGCCTACAAGTATGATTTTTCAACTACCCTTGACTCCACCTATTTTCAAATGTCTCCCTGAAGGTTTTTCTTCTTTTATTTTGTAGTCCTTCAGCCACATTAAAAACATAATATTCAAGACTAGCATAATTGTCCCTTTGAGATGTTACAATAACCCTTCTTACCTTATCATGAGTCAAATGATAATCAGAGATCTTTGTAACCGATTCCTCACTACTGCTAGCACCCATAGTAGGAAACTCCACCTCAAACTGAGTTTTCTCCGTTATAGTTTCTCCCGATTTTCTCCCTCGGTTTTCACTATTCTTCTTCTGAAGAAATTATCTACCAACCCAGTAAGATGCTTTAAACTTAGTTGTTCCCCAGAAACTCAATAAAAACTCAGCGGTAACATGCATTTCGATCCCTTGATTTCTGCAAAATTTACCCCTGGTGACTTCTCTTAGAACTTTATCCCCGAGGCACAAGATAATGGCACTTTTGTCCTTATCCACCATCTCGGTCTTCTGTACCTGTGTAAGATTCGCTGACATCAATGCTTCACCCTTCAAAGCATCGATACAGTTCTCTTGAATCAAAATTGTCTGCATCTTAATTTTCCACAACCCGAAGTCATTATTGGAAAATTTCTCGATCTCTCATCTGCCCATGGTGCTCAATACCTCTTTGCTCCACGCTCACCGCACCACTTGTAGTGAATCTTGTTATTAATTACGAAAAAATTCAATATCAATTTGTGGGAAAAAGAATAGTAGCAACCAAAATAAATGGTCTGCAACAATAATAATTCTTACACAGAAAATATAACAGAATAAGGCGAGAAAAAAACGAAGGTTTGTTTACCTAGTTCGATCAAACGATCTACTCTAGGGGAGAGAGCAACTCTCCAATTCACTATACTTAGAAAGTTGTTACAAGATATTACAAATGAGTTACAAGAAAATAGTCTTCGCCTTCAAGTTCCTAAGAAGGATATATGAATAACTCAAACCCAAGGTGTAAAAAGTGTTTCCCAATTCCCAATAACCTTGGGTAATCCCAAAGGTTTCCAAAACCTTTGCCTTCTAAGGTTTTCCCTTGAGAATAGCCAAAATCCTATACAATGCCTTCAAACCCTTATTCTCCCTTTTGGTGCAAGCTCTAAGATTATCACGATTGTAATAACTGAAGAGATATATATTTATAATGACCAAAATCCACCAAATCTATAACAATCCAAAATCATATCTCCTTAATTGTTAGAATAAAATATATTAATATAATCTTATAATATCCTTTATATTAATTTATATGATCTCCAAATTAATATAGAATATTCTAACATTAATGAATGGATCAATGAACCGAACCGACCAAATCTGATATTTTCCGGCTTCTTGATTTTTGACAATCTCAAAATATGTTTTCTTTCTCTTCATCAACAAAGGTTTTAAGACATATTTCCAACAATTTAATTATTTTAAAATTATACATTATTTATCTTTTTCATTTTCTTTTTTTACTTTGATGAGAGCGTGCTCAAACATTGTGCCTAAATCTTGTGCCTATACAAGACTTTCTCTTAATAGAATTGAAGTTGTGTTACACTTTGATAATCGAAAACCAGAATGTAAGTTAGAAACTGCACTCTTCGAGTGAGTGTAAACTCCATAAAAGAAAAAGAGGGGAAAAGAAGAGAGAAAGAATCTTGTTATCATTCATCATAATCCAATTTGTTCACAAGTTCAGCATTATAAAGTTGTTACAGCATAACAAACTAGCGAGAAAATAAGAAATAACAGAAAGAGAAAATAACAGAATTGCATATAGATTCTCCTCACAAAATATTCATTAATAACAATTATAGTCTTCCATCCATGTTGGCTTTTTTGTGATGCACTTTTCCCTTATTGGAATCACATTTTTAGAGTCCATGTCACTCATGGGCTGCTCTGTATTCGGTATTGGGCCTGGGGATATTGGGATCGTATCACTCCCTTCTACTATAGAAATCACCTTGTCCTCAAGGTGAAAGTCAGGAAAATTAACTTGAAAGGCAGTGAGATCCTCCCAAGAGGCCTCCTCAGCTGGTGAACTTGTCCACTGCACCAAAATTTGAGGGGTTGGACGACCTTGAATCAACATTGTTCGGTTATGGAGAATAGCAACAGGTTGTTCAACTAGCTGGTTGTTAAAGCTGTCCAGAGGTAAGTCTTGAGGTGGCGGAGTGTCGGAGGCATGAAATGGTTTAAGGATGGACACATAGAAGACGGGATGAATGCGAATCTCTAGAGGTAACTGCAATTTGTAAGCAACCGGGCCAATTCTTCCAAGAACCAGATAAGGACCATAATATTTCTTGGACAACTTATGGTAGCGTTGACGAACTGAAATTTGGTGATACAGTCTAAGACGAAAAAGGACCAGATCACCAATAGTAAAATTGAGCTCACAACGGTGAGCATTGGCACGTTGAGTCATACGATGTTGGGCAGCTAACAAATTTTCCTTCAACACGCGTATAAGTTAGTGCGAGTTTGAAGGGCATCGTCTAAAACTTGGATAGATGTAGAACCCCGAGTATACATCGGAATAGTATGAGGCTTATGACCATATAGAGCCTAGAAAGGAGTAATTTTCAAGCTGTTGTGGTAACTTGTATTGTAATGAAATTCGGCCCAAGGTAAAAATAAGACCCAAGTGGTGGGTTTATGTTGAGTGAAAACCCTCAAATATTGCTCTAATGTTCTGTTAACCACCTCCGATTGCCCATCCGTCTGAGGGTGGTAAACACTACTCATAGCTAACTTCGTGCCACTTAGTTTAAAATGTTTGCGCCAAAAAGAACTCACAAAAATGGCATCCTGATCCGACACAATGGAGCGAGGAAATCTGTGGTGACAAACAACCATGGAGACAAATAGTTCAGCCACTCTGGAAGCTTTAAAGCTTGCTGGAAGAGCCTCGGAATGAGCAGATTTTGATAATCTATCAACAACCACAAAGATGAAGGAAGAACCATGGGCTGGTGGGAGACAAATAATGAAGTCCATTGAATAACTTCTCAAACAGCCTCTAGAATAGGAAGTGGTTGTAGCAGGCCTGCCGGAACCTGGGTTGAATACTTAATTTGTTGACACGGAAGGCAAGAAGCCACAAATTGTTCAACCGCTTTGTGCATCCCTGTCCAAAAAAAGTTAGCAGCCAAACAAACCAAGGTACGTTTAACCCCAACATAACCACCACTAGGAGTGTCATGGAACTCACTAATGAGTGTGGAACATAACGGTGAAGTCAAGTTAAGAGCATAACGATCTTTATGTCGAAGCAGTCCGTTACTAATGGGTAAGGTGACTTCAAGTTTCCATGTGCAGAGCTAGTATGGAAAGCCACAAAGAAGGGGTCAAAGGAGTTCTCATGACTTAATTGGTGGAGAATGTCGAAAGTAGAAGTCGAAACCAAGGCTAGAATTTCTACAGAGCTATCTGTGGTCGGAACAGGCCAGTCTGCAGGTACACGCGAAAGAGCATCAGCCACCCGGTTTGATGCGTCTGGTTTGTATTCAATGCGGAATTGGAACCCGAGTAATTTTCTAACATAGGCTTGGTGATCTGGCGTTTGAATTACCTGTTGCAATAATTCTTGAATACTTTTATGATCAGTCCGAATAACAAAGAAATGACCCAAAAGATATTGCCACCATTTGAGGACAGCTTCAGTGATGGCGTGGAGTTCCTTTATTTACACAGATGCAACCTGTAACTTGGGACCAAGTTTCTTGCTAAAAAAACAAATCGGGTGTCCGTCTTGCATAAGTACCGCACCAATACCTGCATTTGAAGCATCTATTTCAATGATAAATTCCTTTGAAAAATCTGGAAAATGTAGAATAGGTGTTGCCATCATGGCAGATTTAAGAGCAGTGAAAGCCTTGGTAGCTTTTGAGTTCCAACAGAATGAGTCATGCCGCACAGATCCGTCAATGGGGCTGCAATGGTAACATAGTTCTCAATAAAACAACAATAATAATCGGTCAATCCTAAGAACCCACAGAGGTGTTTGAAAGTGGTAGGAATTGGCCATTTCTCCATAGCCTCCAATTTAGTAGGATCTGCATGAACACCTTGAGAGGAAACGATGTGGACCAAATGATCAATCGATTCCTGGCAAAACAAACATTTTGACAACTTGACATAAAAAGAATTTGTGGACAAACAATTGAGAACCATATGCAAGTGTTGTAAGTGATCCAAAATTGATGAGCTATAAATCAGAATATCGTTAAAAAAATGATCATAAAACGCCTCAAAAATTGAGCAAACAATAGATTCAACGTAGCCTGAAATGTTGAAAGTGCATTAGTGAGCCCGAAGGGCATGACCAGGAATTCAAAATGACCTTCATGAGTGCGAAAAGTTGTTTTATAAGTATCACGAGAATGAACTCGTATCTGATGATATCCGGCGCAGAGATCTAGCTTAGTAAACACAGAGGAACCCCCAAGTTCATCTAAAAGCTCGTCTATGGTGGGTATAGGGAATTTATCTTTAACTGTAGTTGCATTCAACGCACGATAATCAACACAAACTCGCCATGATCCATCTTTTTTCTAACCAATAAGAATGGCGAAGAAAACGGACTGTGACTTGGAATTATGATTCATTGCTCAAGCATTTCTCTAATCAATTTCTCCATCTCATTTTTTTGAAATTGAGGATAGCGGTATGGCCTAACATTAACCGGTTTAGTACCTTCAACCAAATGAATACGATGGTCCATAGAACGATGAGGCGGAAGACTAGTAGGTGTGGCAAAGATATATTGATAACTGAGTAGGAGTTCTCTAAAAGGTGCAATAAGATGTTCTGGAAATTCAAAAGTGGATGCAACAATACTTGTGTCACTTATGGGCATATGAGTGACGGTAAAAATACTTGCAACATGCTCATGGTGAACCATAGCCTGCAACTGATGAAATGAGACAGAGTGGGGAGCCACGGTAACCTCTCCCACTAGTTGGACAGGTGTCTCATGCCAAGTGAATTCCATAGTGAGAGCGGAGTAGTCATGAGACACTTTGCCCAATGATTGTAGGCAAGGAAAACCCAAAACAACGTCGAGACCTTTGATGGCTAAGACAAATAATTCAACACTGAAAGAAATGCCTTGTAAAAGAATTGGAGTATTCTTACAACAAAGGTGACACACCAGATATGTGCCACAACCTGTCGCCACCCTGAAACGAGAGCAAGGAGTTATTGGCAAACCCAAACGCTCTACTAACGCATGTTTAATGAAGTTATGTGTGCTCCCACTATCAATGAGAATTGGAAATCTAAGTTGTCTATACACCCCAGTAACACGCAATGAGCGACTCAGGAGTTGACTTGCCAAAGCGTGCAAGCTAGAAATGTCACTGGAAACTTCTTCAGATGGGGAATCCTCGGATTCTGGGCCCAGGTCATCATCTTCGTCTCCAAGGAGGAGTAACACCTTACTACGACAATGGTGGGTGGAACTCAATTTCTCATCACACTTAAAGCATAAACCCTTAGAACGACGGTCTCGGAACTCCGCCGGTGGGAGGTGAAAAACTGGTATGTTAGATAAGGGTGTAGGGAGTAGTGGTGGAAGGGAATTAGGTTTTGGTGTGGGAAAAGAGGTTTGGGGATGAGATGTGTTTGGACGTGGGTTATGTGTTTGGGCTAAATTATTTGGGTTGGGAGAAGAGATTAGGCCTTTAAACCCACTCTTCATCTGAGGGAAATTGTCCTCTAAACGAGCTTCATAGGCCCGCGTCATTGCAAAAGCCTCCATGAGAGAAGGAGGCCGATGGAATTGTAATTCACGACGAAGATTACTTTTCAACCCGGTAATGAAGAAGTTGATAAGTAACGGTTCTGAGATTCCGATGACCTTGTTCATAAGGTCCTCAAATCGGGCCTGAAAATCAGCGACTGACCCCGTTTGCGACAATTTGGACAAATCACCTTCTACATCTTCGTAAGCCGTCTGACCAAAATGGCGGCGAACTGCATCTAAAAATATTGGCCAAGACGAAAGGAGTTTGTTGCGCGATGCCCACTAGAACCATGTCGAGGCTCGACCCTCCATGTGAAATGACACAATCTGCAAGCGTGCAGAATCTGGCGTCGCGTGAAAATCAAAGAACGCTTCAATTTGGCATAGCCACTCGGTGCAGTTAGATCCGTCGAATCTGGGAACACTCAACTTCATTGCTCGTGAGGTTGATCCAGACGCACCATGAATGGATTGTGAAATCTGAGGGGGAAGATTTGCGACTTTGGAATCAACTTCCAGTAAATGATTGTGAAAAGTATAATGAATGGAATCAATGTGAGATTCAAGTGACGATTGAAGCCATGAACGAAGCTCTGCAGATTGTGCATCTATTTTGGATTGAAGGGTGTTCATAAGTATTGTTGGGTTCATGATGAAAGCACCAGTGTTACACTCTACTAATCAAAAACCAGAATGTAAATTAGAAAGTGCACTCTTCGAGTGAGTGTAAACTTCGTAAAAGAAAAAAAGGGGAAAAGAAGAGAGAAAGAATCTTGTTATCATTCATATAATCCAATTTATCCACAAGTACAACATTATAAAGCTGTTACAGCATAACAAACTAGTGAGAAAATAAGAAATAACAGAAAGAGAAAATAACAGAATTGCATATAAATTCTCCTTACAAAATATTCATTAATAACAATTATAGTCTTCCATCCATGCTGGCTTTTTTGTGATGCACTTTTCCTTTATTGGAATCATATTTTTAGAGTCCATGTCACTCATGGACTGCTCTGGTATTGGGCCTGGGGATATTGGGGCCGTATCAAGTTGCTACTCAATTTCTATTCAAATATGAGATGAATGATTTTTTATATGGACCCTTAACAACGTGTTTTTTCCTCTTTAACATGAAACCACACGAGCATGAAACCAACAACAGAAGAAAGTTGAAACTTCAATATATTTTTCATCCCTTGTATTTTTCATCCACTAATATTTTCTTGAAACAAACAATGTATAAAGACTATATTTTGAGAGAAAATATGGAGAAGAGAATTTTTTATTATTCAAACTTACGATATAAAATATTATTAAAAATAAAGGTATGTAATAAAAAATGTATATCTTTCTCCATAATTATTATTTTTAATATTACACACACTACATATATATTCCTCCATATAATTCTCTCCTCCAAATGTAAGACTCTGTCTCTCCAAATATAAACCTATTTTTGAAGTAACATCTTAGGGGCCAGGCCAATTCTTAGCATATGCTTTAAAATCGACAGCTGCAAACGAAACATTCCAATTTCCAAAAGGGTCACATATGTGCTGGAAACCAAACAATACAAAACTAAAAGCCAAATTTCACATTGTAGCACTTGAATTTATTTTCTGGAGGCTAATATTAATATAAGCAGCCAAATGCAATATGCATGAAAAATATTAAGAAAACCTTCTAGATACAATGATGATATTTTGGTAGCAATTAAGATTATTCAAATTTTAATTTACATCCAGTCCCATCTTAAATTTGAATATTCATCCATTTGAGTTTAAAATACAAACGCATAAGGTCCTCCAATTTATTGTCATGAAAGACATACATTTATTACCTCATTAATCACATCAGAACATATGCGTGAATAAGAAACAAGGGGTAGTAACTAATAACTGCTCTATGATGGTCGTTTCAAAATCTACTAACTGTATAAAAATTTTACAGAAGAAACTTTATGTGAGAAAATCAATATATGTAGAATGCAACAAGTTTTTAACTATGCATATTTTAATGTGCATTTGTATGGTCTAGTGGTAAAAATTTGAGTCTTGAAGGTGTACTTCCCTCAACATCGTAGAAATAGTAAGAAAAATAAGAGCATGTTCATATATTTATCTCAGGGAAAATTAATTTCAAAAATAATTTGACACCCAAATAATATTTAAATTACTACATTCTTGAAATCTAATTATTGGCTAATACTATATCATAACCATAAACTAATAAGACATTAATAAGACATTCATAGACATAGCATATGCTATCGTCTGCAATCGATGAATCATGAGCGATTAGTGTAGACCTAATTTCAATAATAACTTTTATTTATTTATAAGTTTTACATTTAAATGGACAACTCAAATAGATCAGGCATAAGAACCGGCTTAATAGATGTTGTAGTGAGGTGGACTATAATGGAAAGCTTTTTTATGTAAGATAAATTAACATTAAAATTCAATCTTACAAAAAATTAAGAAAATTAAAATACAGTGATTGCACATTAAAAATAAAATAAAGTAATAAATGAGCCTATGTAAACAACTTATCATAAAGAAATAAAAAATGAATGAGGGTGTTCAACAATAAGTTGTGATTGTTGACTTGATGGCTATTTAAAGCACTACTATGCACCTTTTTTATAAATTTAAAAAAAAAAAAAAAAAAAAACTATCCGCTTTTTAACAACACGGTTATAATTTGTTAAGTCATCTATTCGGGTCAAGATAAAGACTGAGTGAAAATGTAGAGTTAGATTTTTTTAAGTTTAAGTCTAACATGGAGAAAAAAAATCGAAGCTTAAGTCTGATTTGTAGTTTGTTATAGATTTATTTTTTAGGTATAATATTTTCGAATGTCTGATTAGTTTATTAGCCTACGTAAAATTCTATTTATTTTATACATATATAAATAAGTGATTCAAATAATATTTAAATAAACTAGCAAACTAAAAATCAATGGCTTAAAGTTTGTTTATTTTAACTTACATATGAGTATAAATTTCGTGAGCTTATTTGTTTAAAAAAACTTATGAAAACAACTTATGATATTGTTCATAAGGTGTTTTCATTTTATTTTCACAAATTCTTTAAGATAACCAAGTTTTATTTATGTAATCTAATTTAATTCAAAATATAAAACATAATATAATAATAATAATAATAATAATAATAATAATAATAATAATAATAATAATAATAATAATAATAATAATAAAATTATTTATATTAAATATGACTTCATTACATTTAATTATATTTAAAAAAATTATTTATAATATCCTTAACATGTACTCTCAGAACAGGATCAACTTTTTCTAATTAATGTAGAATTTTTTATACTTCATTTCACAACATTTTAAACTCACATTATTATTCTCAACAAAATTAAAAAGTTAGTAATTGTAGCTTAATAGTAGGAGTAGTACATTTCTAAGCATGAGTTTTTAATAGTGTGTTTGATTTCGATTTTAGAAGGGTAAAATTATTTTTAGAGTGTAGAATTGATTCTGCGATAGTTTTAATATGTTTGGTTCTGTTAAAGTAGAATTGATTTTACTTTTAGAATTGATTTTACCTGAAGTTGGAATTTGTAATTTCTACTTCCAGAATTGATTCTGGATAATTTTTACATTGAAATTTATTATTCAACTCATTTTTACATAAATATATACAAATATAAATTAATTTTAATAAACTCAATTCTATTAAAATTAATTATATCATAATCAATTATGTTAGAATTAATTTTGTCCAGCGTCAATCCAAACACACTCAATATGAATATGTTTATTATGGGTAGAACTGTTATGTTAATTTTAACAAAACATAAAAGAATAATATATTAAATTAATTTTAAAATATAACATAGTTATTTGATTATGAAACGTAAGAGTTAGATTAAATGATACCAAACTTCAAAGTTATCATTGTGATATCTCTGATATTAGTTTACCCCATACCATAAAATAAAATTTAATATTGAATTTAAAGTTATTATTATATAAATTATGTTTATAAAATTTAAAATCAATCAAATTTCATTTTATATTTTAAAGAGACAGATCAAAATTAATGATTTTAATAAAATTTTGGCAAAATATGTACATTTCATTATAGACTTTTTTGTCTAATTAGCGACAAGTTTAACGATCAATTTCAAAGTTTTTTCGTTGTTAATTGGACAAAAATAATTAAAATGAAGTTTTTTTGAAAGTTAAAGACCAAAATGACACGAAAAATAGTTAAGGGGACAATGTGAACCCAAAAGTATAGTTAAGGAGACAAAATGAATATTTTATCTAAAATTTTATAAAATATTATTTTTATACATCTCGTTGATATATCAAATAATTTTCGTTGATGTTAAATTTATAAATATGATCTATACGATAATAATTATAAATTCAACGGTGAATTTTATTATACGGAAGTAAAGAGTTATCGAAGATGTCATAATCTTAAGTTTTACACATTTGTGTCATTTGATTCTGACTAAAAAAATAATATAATATACAATTGAAAACGTATAAATTAAATATATAAATAATAAAATATTTCTTTTGTATAAAAAATCAAACATTTAAATGTAATTGAATAAATTGATGAATAATGCTATATAATAAGAATCATTTGAATAAGAAATATAGGAATATATACTTTTCATTGTTTTAGAGGTAATTTTAAATTTATTTTAAATTTAATTTCCTTTTTAATAGGAATTATAGTATAGTGGTAATAATGAATTGTTGAGATTTAATTATTGTGTTTCTTTCGTAATTTCTTTTTAATCAGAATATTCCTAAATCGATTATGATTAATACAACTATGATTTGATATATTGGATAAAATTCATTTCTATTTTTTTAAACATAATCTTATAAAAGTTAGTGTATTTTATAAATAAAAGTAGTAAATTAAAAGTATTTTTCTTTTTTCTTTTTCTATTCAGAAAATATTTTAAAAATCTCAAATTTAACTAATTTATTAGTAACCTGACATTGTTTTATATAGGGTGGACAAATTTCAACTATCTGATTGAAATCGACTGATCTATTATTTTATTTTGAACAATATAACGGGGCAGATCAAGTGTCTGTTTGATTCAATTGCTTATTTTAGATTGTATAAAGTTATTTGGTCGGACTTATATCATTATTTTAGAGATGTCAAAAATAGAACTCGATTGAACCCAACTAATATTTATTTTAGTTATTTTTATTATTATAGGATTTGCCCATTATAAAAATAAGATTCATAATATTGTCAAATTATTATCATTTTTATAATATAATTGAGGCATTGTGTACACACAAAAATTTAAAACATTCAATATATAATTTTGAGAGTTATTTAATTTAAAGTTTAAAATATAATTATAATCTGTTAAATGATATTGAAAATGTTATCGCGTAATAAAAAAAAAATTTAAATTAAAAAATAATTCTTTTTCAAAGTATTAAATAATGTTTACAAAAAATATTTAAAAAATGAATGTTTGTGAATTTTACAAAATATTAAACATTTTTGGGGATTTAGCACAAATTCACATGCCAAACCTAAATTTTACTTGTCAAAATCGGGTCTTTAAGATGAAAATGTAATTTGCGCCAGATTTAAGTTGTGTCTGATATCGACTAAAACGAATATAAAATATAATTAAAATATAATAATTTTCTATTTTTGTAATTATTTATAAAAATTATTAATATTCATTAAATTTAAAAACACTTATTTATGATGCATATGACTTAATAAATTATAAAAGAAAAATGTCTAATAAAAAAAGGTCACAAAATTATCCATATTTTATAAAATTCACATATATTTATTTTTTAAAATTTTACTAAAAAAATATTAAATAGTCCAAAAATACAATTTTTAAAATTATTAAAAAAAATTATTATTACGCGACAACATTTTCAATATCACTTAATATTAATTTAATTATTATCTTATTTTAAATTATAAATTAAACAACACTCAAAATTTCATATTGAATGTGCCAAAATTATATTATAAAGATAATAATAATTTGACAATGAATTCTATTTTCATATGGATAAGTCCTATAGTAATAAAAATAAATAAAAATTAAAATAAATATTTGTTGGGTTTGGTTTTTAAATCTCCAAAATAATGACGAGTCTGATCGAATTATGTCATTCAATATAAGAAATTGGATCGCAGAGACACTCGACCCGAGCCAATATATTTGCTCAAAAAGCAATAGATTGGTCGATTTCAATCAGTCGATTCAAATTTTTTCACCCCTATACGGAACAATGTCAGTGGTACTAATCAATTAGTTAATTTTTTTAAATATTTTTTAAATAGAAAAAGAAAAAATAATTTTAATTAAAAATCAGATTTTGATCAATAAAGTTTTGGTTTAGCGGGTAAACTTGCGCTAAATCCACAAAAATAATTCATATTTTATAAAATTCACAAATATTTGTTTTTTAAAGTTTTATTAAAAAAATATTAAATAGCCTACAAAACTTTTTTTATATTATTAAAAAAATATTATCATGCGATAGCATTTTCAATATCATTTAATATTAATTTGTTATAATTTTTATTAAATAAATTATTTTAATTTGTATACATCAAAGGTAATTTCTATGAAAAATTGAAACATTTTTATTAATAATGTCTAATAAAAAATTTCATAGTGCCCTTTAAAAAATAATTTGTCTAATAAAAATTATAGCAAATTCTCATAGTGGCCTTAACGTGACAAAATATTAAAGCAATTAGAAAAGGGTAAAAAAATATTTTTATTGGTAATCAAATTTCTCAAATTTTATAGGAGTTTTGATCAAATAAACGCTCAACCAAACAAATACTAGTAGTACTTCAATCCGACCATGTAACTAAAGATAAGCTAAAAATTCAACATAAACTAGTGATGTCACTTCACTTTGGTTCTTCTAAAAACTTTAGCATCAATTAGATCCTTTAACCACCATGCAAGTTGATTGAATCCTTAATCTTACAGTCTGTACATTTATATTTCCATCATAAAACAAACTTATTGTCGGCATGTCACTTTCATGATTATGCAACTAAATTAATGTCAATAATTTAGATGAAACAAGTACTAGTCATACTGTAATAATACAACACCTATAGTCGGGTTAAATTATAAGCACCATGGCAAATCTGAAAAAATTGTTCAGAAATCTTCGAAACTACTACAAAAGTTAACTATAGGATTTTACTAACTAGTGGTTTTAGAGCATTATTTTTAAGAAGTCAAAGTAAATAAATTAAATACTTAAAAATTTATATTTCAATTTCCAACCCTTAAAAAATTTCCATAAAACATTCATTAGCGTTTACCTTTATGTATTATTTCAGGTGGAACCACCTAGGTCGACCCAGGGCAGCACTAGCTCATTTAAGATATGTAAATGATTAATTTAAGATAGAAAACACATGCAGAGTAGTGACAAAATAGCAAGATTCGGAAGGAGACTTGAGAGGCAAACTTAAATTACATTATGCATTATTATATCTAGGTATAGCAACAAAATCCAAATTCTTTGGTATCCACTAGAACTCATTTTAAAGTTGACGAAGAAAACTCATTTTTGACTATGTTTGGGTTTAATTTTGAATTTTTTCCAATTATAAAATATAGGGACGAATCGGGTAATAGAGACACTAATACTCACCTCAAAGTTGACTCTGAATCTGTTCCCATTTATTTCATTATGAACATGATTATTAATTTTTGACAAATTAGAATATTAAATATGTAGGCAATGTTTTGATAATTTAATTTGTATTTATTATTTAAAATATTTAAAATGTATGTATGAAATTTTTTGTGTTTGTTTTATGTTATTATTTATAACGTAATTTGATTTTGAAAAATATAAATATCTTTATTAAAAAAAATAATTTTATTAAATAGATGGTGTCGGGGCGGGAATATCTGAATTCAACCCAAGTTTAGAACGGATTTGAATTTGAATTTTCCAACTCCGTTTGGATTTAGGACGGGGAACAGAGATTTTTGGGGATTCGAATTTAGGATTGGGAGAGATAAAACCCCGTCTTCGACCCGCCCTATTACCATGCCTAACTATATCATTACCAAAGTTGATTTAGAAAAACATAAACCACATTAAATTAAGGTAATTTTTTCACACACCTAGTGGTTTTCTCCCACAACCTTGAAAAATAAAAAATACCCTTTGTAAATGCACTTAAGAATTCACTTTATTGGATGAATTCGTAAGTGCACTTATGAATTGACCTTTCTGGGTGAATTCGTAAGTGCACTTACGAATTCACCTTATTTTGTACGTTTTATTATTTTAAACGTTGAATTTGAAAAAATAAACTTACTTCGTAAGTGCACTTACGAATTCACCCTAAAAGATAAATTCGTAAGTGCACTTACGAAACTTCCATTTGTATATTAAAATGTTGCATGGTCACCTATGCACACTATTACAGACACTATTACGATTGATGTTGGGATTGATAATGAAAATAAATTTCCAAATGTCACTACTTTCAATACTCGTCAACAAATGCTTGATTATGTTAGAATGGAAACTAGCAAACATGATTTTGGCGTTGTGATTGCGAGGTCCGACAGTGGGAGTAGTAATCGACAACCATTTGTAATTTTGACATGCGAGAGAAGTGGAGCATACGTTCCAAAAATATGCAAGTTAAAACACAAAGACACGAGTTCGAGGAAATGTGAGTGTTCTTTCAAGTTGCGCGATTATTCTAAGGTGGATAAATTATGGCGGTTGGCTAAGATGTCTGGAGTGCATGATCATGAGTTGGAGACCAAGGTACACGGTCATCCTATTGTTTGTCGTCATAAGATAGAAGAGAAGAAATATGTTTTCGAATTGTTGTTGGTCAAAGTTGCGACTAGAAACATACTTTCTAGTTTAAAAAGTAATAGAGCGGGATGTGTGTCAAATATAAAATCGGTTTACAATTATCGATATAAACAACATGTTGCTCAAAGAGGTCCGACATCTGAAATGCAACATTTGTTGAAATGTTTGGACGATAACAAATATGTTTCAAGACATAGAGTTTGTGAGGACAGCGTAAGTATCCGTGATATATTTTGGATGCATCCGTCAAGTATTGAATTGTTCAACACATTTCCAACCGTTCTAATGATTGATTCGACGTACAAGACCAATAAGTATAGGCTTCTACTTCTTGAAAGTGGTGGTGTCACCTCTACGGACAAGACATTTTCAGTTGGTTTTGGTTTTTTGGAATGTGAGAATGAAGACAATGTCACTTGGGCATTGGGTGTTTGCAAGACTTTGTTGAAACATCAAAAAAGTATGCCTATGGTTATCGTCAACCGCTATACTATGTCAATATCACATCACAATAAATGTGAGAGCACAGCTAAAACCCGCAGTTGGAACCAAAGAGAAGAAAGGTGAAGACAGGCAAGTTGTCAAATCCGGTGTCGTGGTAGAGAAGATAATGAGTGCATCGATTGATATTCTTAATTCTTCTACTGACGAGATGTATACTGAGAATGTGATCCACTTTAGGAATTTGTGTGTGGAATACCCCAATTTTTTAAAATACGTTGAATCCACTATTCTTGATCAAGTGAAAGAGAAAGTGGTACGTGCATGGACGAACCGTGTTGACATTTGGGGAACACAACAACTAATAGAGTGGAATCTACACATGCTGCTCTGAAGAAGTGGTTGGGTGATAGTAAGGGCGACCTATATAGAGATTGGGATGTTATGAACCAAATTATCCTAAACCAACATAATGAAATTCAAACGACATTTGGTAGGACAAAACTGTATTGGATCACAGGTTCAAAGACAAGACTCTTTATGCACAATTGGTTCACAATATATCCCGAGCGGGATTAAATTTTATTTTTTATGAAGCAAAATGAGCGGAAACAACGGGACCCGATAGTTTGAAATGTGGGTGTAACATACAGACAACTTATGGGCTTCCATATCCTTGTATTGTTTAAAAAAACTCAATTCCCCTATACGAATGGATGAGATATGCACTCATTGGAAAAGACTTCATTTCAATGATTACGAGCTGGCAACGGAAGGTAGTTCCAACATTACCATCACAACCGAATTGGAAGTCATAATAGATCGTTTTTCAAAAGCGGGCGATGCTACAGAGTTGCTTATTAAAGAATAATTGAGAAAAGTCGCCTTTCCGGAACAAATTCATTAGAAGCCTCCATATCAACCGGTGAAAACTAAAGGTGCACCAAAAAAGGTGAAAACTTCACAAGCTGACAGTACAACTAAGCGTACGCCTTCTTATCACGAAGGCGTCGATGAATTATTTTCGGATTCTCCAACCCTAAAATCCAAGACAAGTGCTAAAAAAGGAGCCCGAATTTCCAAACCACCTCGGACACCACCACCACCAATTTGCATTAATGAGATGCCTTTATTTATGCACAAACACATTAAAAAAATTGTGGATGTGGGAAGCGATTGTAATTGCGGGTATTGGGCCGTATCCGCTTTGATTGGCCATGGAGAGGAGCAACACATTCTTGTTCGAAGAAAACTTATTTCGGAGTTAACCTCTCATAGTGAAATTTACACGCGCCTATACGTGACAAATGACAACTTTAATAAAATTCACCATGCTCTTGCTCCAAGTGTTACCGTCCATGCACCGGTTAAAAAGTGCATATGCTTCCCCGAAATGGGACATCTTATAACAAGTGATTATAACGTGGTGTGCATCGATTTGACAAGCTATGGTTTTTTAGAAACTTTTTTCCTCTCCAAGCTCCATTGTCTATTAATCCTTCTGGACGCATCATGTGTGTTGTCTATCTTAGGTCATGCCATTTTGTTCAAGTCTATTTGAAACCAGGTTGTCCTATTCCAGCCATATTTGTGAAAAGGATGGAACATCCCAAAAAAGAGGCGGAAACTTGACCAGATCATTTTTTGGATAGAATGACGGAGTTCACCCATTTGATGGATCTTGAGAGAGAATCAAATAGGGAGAAATGAAAAAAGATCTGATTTTAGATTTAAGCGGAGACAATTTTTTCGATGCATTTTAGAATATAACCGAAACATTTTTTGAATGTATTGTCGATACATTGTAAAATATTATTGTTTCAATATATATATATATATATAACATTTTGAATGTGTAAAATACCAACAAACATAATTACTTCAAAAAAACTAAGTTTTGTTCTACAATGCAAGCACGCAATTTTGCCTTTTTTAAAAAAAATAACAAAGGGAACAATTCGTAAGTGCACTTACGAATTAACCTGATTTAGTGTACTTCATAAGTGCACTTGCAAAATGTGACCTCATAAGATTTCTTTAGTCCATATTACTCCAACTTGCCTATAAATTGAGTCTACAACCCATTTCATTCTCCATCACAAACCAAAACAAAAAATGACACAAACCTATCCATACCATGCGTTTGTCAACTTCACTGCTGCATGTGTGCCAGTTCAATTCAGGCTCTCGCAGGACACCCCGTACGACGAGCTCATTACGACACTACATTCTCTTTTGTAGTATCCATATTGAAATTCTGGTATCAGATATTAGATGTCGAAGGTAATGTCACGACATTAATATCTACTATGAACACAACTGAACATAACAGAATTTAAAGAGTGCAGAAAAACAATAAAAACACAGAGAATTGTTAACCCAGTTCAGTTCTAACCAACCTACGCCTGGGGGCTTCCAAGCCAAGGATGAAGTTCACTATCAGCAGTATTAAGTCAGAGGGAAACCTTCCCTGTTTACACTCCTCACTTAATCAGACTACCCATTGACCCTTCTACCTAAGATACAACACTTAGATATGAGAACATTTGCTCACTCCCTAAGTCACACACTGTGACACTCAATAAAATCAAAACTGAAGACACTCTTCAAAGACACACAATCACACAAGCTTCAAAGCTTATGGTGATTGAAAACTTACAACTCAAAAGCCGCCCTTCTCAAGTAGAAATACTCAAGAGGCTCACAATGAACAATTAACAACCAAAAGAATGAACAACCAACAATTAAAAACTGAACTTCTAAATCTGGAACGGCCAAACTGCAAAACAAGGTTTGCAGCCCTTAAATAGAGTAACAACAACTAGGGTTGATTTACTCACAAGTCTTCAGCACCTCTTGTCTTCTCTCCTTGAAAGCATGATATTAAATCGCCAAACATATTGCTGAAGGCGTTCCCAAGCTTCCTTAGTCGAAGCATACAAATAACAAACAAACTGACTTCCTAAAAATTATACACTTTTGTCAGTTTCACATGTCAGGACATCTCCTGTGACATCTGCATCTTCAGTAAATTTCAAGGCATTTTCTAAGAAGAATGTTTTACCAAAATTGTTGTCAATCCATAGAACTAACAAGCTCTCTCTTTAGCAAATTTTGGCTAAAATATTATGTGGGGTGCAAGCTATACAATTAAAAACAACATCGCAAATAACATAGGCATTTAAGCACACATATCGGAGCAGCATAGTAAAATTAGCATCACAATCAAAACAGAGATATCAGCGGATAAATAACACAGATGTTCAAACATCAGTTAGAATATTCACAAATGCATCATTTTACTCCCCCTGCATATAACACACACAGATGCACATTTGACAAATAAAAGTTTCCCCCCTGGACAACAGCTTCTCCTCTTTGTAGAGACACATAGTATCTTCAGTGATACATAATCAAAAATGAACACAGAAGCTTCTTCTCAGCCCAAGAAGCACACAAACAACAATTGAAACATAAACAACAAAAACACAACTAACATATAGCAGCACTTCCCCCTTAGCATAGTCATCACTTCAGCTGCACACAAGTGGAATCACAAAGGAATGGAATCTTCAATATTGTTTTGGTCCACCCCAGTCATCTGGAGCACCTGAATATTTACTCCCCCTTTTTAGCCATAATATCCCAAAGATAAGGAGACCAATCAGTAATCGCTACGCATCTTCATGTATACAGATTCCAATCTTTCCTCTTAAGACTTCAAACTAGTTTGAATCTAATGCCTTCGTGAAGATATCTGTAACACCCCAAATTTACCCGGTAATTATAATTAAAATCAGAGTTTCGAAATTTCCACAAACATGAGGTATTACATTATCAACTTGAAAACCAACACATAATATCCTAACATAACAGACACATAGCACTTACTAATTCTTAGAACTTATAACAATTTATTAGTCTTCAAAAATACTTCAATTTTTATTTAATAACTACACAGCGGATTCATAAGTTTCCAAACTTCAAAAGAAACATAGCATCTTTTAAACAACTTAATTCAAAGGAAACAATTTCTCAAAGTAGCAACATCAATGGTTCAACGAAAAATAAGATAAAATCAAATAAACGTTCATTCCCGAGTGCTACGTATCAGAGCGAAGACACCGACGAGCTACTAAGTTTTTACTCCTTGTTACCTGCACGTTATCAGTATAAAGGCAACGACGAAACAAATAAAAGGGTGAGATATCTACCAATATAAATAAGTGTATGATAAATAATATATTAAAATTAAATCATACAAATTATCACTTCACAATTAAACAATCATCAATCAATCCACTTCGCAACATTCACTTTTATGCCAATTCAAATGAGACGCAACAATGCATATACATGTGGTACTAACAGCGCTTCAACCTTCTTCACTAATTGCCAATTAATAGAGGCACAAGGCATAAGCCTTCTTCACAATTCCGCCAATACAGACCTTCACAACTAATCGAATCTATTTCCAATCGATTCCAGTATCATTCCTTACTAATCATCAGTAATATCTTACGCATAAAAGGCTACACAAGGTTCCCTAATTAAAGAGTTTAAATTGGGAAAAGTTCACAAATAAGAAAATATGCTCAAAACAACTCAGTACGCGCCGCAAATCCTCCTTTGCGCCGCGACTTTAGCAGGACACAGTTCGTGCCGCGTCAACCCGTTGGCGCCACGAACTAAACGGAACAACAAGGGTTTTTTTTTGCGCTGCCAGCATCTCTCCAACACCATTATCACCAAGTCTTTGCATCCAATTTCATGGTAGACCAAAACGAATCAACACAATATAATAGCAACAAAGGGGATTAAACCCAAGCAACATATACAAATTTATGCAACAAATTTCATGGGCAATAACCGAATATTTGGGATCAAGCCACAACAATAAAAACATCAAAATAGAGGCAAATCTATAAACCCCATCCCACATATCATTCATCATGCATCCCGTTATAGAGTTAGAACCCCACCCCTTACCTGGATTCAAAGGCAGTTTAACTCCTAACGTTCGCCCCTTAGTTTCTGGTCGATCTCCGATTTGGCTTTTCGGTTTGTAATTTTCTTCTGGCGGATAGCCCCAAACCTATTCCTCTTCTCCCGTACTATTTCTCTTCTTATAACCAAAACCTAATCTTCTTATTTTCTTTATATATTATTCCAACTTAACCAATAATAATAATAATATTGCTATTATTTCTACTTGGCTTAATTTTCACACCTCCTTTCTACTACCTCTAACATCCAAATAAATAACTCCATTAATTCCACACTTATTTATAATATGATTTCCAATAATATTCTACAACAAAAATAATTCATAGCTTAATTAATCCCAACTTTCGATAATTCACTTAATCATCTTAAATCAACTTATAAATCCAAATTCGACTAAATTCCGATAAATAAATCCTTAATAATTTTATTTAAGTAATTAAATAATTTCTCGGTGTTACAACTCTCCCCCACTTAGGATATTTTCGTCCTCGAAAATTCGTCCGACACATCCATCCTTAACTTTGTCTCTACACCTAACCGCAACCTACTACAATTAAAATCCAATGTACACACGCAATTCCATTTCAACTCAATCATCAGCAATCATAATAATCAACGAAGTTTGATCCACGAAATACATACCTCTAGTATCTCTGTCCGTTGGAGTTTCAACCAACGCGAACACCTTTGCACTAGGCGCTTTCTGCAGCTTTTGACACTGAGTACTAATATGCCCTTCTTCACCACAATTGAAACAGACATCCGCCTTATGTCTACACTCAGGAGCTGCATGTCCATCCTTGCCACAACGAAAACACCACTTTACATCAACAGAAGTGCATACATTACTCTTGTGACCAGGTTTCCCACACTTGAAATAAGTCACACTAGCAAGAGCGTCTCCCCCACTAGTTCTCTGGCCCTCAGCAACTTCCTATTTTCTCCTACTAGCTGGAGCATCGTACGGCTTACCACGATTCTGATTCTTGCTCCTCTTCTCTTTAACTATCTTGTAATGAGCAGTGTTATCCTCTTCAAAAATTCTATAACTATCCACCAAGTTAGAGAAAACACGAATCTTTTGATATCCAATTGCCTTCTTGGTCTTCGAGCTCAACCCATTCTCAAACTTAATGTACTTCGAAAATTCAGCAGTTTCCGCGCTATAGTGTGGATAGAACTTAGCTAACTCCACAAAATTTGCAGCATACTCCGTAATCGACATTTTTCCCTACTTCAACTCAAGGAATTCAATTTCCTTCTTACCCTAAACATCTTCAGGATAATACTTCCTCAAGAACTCCCTACGGAACACAACCCAAGTGATCTCCTCACCTGCAGCTTCCAATATTTGATGTGTTTCTAACCACCAATCGTCAGCCTCGCCTGCTAACATGTGAGTCCCATAACGAAACTTCTGTGCTTGGGTGCAATCCATCACACGGAAGATTCTTTCCATCTCCTTCAACCACTCCAAAGCTCCATCGGGATCATGCTTGCCCTTGAACACCGGCGGATTCTCTCTTTGGAAAGTTGCCAAACTTCGAGATCCAACATACCCGCCAGCATTCGGTAGATTCTCCATAGCATAAGCCATCGCTTCCAAAGCAACATCAATCACAACATCGTTCCTTCCAGCCATTTCAACTAAGCACTGCAACATAAACAACAGTCAGATAAAAGTAATTAACAATACTTGATTGTTAACGACACAACAACCTGGCCGGACGGACCAACCTGCTCTGATACCACTAATGTAACACCTCAAATCTACCCGGTAATTATAATTAAAATCAGAGTTTCAAAATTTCCACAAACATGAGGTATTACATTATCAACTTGAAAACCAACACATAATATCCTAACATAACAGATACATAACGCTTAATAATTCTTAGAACTTATAAAAATTCACTAGTCTTCAAAAATACTTCAATTTTTATTTAATAACTACGCAGCAGATTCATAAGTTTCCAAACTTCAAAAGAAACATAGCATCTTTTAAACAACTTAATTCAAAGGAAACAATTTCTCAAAGTAACAACATCAATGGTTCAACGCAAAACAACATAAAATCAAATAAGCGTTCATTCCCCCTCGAGTGCTACGTATCAGAGAGACGACACCGACGAGCTACTAAGTTTCTACTCCTCGTTACCTGCACGTTATCAGTATAAAGGCAACGACGAAACAAATAAAAGGGTGAGATATCTACCAATATAAATAAGTGTATGATAAATAATATATTAAAATTAAATCATACAAATTATCACTTCACAATTACAACATCATCAATCAATCTACTTCGCAACATTCACTTTTATGCCAACTCAAATGAGACGCAACAATGCATATGCATGTGGTACCAACAGGGCTTCAACCCTCTTCACTAATTGCAAATTAATAGAGGCACAAGGCAAAAGCCTTCTTCACAATTCCGCCAATACATGCCTTCACAAGTATGCAAATGTAATGCAACACTAACAACATACAACAATAAGATAAATCCACTTAACGAGGCATACGCCTATATCACTGTTATTACCAATAATTGGAGGTAATTATCGTCACTGAAACACCCTTCAACTTTTCATGATTCAACAACATAAAGCAATAATACACTTCACTGACAATTCACAAACAAAATAACAACATCACGTATTTAACACAATTTCAACAAAATAAATTAATTACTAATCACCTACTAAGCTATACGAGCTACCACGACAAATTTCAGTTAATTGACTATATCGCTTACAACCACCAACACAAACTAATCGAAATTATTTCCAATCGATTCCAGTATCATTCCTTACTAATCATCAATAATATCTTACGCATAAAATCCTACACAAGGTTCCCTAATTAAAGAGTTTAAATTGGGAAGAATTTAGAAATAAGAAAATATGCTCAAAACAACTCAGTACGCGCCGCAAATCCTCCTTCGCGCCGCGACTTTAGCAGGACACAGTTCGTGCCGCGTCAACCCGTTGGCGCCACGAACTAAACGGAACAACAAGGTTTTTTTTGCGCTGCCAGCATCTCTCCAACACCATTATCACCAAGTCTTTGCATCCAATTTCATGGTAGACCAAAACGAATCAACACAATATAATAGCAACAAAGGGGATTAAACCCAAGCAACATATACAAATTTATGCAACAAATTTCATGGGCAATAACCGAATATTTGGGATCAAGCCACAACAATAAAAACATCAAAATATAGGCAAATCTATAAACCCCATCCCACATATCATTCATCATGCATCCCGTTATAGAGTTAGAACCCCACCCCTTACCTGGATTCAAAGGCAGTTTAACTCCTAACGTTCGCCCCTTAGTTTCTGGTCGATCTCCGACTTGGCTTTCCGGTTTGTAATTTTCTTCTGGCGGATAGCCCCAAACCTATTCCTCTTCTCCCGTACTATTTCTCTTCTTATAACCAAAACCTAATCTTCTTATTTTCTTTATATATTATTCCAACTTAACCAATAATAATAATAATATTGCTATTATTTCTACTTGGCTTAATTTTCACACCTCCTTTCTACTACCTCTAACATCCAAATAAATAACTCCATTAATTCCACACTTATTTATAATATGATTTCCAATAATATTCTACAACAAAAATAATTCATAGCTTAATTAATCCCAACTTTCGATAATTCACTTAATCATCTTAAATCAACTTATAAATCCAAATTCGACTAAATTCCGATAAATAAATCCTTAATAATTTTATTTAAGTAATTAAATAATTTCTGGGTGTTACAACTCTCCCCCACTTAGGACATTTTCGTCCTCGAAAATTCGTCCGACACATCCATCCTTAACTTTGTCTCTACACCTAACCGCAACCTACTACAATTAAAATCCAATGTACACACGCAATTCCATTTCAACTCAATCATCAGCAATCATAATAATCAACGAAGTTTGATCCACGAAATACATACCTCTAGTATCTCTGTCCGTTGGAGTTTCAACCAACGCGAACACCTTTGCACTAGGCGCTTTCTGCAGCTTTTGACACTGAGTACTAATATGCCCTTCTTCACCACAATTGAAACAGACATCCGCCTTATGTCTACACTCAGGAGCTGCATGTCCATCCTTGCCACAACGAAAACACCACTTTACATCAACAGAAGTGCATACATTACTCTTGTGACCAGGTTTCCCACACTTGAAATAAGTCACACTAGCAAGAGCGTCTCCCCCACTAGTTCTCTGGCCCTCAGCAACTTCCTATTTTCTCCTACTAGTTGGAGCATCGTACGACTTACCACGATTCTGATTCTTGCTCCTCTTCTCTTTAACTATCTTGTAATGAGCAGTGTTATCCTCTTCGAAAATTCTATAACTATCCACCAAGTTAGAGAAAACACGAATCTTTTGATATCCAATTGCCTTCTTGGTCTTCGAGCTCAACCCATTCTCAAACTTAATGTACTTCGAAAATTCAGCAGTTTCCGCGCTATAGTGCGGATAGAACTTAGCCAACTCCACAAAATTTGCAGCATACTCCGTAATCGACATTTTCCCCTACTTCAACTCAAGGAATTCAATTTCCTTCTTACCCCAAACATCTTCAGGATAATACTTCCTCAGGAACTCCCTACGGAACACAACCCAAGTGATCTCCTCACCTGCAGCTTCCAATATCTGATGTGTTTCTAACCACCAATCGTCAGCCTCGCCTGCTAACATGTGAGTCCCATAACGAAACTTCTGCGCTTGGGTGCAGTCCATCACACGGAAGATTCTTTCCATCTCCTTCAACCACTCCAAAGCTCCATCAGGATCATGCTTGCCCTTGAACACCGGCGGATTCTCTCTTTGGAAAGTTGCCAAACTTCGAGATCCAACATACCCGCCAGCATTCGGTAGATTCTCCATATCATAAGCCATCGCTTCCAAAGCAACATCAATCACAACATTGTTCCTTCCAGCCATTTCAACTAAGCACTGCAACATAAACAACAGTCAGATAAAAGTAATTAACAATACTTGATTGTTAACGACACAACAACCTGGCCGGACGGACCAACCTGCTATGATACCACTAATGTAACACCTCAAATCTACCCGGTAATTATAATTAAAATCAGAGTTTCAAAATTTCCACAAACATGAGGTATTACATTATCAACTTGAAAACCAACACATAATATCCTAACATAACAGATACATAACGCTTAATAATTCTTAGAACTTATAAAAATTCATTAGTCTTCAAAAATACTTCAATTTTTATTTAATAACTACGCAGCAGATTCATAAGTTTCCAAACTTCAAAAGAAACATAGCATCTTTTAAACAACTTAATTCAAAGGAAACAATTTCTCAAAGTAACAACATCAATGGTTCAACGCAAAACAACATAAAATCAAATAAGCGTTCATTCCCCCTCGAGTGCTACGTATCAGAGAGACGACACCGACGAGCTACTAAGTTTCTACTCCTCGTTACCTGCACGTTATCAGTATAAAGGCAACGACGAAACAAATAAAAGGGTGAGATATCTACCAATATAAATAAGTGTATGATAAATAATATATTAAAATTAAATCATACAAATTATCACTTCACAATTACAACATCATCAATCAATCTACTTCGCAACATTCACTTTTATGCCAACTCAAATGAGACGCAACAATGCATATGCATGTGGTACCAACAGGGCTTGAACCCTCTTCACTAATTGCCAATTAATAGAGGCACAAGGCAAAAGCCTTCTTCACAATTCCGCCAATACATGCCTTCACAAGTATGCAAATGTAATGCAACACTAACAACATACAACAATAAGATAAATCCACTTAACGAGGCATACGCCAATATCACTGTTATTACCAATAATTGGAGGTAATTATCGTCACTGAAACACCCTTCAACTTTTCATGATTCAACAACATAAAGCAATAATACACTTCACTGACAATTCACAAACAAAATAACAACATCACGTATTTAACACAATTTCAACAAAATAAATTAATTACTAATCACCTACTAAGCTATACGAGCTACCACGACAAATTTCAGTTAATTGACTATATCGCTTACAACCACCAACACAAACTAATCGAAATTATTTCCAATCGATTCCAGTATCATTCCTTACTAATCATCAGTAATATCTTACGCATAAAAGCCTACACAAGGTTCCCTAATTAAAGAGTTTAAATTGGGAAGAATTCAGAAATCAGAAAATATGCTCAAAACAACTCAGTACGCGCCGCAAATCCTCCTTCGCGCCGCGACTTTAGCAGGACACAGTTCGTGCCGCGTCAACCCGTTGGCGCCACGAACTAAACGGAACAACAAGGGTTTTTTTTTGCGCTGCCAGCATCTCTCCAACACCATTATCACCAAGTCTTTGCATCCAATTTCATGGTAGACCAAAACGAATCAACACAATATAATAGCAACAAAGGGGATTAAACCCAAGCAACATATACAAATTTATGCAACAAATTTCATGGGCAATAACCGAATATTTGGGATCAAGCCACAACAATAAAAACATCAAAATAGAGGCAAATCTATAAACCCCATCCCACATATCATTCATCATGCATCCCGTTATAGAGTTAGAACCCCACCCCTTACCTGGATTCAAAGGCAGTTTAACTCCTAACGTTCGCCCCTTAGTTTCTGGTCGATCTCCGACTTGGCTTTCCGGTTTGTAATTTTCTTCTGGCGGATAGCCCCAAACCTATTCCTCTTCTCCCGTACTATTTCTCTTCTTATAACCAAAACCTAATCTTCTTATTTTCTTTATATATTATTCCAACTTAACCAATAATAATAATAATATTGCTATTATTTCTACTTGGCTTAATTTTCACACCTCCTTTCTACTACCTCTAACATCCAAATAAATAACTCCATTAATTCCACACTTATTTATAATATGATTTCCAATAATATTCTACAACAAAAATAATTCATAGCTTAATTAATCCCAACTTTCGATAATTCACTTAATCATCTTAAATCAACTTATAAATCCAAATTCGACTAAATTCCGATAAATAAATCCTTAATAATTTTATTTAAGTAATTAAATAATTTCTGGGTGTTACAACTCTCCCCCACTTAGGATATTTTCGTCCTCGAAAATTCGTCCGACACATCCATCCTTAACTTTGTCTCTACACCTAACCGCAACCTACTACAATTAAAATCCAATGTACACACGCAATTCCATTTCAACTCAATCATCAGCAATCATAATAATCAACGAAGTTTGATCCACAAAATACATACCTCTAGTATCTCTGTCCGTTGGAGTTTCAACCAACGCGAACACCTTTGCACTAGGCGCTTTCTGCAGCTTTTGAGACTGAGTACTAATATGCCCTTCTTCGCCACAATTGAAACAGACATCCACCTTATGTCTACACTCAGGAGCTGCATGTCCATCCTTGCCACAATGAAAACACCACTTTACATCAACAGAAGTGCATACATTACTCTTGTGACCAGGTTTCCCACACTTGAAATAAGTCACACTAGCAAGAGCGTCTCCCCCACTAGTTCTCTGGCCCTCAGCAACTTCCCATTTTCTCCTACTAGCTGGAGCATCGTACGGCTTACCACGATTCCGATTCTTGCTCCTCTTCTCTTTAACTATCTTGTAATGAGCAGTGTTATCCTCTTCAAAAATTCTATAACTATCCACCAAGTTAGAGAAAACACGAATCTTTTGATATCCAATTGCCTTCTTGATCTTCGAGCTCAACCCATTCTCAAACTTAATGTACTTCGAAAATTCAGCAGTTTCCGCGCTATAGTGCGGATAGAACTTAGCCAACTCCACAAACTTTGCAGCATACTCCGTAATCGACATTTTCCCCTACTTCAACTCAAGGAATTCAATTTCCTTCTTACCCCAAACTTCTTCAGGATAATACTTCCTCAGGAACTCCCTAGGAACACAACCCAAGTGATCTCCTCACCTGCAACTTCCAATATCTGATGTGTTTCTAACCACCAATCGTCAGCCTCGCCTACTAACATGTGAGTCCCATAACGAAACTTCTGCGCTTGGGTGCAGTCCATCACACGGAAGATTCTTTCCATCTCCTTCAACCACTCTAAAGCTCCATCGGGATCATGCTTGCCCTTGAACACCGGCGGATTCTCTCTTTGGAAAGTTGCCAAACTTGAGATCCAACATACCCGATCGGTAGATTCTCCATAGCATAAGCCATCGCCAAAGCAACATCAATCACAACATCGTTCCTTCCAGCCATTTCAACTAAGCACTGCAACATAAACAACAGTCAGATAAAAGTAATTAACAATACTTGATTGTTAACGACACAACAACCTGGCCGGACGGACTAACCTGCTCTGATACCACTAATGTAACACCTCAAATCTACCCGGTAATTATAATTAAAATCAGAGTTTCAAAATTTCCACAAACATGAGGTATTACATTATCAACTTGAAAACCAACACATAATATCCTAACATAACAGATACATAACGCTTAATAATTCTTAGAACTTATAAAAATTCACTAGTCTTCAAAAATACTTCAATTTTTATTTAATAACTACGCAGCAGATTCATAAGTTTCCAAACTTCAAAAGAAACATAGCATCTTTTAAACAACTTAATTCAAAGGAAACAATTTCTCAAAGTAACAACATCAATGGTTCAACGCAAAACAACATAAAATCAAATAAGCGTTCATTCCCCCTCGAGTGCTACGTATCAGAGAGACGACACCGACGAGCTACTAAGTTTCTACTCCTCGTTACCTGCACGTTATCAGTATAAAGGCAACGACGAAACAAATAAAAGGGTGAGATATCTACCAATATAAATAAGTGTATGATAAATAATATATTAAAATTAAATCATACAAATTATCACTTCACAATTACAACATCATCAATCAATCTACTTCGCAACATTCACTTTTATGCCAACTCAAATGAGACGCAACAATGCATATGCATGTGGTACCAACAGGGCTTGAACCCTCTTCACTAATTGCCAATTAATAGAGGCACAAGGCAAAAGCCTTCTTCACAATTCCGCCAATACATGCCTTCACAAGTATGCAAATGTAATGCAACACTAACAACATACAACAATAAGATAAATCCACTTAACAAGGCATACGCCTATATCACTGTTATTACCAATAATTGGAGGTAATTATCGTCACTGAAACACCCTTCAACTTTTCATGATTCAACAACATAAAGCAATAATACACTTCACTGACAATTCACAAACAAAATAACAACATCACGTATTTAACACAATTTCAACAAAATAAATTAATTACTAATCATCTACTAAGCTATACGAGCTACCACGACAAATTTCAGTTAATTGACTATATCGCTTACAACCACCAACACAAACTAATCAAAATTATTTCCAATCGATTCCAGTATCATTCCTTACTAATCATCAGTAATATCTTACTCTTAAAAGCCTACACAAGGTTCCCTAATTAAAGAGTTTAAATTGGGAAGAATTCACAAATAAGAAAATATGTTCAAAACAACTCAGTACGCGCCGCGAATCCTCCTTCGCACCGCGACTTTAGCAGGACTCAGTTCGCGCCGCGTCAACCCGTTGGCGTCGTGAACTAAACGGAACAACAAGGGTTTTTTTTTGCGCTGCCAGCATCTCTCCAACACCATTATCACCAAGTATTTGCATCCCATTCCATAGTAGACCAAAACGAATCAACACAGTATAATAGTAACAAAGGGGGATTAAACCCAAGCAAAATATACAAATTTATGCATCAAATTTCATGGGCAATAACCAAGCATTTGGGATCAAGCCACAACTATCAAAACATCAAAATAGAGGCAAATCTATAAACCCAATCCCACATATCATTCATCATTCATCCCGTTATAGAGTTAGAACCCAACCCCTTACGTGGATTCAAAGGCAGTTCAACTCTTAACGTTCGCCCGTTAATTTCTGGTCGATCTCCGATTTGGTTTTCCGATTTGTAATTTTCTTCCGGCGGCTAATTCCCCAAACCTATTCCTCTTCTCCCGTACTGTTTCTCTTCTTATAATCAAAACCTAATCTTCTTATTTTCTTTATATATTATTCCAACTTAACCAATAATAATAATAATAATAATAATATTGCTATTATTTCTATTTGGCTTAATTTTCACACCTCCTTTCTACTACCTCTAACACCCAAATAAATAACTCCATTAATTCCACACTTATTTCTAATATGATTTCCAATAATATTCTACAACAAAGATAACTCATCACTTAATTAATCCCAACTTCCGATAATTCACTTAATCATCTTAAATCAACTTATAAATCAAACTTCGACTAAATTCCGATAAATAAATCCTTAATAGTTTTATTTAATTAAATAATTTCTGGGTGTTACACTATCTGCTAGTTGTCTTTATGTAGTTACGTGTTCCAGTGTAATCGTTTTGGCTTCAACTAGGTCTCTAATAAAGTGGTGGCGAATATCAATGTGTTTGGTTCTGCTGTGCTGAATAGGATTTTTGGATATGTTGATAGCACTTAAGTTGTCACAATATAATGTCATGACATCTTTTTTGACATTGTATTCTGTCAGCATTTGTTTCATCCAGACTAGTTGAGAGCAGCTACTTTCAACAACAATGTATTCAGCTTCAGTTGTTGAGAGGGAAACACATTTTTGTTTCTTGCTAAACCATGAGATAAGATTGTTGCCCAAGAAGAAGCATCCTCCAGATGTGATTTTTCTGTCATCAACACTTTCTTCCCAGTCAGCATCACAGTATCCACTTAGAACATAGCTTGATCCATGAGAGTATATCATGCCATAGTCAGATGTTCCATTGACATATTTCAGTATTCTCTTTACTTGATTGATATGGCTCACTTTGGGTTCAGCTTGATATCTGGCACAGACTCCAACAACGAAGGCAATGTTTGGATGGCTAGTTGTGAGGTATAGTAGGCTACCTATCATACTTCAATAGAGACTTTGATCAACACTGACACCTGTTTCATCTTTAGATAACTTTAAGTGAGTAAGAGCAGGTGTTCTCTTGTGACTTGTATTCTCCATGCCGAATTTCTTGACAATATTTTTGGCATACCTGCTTTGAGATATGAATATGGAGTCTCCCATTTGCTTAACTTGTAGACAAGGAAGTAAGTTAACTCCCCAACAAGACTCATTTCAAATTCTGACTGCATTTATTTGACAAACTGTTTAACCATCCTATCAGACATTCCACCAAAAACAATGTCATCAACATAGATTTGAGCAATCATGAGATATCCTTCTTCGTCTTTGACAAATACGTTTTTCTCTATGCCACCTTTCATGTATCCATTTTCAACTAGAAACTCAGTTAACCTTTCATACCAAGCTCTAGGAGCTTACTTTAAACCATATAGTGCTTTCCTCAATTTGTATACATGGTTGGGAGTTATGGGATCAATAAATCCTTTAGGATGTTCCACATATACTTCCTCATTTAAGTAGCCATTTAAGAATGCACTCTTCACATCCATTTGAAACAGTTTGAACTTCAGGATGCAGGCAACTCCTAGTAGTAGTCTAATTGACTCAAGACGAGCTATTGGGGCAAAGGTCTCATCAAAGTCTATGCCTTTTATTTGAGTGTATCCTTGAGTAATCAGTCTTGCTTTGTTTATGATAATTACTCCTTCCTCATCAGACTTGTTCTTATAAACCCACTTGGTGCCAATAACATTGATGCCTTCTGGTCGTGGGACTAGATCCCATACTTTATTCCTCTTGAATTTTTCTAGTTCTTCTTGTATGGCATTGATCCAGAATTCATCTTTCAGGGCTTCATTGACATTTTTGGGCTCTATTTTTTAGGCAAAACATGAGTTGGTGATGACTTCTTTTGATCTGGTGGTGACTCCTTTGTTTGGATCTCCTATGATGAGCTCTTTGGGATGGTCTTTCTCAATTCTGGTAGAGGGTCCTTTGTTGACTTGATTTTCTGGAGGCTCTTCATTATTTTGAGGGGGTCCTCGTGTTCGTTTGTGGCAGCAACTAGAGTGTCTTCTGGGGATGTTTTGACATTGTCTAAGACATCAACTTCTCATTCCATCCTCTATCATCAATGACAACATTTATCGATTCCATCATGACTTTTGTTTTGTTGTTGAAGACTCTATATAATCTGCTGTTAGTGGAGTATCGTAGAAATATTCCTTCATCAGTCTTGGGGTCCATTTTTTTCCTTTGTTCTCAATCAACCAGTATGTAGCATTTACTTCCAAAGATGTGAAAGTATTTGACAGTAGGTTTTCTTCCCTTCCACATTTCATAAGTGGTAGTTGATGTACCCTTTCTTAGAGTTACCCTGTTATGAATGTAGCATGCAGTGTTTATGGCCTCAGCCCAAAAGTGGTAAGGTAGTTTCTTTGCATGAATCATTTCTCTGGAAGATTCTTGTAACGTTCGATTTTTGTGCTCTACATTCCCATTTTCGTTATGAGTGATGGGTGATGAGAATTCATGACTGATTCCTTCAGAGGAATAGAACTCAGCAAATTTTTTGTTTTCAAATTCCTTTCCATTATCACTTCTGATTCTGATCACATAGCTGTCCTTTTCTCTTTGAATTCTCTGGCAGAGGTCCTTGAAGACATCAAATAATTCTGTTTTGTCCCTGATCAAATTCGTCCAGGTGTATCTGGAGTAATCGTCCACCACTACATATGCATATTTCTTCCCACCAAGACTTTCTACTTGCATTGGTCCCATTAGGTCCATGTGAAGTAGTTCTAGGACTTTTGTAGTAGTGAGATGTTGGACCTTCTGATGTGACATCTTGGTTTACTTTCCAACTTGGCATTCGCCATAAACTCTGCCTTTTTTGATATGCAGTTTAGGGATTCCTCTCACTGCTTCTATAGAGATGATTCTCTTCATTCCTTTTAAGTGTAAGTATCCCAACTTCTGATGCCATATTTAAACTTCATCTTCCTTGGTTAGAGTGCAAGTTGAGGATATGATTAAGTCTTCAGGTATCCATAAGTAGCAATTGTCTTTGGATCTCCCACCTTTCATCACTACTTCACCTTTATCATTTGTAATTATGCATTCGGATTTAGTGAAGTTTACCTTAAAGCCTTGATCATAGAGTTGGCTGATGCTGATCAAATTTGTTGTTAACCCTTGACCAGTAACACATTCTCAAGATTTGGGATTCCTGGGCAATCCAGTTTTCCAACACCTTTGATTTCTCCTTTAGCTCTGTCTACAAATGTCACAAAACTAGTAGAGTTGGATCTAATATCCACTAATTAGTTCTTAACTCCAGTCATATGTCTTAAACATCCACTGTCAAAATACCAATCATCTTTAGTTAGGGCTCTAAGAGATGTATGAGCTATGAGACTATTAATAGCAGCCTTGGGCACCCATTGTTTCTTGCTTCTTTCAGTGTGTGATTTGATTGATCTTGAGTTGAGAATCAGACTTTGGATATCCATGTAGCTTGTATCATAATGACTTTATATGACCAAATCACCCAAAATGGTAACATCTCCAGTGTCAGTGTCTTCTTTTGGAGTGTTCAATATTCCTTCTTCCATGATGTTGAGACATTTGTTTCAACATTTGAGTTTTAGACTGAATATTATTCATATTTAAGTGGTGTATCATTTTGGTTATTTCATTATATCCTAGACCAATCATATCTTTTGCATCTCTTCCATTCATGAGTATATTGTCCAATACATCTGATCTGCTATTCAGCATTCTGACAGATTTGGTTAAATTTGTTAGATCAAACTTGAGTAGACTTACTTCATGTTCCAGTTTTGAGATGGTATTTAGGTCCTTCTTATTTTCTTCCTTCAATTGAGCTATCATTTTCTTTTGATTCTCCAGTTCTTTATGGATATATCATTTCCTCCATCTGATTTGCAAATCCTAGTTAAGGCTGTAACTTCCTTGGATGTATCTTCTTCTACTTCACTTCTAGAGTCTTCATCAGACCATGTTACTACTAGTCCTCTTGTTCATCTCTTGAGATATGTAGGGCATTCAGTTATGATATGACCAAATCCTTCACAACATTGACACTTTGATTCTCTATCATGGTTGATTTTGTCATCTGGTCTGGTTTTTCTGCCATAATATCCTGACCTCCTGATGTCATGTGAGATGTTTTTGACATTTGGTGTTGAGTCATCTTCCATTCTCTTCAGAACCTTGTTGAGTTGTCTTCCAAGAAAGACTATGGTATTAGAGAGTCCTTCTTTAGTGTCCAGGTCAAATTCCTCGACTTCTTCATTATTGGTCTTGAAGGCTATACTCTTAGGTTTTTTGTCTAACCTCTCATTGATGCTCAACTCAAAAGTTTGGAGAGAACCAATTAGTTCACCCACTTTCATGTTGTTGATTTCTTGAGCCTCTTAAATCGTTGTAACCTTCATATCGAATCTCTTAGGAAGAGATATGAGAATCTTTCTTACCAGCTTCTCTTTTGGTATCTTCTCTCCCAAAGCACCGCAGTCATTAGCAATCTCAAGAACATTCATATGAAATTATTGAATGCTCTCTTCTTCCTTCATTCTTATATTTTTAAACTTAGTGATGAGTAGTTGCATTCTTGACATCTTAACTTTGGAGGTACCTTCATGAGTAGTTCTGAGGATTTTCCAAGCATCTTTAGCTACTTCACATGTATTAATCAGTCTGAATATATTTTTGTCCACTCCATTAAATATAGCATTCAATACCTTTGAATTTGCAAGAGCTAGTTCATCATCATCCTCTGACCAGTCTTCTTCAGGCTTTAGTTCACCAGTAGGTTGATTAACTGCTCCAATAATGACAGGATGAGTCCATCCTTTCAGAATAGCTTTCCAAGCCTTGTTGTCCAAGAACTTTATGTATGTTGCCATGCGTGGCTTCCATAAGTTATAATTAGAACCATCCAGAATGAGTGGTCTATTCATAAAAATTGCCTCCTTGTCCATGTTACCAGAAAGTGTCTTCCCTATATCTCACCCAAAGACAGAGCGGGATGCCTGCTCTGATACCAATTGAAATTCTGGTATTAGATATGAGATGTCGAACGTAATGTCACGACACTCATATCAGTTATGAACACAGCTGAACAGAACAAAATTTAAAGAGCGCAGAAAAACAATAAAACACGGAGAATTGTTAACCCAGTTCGGTTCTAACCAACCTACGTCTGGGGGCTTCCAAGCCAGGGATGAAATTCACTATTAGCAGTATTATTTCAAAGGGAAACCTTCCCTATTTACACTCCTCACTTAATCATACTACCCAGTGACCCTTCTACCTAAGATATCACTCTTAGATATGAGAACCTCCGCCCACTCCCTAAGTCACACATTGTGACACTCAATAAAATCAAAACTGAAGACACTCTTCAAAGACACACAATCACACAAGCTTCAAAGCTTATGGTGATTGAAAACTTACAACTCAAAAGCCGCCCTTCTCAAGTAGAAATACTCAAGAGGCTCACAATGAACAATTAACAACCAAAAGAATGAACAACCAACAATTAAAAACTGAACTTCTAAATCTGGAACGGCCAAACTGCAAAACAAGGTTTGCAGCCCTTAAATAGAGTAACAACAACTAGGGTTGATTTACTCACAAGTCTTCAGCACCTCTTGTCTTCTCTCCTTGAAAGCATGATATTAAATCGCCAAACATATTGCTGAAGGCGTTCCCAAGCTTCCTTAGTCGAAGCATACAAATAACAAACAAACTGACTTCCTAAAAATTATACACTTTTGTCAGTTTCACATGTCAGGACATCTCCTGTGACATCTGCATCTTCAGTAAATTTCAAGGCATTTTCTAAGAAGAATGTTTTACCAAAATTGTTGTCAATCCATAGAACTAACAAGCTCTCTCTTTAGCAAATTTTGGCTAAAATATTATGTGGGGTGCAAGCTATACAATTAAAAACAACATCGCAAATAACATAGGCATTTAAGCACACATATCAGAGCAGCATAGTAAAATTAGCATCACAATCAAAACAGAGATATCAGCGGATAAATAACACAGATGTTCAAACATCAGTTAGAATATTCACAAATGCATCATTTTACTCCCCCTGCATATAACACACACAGATGCACATTTGACAAATAAAAGTTTCCCCCCTGGACAACAGCTTCTCCTCTTTGTAGAGACACATAGTATCTTCAGTGATACATAATCAAAAATGAACACAGCAGCTTCTTCTCAGCCCAAGAAGCACACAAACAACAATTGAAACATAAACAACAAAAACACAACTAACATATAGCAGCACCTCCCCCTTAGCATAGTCATCACTTCAGCTGCACACAAGTGGAATCACAAAGGAATGGAATCTTCAATATTGTTTTGGTCCACCCCAGTCATCTGGAGCACCTGAATATTTACTCCCCCTTTTTAGCCATAATATCCCAAAGATAAGGAGACCAATCAGTAATCGCTACGCATCTTCATGTATACAGATTCCAATCTTTCCTCTTAAGACTTCAAACTAGTTTGAATCTAATGCCTTCGTGAAGATATCTGTAACACCCCAAATTTACCCGGTAATTATAATTAAAATCAGAGTTTCGAAATTTCCACAAACATGAGGTATTACATTATCAACTTGAAAACCAACACATAATATCCTAACATAACAGATACATAACGCTTAATAATTCTTAGAACTTATAAAAATTCACTAGTCTTCAAAAATACTTCAATTTTTATTTAATAACTACGCAGCAGATTCATAAGTTTCCAAACTTCAAAAGAAACATAGCATCTTTTAAACAACTTAATTCAAAGGAAACAATTTCTCAAAGTAACAACATCAATGGTTCAACGCAAAACAACATAAAATCAAATAAGCGTTCATTCCCCCTCGAGTGCTACGTATCAGAGAGACGACACCGACGAGCTACTAAGTTTCTACTCCTCGTTACCTGCACGTTATCAGTATAAAGGCAACGACGAAACAAATAAAAGGGTGAGATATCTACCAATATAAATAAGTGTATGATAAATAATATATTAAAATTAAATCATACAAATTATCACTTCACAATTAAACAATCATCAATCAATCCACTTCGCAACATTCACTTTTATGCCAATTCAAATGAGACGCAACAATGCATATACATGTGGTACTAACAGCGCTTCAACCTTCTTCACTAATTGCCAATTAATAGAGGCACAAGGCATAAGCCTTCTTCACAATTCCGCCAATACAGACCTTCACAACTAATCGAATCTATTTCCAATCGATTCCAGTATCATTCCTTACTAATCATCAGTAATATCTTACGCATAAAAGGCTACACAAGGTTCCCTAATTAAAGAGTTTAAATTGGGAAAAGTTCACAAATAAGAAAATATGCTCAAAACAACTCAGTACGCGCCGCAAATCCTCCTTCGCGCCGCGACTTTAGCAGGACACAGTTCGTGCCGCGTCAACCCGTTGGCGCCACGAACTAAACGGAACAACAAGGGTTTTTTTTTGCGCTGCCAGCATCTCTCCAACACCATTATCACCAAGTATTTGCATCCCATTCCATAGTAGACCAAAACGAATCAACACAGTATAATAGTAACAAAGGGGATTAAACCCAAGCAAAATATACAAATTTATGCATCAAATTTCATGGGCAATAACCAAGCATTTGGGATCAAGCCACAACTATCAAAACATCAAAATAGAGGCAAATCTATAAACCCAATCCCACATATCATTCATCATTCATCCCGTTATAGAGTTAGAACCCAACCCCTTACGTGGATTCAAAGGCAGTTCAACTCTTAACGTTCGCCCGTTAATTTCTGGTCGATCTCCGATTTGGTTTTCCGATTTGTAATTTTCTTCCGGCGGCTAATTCCCCAAACCTATTCCTCTTCTCCCGTACTGTTTCTCTTCTTATAATCAAAACCTAATCTTCTTATTTTCTTTATATATTATTCCAACTTAACCAATAATAATAATAATAATAATAATATTGCTATTATTTCTATTTGGCTTAATTTTCACACCTCCTTTCTACTACCTCTAACACCCAAATAAATAACTCCATTAATTCCACACTTATTTCTAATATGATTTCCAATAATATTCTACAACAAAGATAACTCATCACTTAATTAATCCCAACTTCCGATAATTCACTTAATCATCTTAAATCAACTTATAAATCAAACTTCGACTAAATTCCGATAAATAAATCCTTAATAGTTTTATTTAATTAAATAATTTCTGGGTGTTACACTATCTGCTAGTTGTCTTTATGTAGTTACGTGTTCCAGTGTAATCGTTTTGGCTTCAACTAGGTCTCTAATAAAGTGGTGGCGAATATCAATGTGTTTGGTTCTGCTGTGCTGAATAGGATTTTTGGATATGTTGATAGCACTTAAGTTGTCACAATATAATGTCATGACATCTTTTTTGACATTGTATTCTGTCAGCATTTGTTTCATCCAGACTAGTTGAGAGCAGCTACTTTCAACAACAATGTATTCAGCTTCAGTTGTTGAGAGGGAAACACATTTTTGTTTCTTGCTAAACCATGAGATAAGATTGTTGCCCAAGAAGAAGCATCCTCCAGATGTGATTTTTCAGTCATCAACACTTTCTTCCCAGTCAGCATCACAGTATCCACTTAGAACATAGCTTGATCCATGAGAGTATATCATGCCATAGTCAGATGTTCCATTGACATATTTCAGTATTCTCTTTACTTGATTGATATGGCTCACTTTGGGTTCAGCTTGATATCTGGCACAGACTCCAACAACGAAGGCAATGTTTGGATGGCTAGTTGTGAGGTATAGTAGGCTACCTATCATACTTCAATAGAGACTTTGATCAACACTGACACCTGTTTCATCTTTAGATAACTTTAAGTGAGTAAGAGCAGGTGTTCTCTTGTGACTTGTATTCTCCATGCCGAATTTCTTGACAATATTTTTGGCATACCTGCTTTGAGATATGAATATGGAGTCTCCCATTTGCTTAACTTGTAGACAAGGAAGTAAGTTAACTCCCCAACAAGACTCATTTCAAATTCTGACTGCATTTATTTGACAAACTGTTTAACCATCCTATCAGACATTCCACCAAAAACAATGTCATCAACATAGATTTGAGCAATCATGAGATATCCTTCTTCGTCTTTGACAAATAACGTTTTTCTCTATGCCACCTTTCATGTATCCATTTTCAACTAGAAACTCAGTTAACCTTTCATACCAAGCTCTAGGAGCTTACTTTAAACCATATAGTGCTTTCCTCAATTTGTATACATGGTTGGGAGTTATGGGATCAATAAATCCTTTAGGATGTTCCACATATACTTCCTCATTTAAGTAGCCATTTAAGAATGCACTCTTCACATCCATTTGAAACAGTTTGAACTTCAGGATGCAGGCAACTCCTAGTAGTAGTCTAATTGACTCAAGACGAGCTATTGGGGCAAAGGTCTCATCAAAGTCTATGCCTTTTATTTGAGTGTATCCTTGAGTAATCAGTCTTGCTTTGTTTATGATAATTACTCCTTCCTCATCAGACTTGTTCTTATAAACCCACTTGGTGCCAATAACATTGATGCCTTCTGGTCGTGGGACTAGATCCCATACTTTATTCCTCTTGAATTTTTCTAGTTCTTCTTGTATGGCATTGATCCAGAATTCATCTTTCAGGGCTTCATTGACATTTTTGGGCTCTATTTTTTAGGCAAAACATGAGTTGGTGATGACTTCTTTTGATCTGGTGGTGACTCCTTTGTTTGGATCTCCTATGATGAGCTCTTTGGGATGGTCTTTCTCAATTCTGGTAGAGGGTCCTTTGTTGACTTGATTTTCTGGAGGCTCTTCATTATTTTGAGGGGGTCCTCGTGTTCGTTTGTGGCAGCAACTAGAGTGTCTTCTGGGGATGTTTTGACATTGTCTAAGACATCAACTTCTCATTCCATCCTCTATCATCAATGACAACATTTATCGATTCCATCATGACTTTTGTTTTGTTGTTGAAGACTCTATATAATCTGCTGTTAGTGGAGTATCGTAGAAATATTCCTTCATCAGTCTTGGGGTCCATTTTTTTCCTTTGTTCTCAATCAACCAGTATGTAGCATTTACTTCCAAAGATGTGAAAGTATTTGACAGTAGGTTTTCTTCCCTTCCACATTTCATAAGTGGTAGTTGATGTACCCTTTCTTAGAGTTACCCTGTTATGAATGTAGCATGCAGTGTTTATGGCCTCAGCCCAAAAGTGGTAAGGTAGTTTCTTTGCATGAATCATTTCTCTGGAAGATTCTTGTAACGTTCGATTTTTGTGCTCTACATTCCCATTTTCGTTATGAGTGATGGGTGATGAGAATTCATGACTGATTCCTTCAGAGGAATAGAACTCAGCAAATTTTTTGTTTTCAAATTCCTTTCCATTATCACTTCTGATTCTGATCACATAGCTGTCCTTTTCTCTTTGAATTCTCTGGCAGAGGTCCTTGAAGACATCAAATAATTCTGTTTTGTCCCTGATCAAATTCGTCCAGGTGTATCTGGAGTAATCGTCCACCACTACATATGCATATTTCTTCCCACCAAGACTTTCTACTTGCATTGGTCCCATTAGGTCCATGTGAAGTAGTTCTAGGACTTTTGTAGTAGTGAGATGTTGGACCTTCTGATGTGACATCTTGGTTTACTTTCCAACTTGGCATTCGCCATAAACTCTGCCTTTTTTGATATGCAGTTTAGGGATTCCTCTCACTGCTTCTATAGAGATGATTCTCTTCATTCCTTTTAAGTGTAAGTATCCCAACTTCTGATGCCATATTTAAACTTCATCTTCCTTGGTTAGAGTGCAAGTTGAGGATATGATTAAGTCTTCAGGTATCCATAAGTAGCAATTGTCTTTGGATCTCCCACCTTTCATCACTACTTCACCTTTATCATTTGTAATTATGCATTCGGATTTAGTGAAGTTTACCTTAAAGCCTTGATCATAGAGTTGGCTGATGCTGATCAAATTTGTTGTTAACCCTTGACCAGTAACACATTCTCAAGATTTGGGATTCCTGGGCAATCCAGTTTTCCAACACCTTTGATTTCTCCTTTAGCTCTGTCTACAAATGTCACAAAACTAGTAGAGTTGGATCTAATATCCACTAATTAGTTCTTAACTCCAGTCATATGTCTTAAACATCCACTGTCAAAATACCAATCATCTTTAGTTAGGGCTCTAAGAGATGTATGAGCTATGAGACTATTAATAGCAGCCTTGGGCACCCATTGTTTCTTGCTTCTTTCAGTGTGTGATTTGATTGATCTTGAGTTGAGAATCAGACTTTGGATATCCATGTAGCTTGTATCATAATGACTTTATATGACCAAATCACCCAAAATGGTAACATCTCCAGTGTCAGTGTCTTCTTTTGGAGTGTTCAATATTCCTTCTTCCATGATGTTGAGACATTTGTTTCAACATTTGAGTTTTAGACTGAATATTATTCATATTTAAGTGGTGTATCATTTTGGTTATTTCATTATATCCTAGACCAATCATATCTTTTGCATCTCTTCCATTCATGAGTATATTGTCCAATACATCTGATCTGCTATTCAGCATTCTGACAGATTTGGTTAAATTTGTTAGATCAAACTTGAGTAGACTTACTTCATGTTCCAGTTTTGAGATGGTATTTAGGTCCTTCTTATTTTCTTCCTTCAATTGAGCTATCATTTTCTTTTGATTCTCCAGTTCTTTATGGATATATCATTTCCTCCATCTGATTTGCAAATCCTAGTTAAGGCTGTAACTTCCTTGGATGTATCTTCTTCTACTTCACTTCTAGAGTCTTCATCAGACCATGTTACTACTAGTCCTCTTGTTCATCTCTTGAGATATGTAGGGCATTCAGTTATGATATGACCAAATCCTTCACAACATTGACACTTTGATTCTCTATCATGGTTGATTTTGTCATCTGGTCTGGTTTTTCTGCCATAATATCCTGACCTCCTGATGTCATGTGAGATGTTTTTGACATTTGGTGTTGAGTCATCTTCCATTCTCTTCAGAACCTTGTTGAGTTGTCTTCCAAGAAAGACTATGGTATTAGAGAGTCCTTCTTTAGTGTCCAGGTCAAATTCCTCGACTTCTTCATTATTGGTCTTGAAGGCTATACTCTTAGGTTTTTTGTCTAACCTCTCATTGATGCTCAACTCAAAAGTTTGGAGAGAACCAATTAGTTCACCCACTTTCATGTTGTTGATTTCTTGAGCCTCTTAAATCGTTGTAACCTTCATATCGAATCTCTTAGGAAGAGATATGAGAATCTTTCTTACCAGCTTCTCTTTTGGTATCTTCTCTCCCAAAGCACCGCAGTCATTAGCAATCTCAAGAACATTCATATGAAATTATTGAATGCTCTCTTCTTCCTTCATTCTTATATTTTTAAACTTAGTGATGAGTAGTTGCATTCTTGACATCTTAACTTTGGAGGTACCTTCATGAGTAGTTCTGAGGATTTTCCAAGCATCTTTAGCTACTTCACATGTATTAATCAGTCTGAATATATTTTTGTCCACTCCATTAAATATAGCATTCAATACCTTTGAATTTGCAAGAGCTAGTTCATCATCATCCTCTGACCAGTCTTCTTCAGGCTTTAGTTCACCAGTAGGTTGATTAACTGCTCCAATAATGACAGGATGAGTCCATCCTTTCAGAATAGCTTTCCAAGCCTTGTTGTCCAAGAACTTTATGTATGTTGCCATGCGTGGCTTCCATAAGTTATAATTAGAACCATCCAGAATGAGTGGTCTATTCATAAAAATTGCCTCCTTGTCCATGTTACCAGAAAGTGTCTTCCCTATATCTCACCCAAAGACAGAGCGGGATGCCTGCTCTGATACCAATTGAAATTCTGGTATTAGATATGAGATGTCGAACGTAATGTCACGACACTCATATCAGTTATGAACACAGCTGAACAGAACAAAATTTAAAGAGCGCAGAAAAACAATAAAACACGGAGAATTGTTAACCCAGTTCGGTTCTAACCAACCTACGTCTGGGGGCTTCCAAGCCAGGGATGAAATTCACTATTAGCAGTATTATTTCAAAGGGAAACCTTCCCTATTTACACTCCTCACTTAATCATACTACCCAGTGACCCTTCTACCTAAGATATCACTCTTAGATATGAGAACCTCCGCCCACTCCCTAAGTCACACATTGTGACACTCAATAAAATCAAAACTGAAGACACTCTTCAAAGACACACAATCACACTCGCTTCAAAGCTTATGGTGATTGAAAACTTACAACTCAAAAGCCGTCCTTCTCAAGTAGAAATACTCGAGAGGCTCACAATGAACAATTAACAACCAAAAGAATGAACAACCAACAATTAAAAACTGAACTTCTAAATCTGGAACGGCCAAACTGCAAAACAAGGTTTGCAGCCCTTAAATAGAGTAACAACAACTAGGGTTGATTTACTCACAAGTCTTCAGCACCTCTTGTCTTCTCTCCTTGAAAGCATGATATTAAATCGCCAAACATATTGCTGAAGGCGTTCCCAAGCTTCCTTAGTCGAAGCATACAAATAACAAACAAACTGACTTCCTAAAAATTATACACTTTTGTCAGTTTCACATGTCAGGACATCTCCTGTGACATCTGCATCTTCAGTAAATTTCAAGGCATTTTCTAAGAAGAATGTTTTACCAAAATTGTTGTCAATCCATAGAACTAACAAGCTCTCTCTTTAGCAAATTTTGGCTAAAATATTATGTGGGGTGCAAGCTATACAATTAAAAACAACATCGCAAATAACATAGGCATTTAAGCACACATATCAGAGCAGCATAGTAAAATTAGCATCACAATCAAAACAGAGATATCAGCGGATAAATAACACAGATGTTCAAACATCAGTTAGAATATTCACAAATGCATCATTTTACTCCCCCTGCATATAACACACACAGATGCACATTTGACAAATAAAAGTTTCCCCCCTGGACAACAGCTTCTCCTCTTTGTAGAGACACATAGTATCTTCAGTGATACATAATCAAAAATGAACACAGCAGCTTCTTCTCAGCCCAAGAAGCACACAAACAACAATTGAAACATAAACAACAAAAACACAACTAACATATAGCAGCACCTCCCCCTTAGCATAGTCATCACTTCAGCTGCACACAAGTGGAATCACAAAGGAATGGAATCTTCAATATTGTTTTGGTCCACCCCAGTCATCTGGAGCACCTGAATATTTACTCCCCCTTTTTAGCCATAATATCCCAAAGATAAGGAGACCAATCAGTAATCGCTACGCATCTTCATGTATACAGATTCCAATCTTTCCTCTTAAGACTTCAAACTAGTTTGAATCTAATGCCTTCGTGAAGATATCTGTAACACCCCAAATTTACCCGGTAATTATAATTAAAATCAGAGTTTCGAAATTTCCACAAACATGAGGTATTACATTATCAACTTGAAAACCAACACATAATATCCTAACATAACAGATACATAACGCTTAATAATTCTTAGAACTTATAAAAATTCACTAGTCTTCAAAAATACTTCAATTTTTATTTAATAACTACGCAGCAGATTCATAAGTTTCCAAACTTCAAAAGAAACATAGCATCTTTTAAACAACTTAATTCAAAGGAAACAATTTCTCAAAGTAACAACATCAATGGTTCAACGCAAAACAACATAAAATCAAATAAGCGTTCATTCCCCCTCGAGTGCTACGTATCAGAGAGACGACACCGACGAGCTACTAAGTTTCTACTCCTCGTTACCTGCACGTTATCAGTATAAAGGCAACGACGAAACAAATAAAAGGGTGAGATATCTACCAATATAAATAAGTGTATGATAAATAATATATTAAAATTAAATCATACAAATTATCACTTCACAATTAAACAATCATCAATCAATCCACTTCGCAACATTCACTTTTATGCCAATTCAAATGAGACGCAACAATGCATATACATGTGGTACTAACAGCGCTTCAACCTTCTTCACTAATTGCCAATTAATAGAGGCACAAGGCATAAGCCTTCTTCACAATTCCGCCAATACAGACCTTCACAACTAATCGAATCTATTTCCAATCGATTCCAGTATCATTCCTTACTAATCATCAGTAATATCTTACGCATAAAAGCCTACACAAGGTTCCCTAATTAAAGAGTTTAAATTGGGAAGAATTCAGAAATCAGAAAATATGCTCAAAACAACTCAGTACGCGCCGCAAATCCTCCTTCGCGCCGCGACTTTAGCAGGACACAGTTCGTGCCGCGTCAACCCGTTGGCGCCACGAACTAAACGGAACAACAAGGGTTTTTTTTTGCGCTGCCAGCATCTCTCCAACACCATTATCACCAAGTATTTGCATCCCATTCCATAGTAGACCAAAACGAATCAACACAGTATAATAGTAACAAAGGGGATTAAACCCAAGCAAAATATACAAATTTATGCATCAAATTTCATGGGCAATAACCAAGCATTTGGGATCAAGCCACAACTATCAAAACATCAAAATAGAGGCAAATCTATAAACCCAATCCCACATATCATTCATCATTCATCCCGTTATAGAGTTAGAACCCAACCCCTTACGTGGATTCAAAGGCAGTTCAACTCTTAACGTTCGCCCGTTAATTTCTGGTCGATCTCCGATTTGGTTTTCCGATTTGTAATTTTCTTCCGGCGGCTAATTCCCCAAACCTATTCCTCTTCTCCCGTACTGTTTCTCTTCTTATAATCAAAACCTAATCTTCTTATTTTCTTTATATATTATTCCAACTTAACCAATAATAATAATAATAATAATAATATTGCTATTATTTCTATTTGGCTTAATTTTCACACCTCCTTTCTACTACCTCTAACACCCAAATAAATAACTCCATTAATTCCACACTTATTTCTAATATGATTTCCAATAATATTCTACAACAAAGATAACTCATCACTTAATTAATCCCAACTTCCGATAATTCACTTAATCATCTTAAATCAACTTATAAATCAAACTTCGACTAAATTCCGATAAATAAATCCTTAATAGTTTTATTTAATTAAATAATTTCTGGGTGTTACACTATCTGCTAGTTGTCTTTATGTAGTTACGTGTTCCAGTGTAATCGTTTTGGCTTCAACTAGGTCTCTAATAAAGTGGTGGCGAATATCAATGTGTTTGGTTCTGCTGTGCTGAATAGGATTTTTGGATATGTTGATAGCACTTAAGTTGTCACAATATAATGTCATGACATCTTTTTTGACATTGTATTCTGTCAGCATTTGTTTCATCCAGACTAGTTGAGAGCAGCTACTTTCAACAACAATGTATTCAGCTTCAGTTGTTGAGAGGGAAACACATTTTTGTTTCTTGCTAAACCATGAGATAAGATTGTTGCCCAAGAAGAAGCATCCTCCAGATGTGATTTTTCTGTCATCAACACTTTCTTCCCAGTCAGCATCACAGTATCCACTTAGAACATAGCTTGATCCATGAGAGTATATCATGCCATAGTCAGATGTTCCATTGACATATTTCAGTATTCTCTTTACTTGATTGATATGGCTCACTTTGGGTTCAGCTTGATATCTGGCACAGACTCCAACAACGAAGGCAATGTTTGGATGGCTAGTTGTGAGGTATAGTAGGCTACCTATCATACTTCAATAGAGACTTTGATCAACACTGACACCTGTTTCATCTTTAGATAACTTTAAGTGAGTAAGAGCAGGTGTTCTCTTGTGACTTGTATTCTCCATGCCGAATTTCTTGACAATATTTTTGGCATACCTGCTTTGAGATATGAATATGGAGTCTCCCATTTGCTTAACTTGTAGACAAGGAAGTAAGTTAACTCCCCAACAAGACTCATTTCAAATTCTGACTGCATTTATTTGACAAACTGTTTAACCATCCTATCAGACATTCCACCAAAAACAATGTCATCAACATAGATTTGAGCAATCATGAGATATCCTTCTTCGTCTTTGACAAATACGTTTTTCTCTATGCCACCTTTCATGTATCCATTTTCAACTAGAAACTCAGTTAACCTTTCATACCAAGCTCTAGGAGCTTACTTTAAACCATATAGTGCTTTCCTCAATTTGTATACATGGTTGGGAGTTATGGGATCAATAAATCCTTTAGGATGTTCCACATATACTTCCTCATTTAAGTAGCCATTTAAGAATGCACTCTTCACATCCATTTGAAACAGTTTGAACTTCAGGATGCAGGCAACTCCTAGTAGTAGTCTAATTGACTCAAGACGAGCTATTGGGGCAAAGGTCTCATCAAAGTCTATGCCTTTTATTTGAGTGTATCCTTGAGTAATCAGTCTTGCTTTGTTTATGATAATTACTCCTTCCTCATCAGACTTGTTCTTATAAACCCACTTGGTGCCAATAACATTGATGCCTTCTGGTCGTGGGACTAGATCCCATACTTTATTCCTCTTGAATTTTTCTAGTTCTTCTTGTATGGCATTGATCCAGAATTCATCTTTCAGGGCTTCATTGACATTTTTGGGCTCTATTTTTTAGGCAAAACATGAGTTGGTGATGACTTCTTTTGATCTGGTGGTGACTCCTTTGTTTGGATCTCCTATGATGAGCTCTTTGGGATGGTCTTTCTCAATTCTGGTAGAGGGTCCTTTGTTGACTTGATTTTCTGGAGGCTCTTCATTATTTTGAGGGGGTCCTCGTGTTCGTTTGTGGCAGCAACTAGAGTGTCTTCTGGGGATGTTTTGACATTGTCTAAGACATCAACTTCTCATTCCATCCTCTATCATCAATGACAACATTTATCGATTCCATCATGACTTTTGTTTTGTTGTTGAAGACTCTATATAATCTGCTGTTAGTGGAGTATCGTAGAAATATTCCTTCATCAGTCTTGGGGTCCATTTTTTTCCTTTGTTCTCAATCAACCAGTATGTAGCATTTACTTCCAAAGATGTGAAAGTATTTGACAGTAGGTTTTCTTCCCTTCCACATTTCATAAGTGGTAGTTGATGTACCCTTTCTTAGAGTTACCCTGTTATGAATGTAGCATGCAGTGTTTATGGCCTCAGCCCAAAAGTGGTAAGGTAGTTTCTTTGCATGAATCATTTCTCTGGAAGATTCTTGTAACGTTCGATTTTTGTGCTCTACATTCCCATTTTCGTTATGAGTGATGGGTGATGAGAATTCATGACTGATTCCTTCAGAGGAATAGAACTCAGCAAATTTTTTGTTTTCAAATTCCTTTCCATTATCACTTCTGATTCTGATCACATAGCTGTCCTTTTCTCTTTGAATTCTCTGGCAGAGGTCCTTGAAGACATCAAATAATTCTGTTTTGTCCCTGATCAAATTCGTCCAGGTGTATCTGGAGTAATCGTCCACCACTACATATGCATATTTCTTCCCACCAAGACTTTCTACTTGCATTGGTCCCATTAGGTCCATGTGAAGTAGTTCTAGGACTTTTGTAGTAGTGAGATGTTGGACCTTCTGATGTGACATCTTGGTTTACTTTCCAACTTGGCATTCGCCATAAACTCTGCCTTTTTTGATATGCAGTTTAGGGATTCCTCTCACTGCTTCTATAGAGATGATTCTCTTCATTCCTTTTAAGTGTAAGTATCCCAACTTCTGATGCCATATTTAAACTTCATCTTCCTTGGTTAGAGTGCAAGTTGAGGATATGATTAAGTCTTCAGGTATCCATAAGTAGCAATTGTCTTTGGATCTCCCACCTTTCATCACTACTTCACCTTTATCATTTGTAATTATGCATTCGGATTTAGTGAAGTTTACCTTAAAGCCTTGATCATAGAGTTGGCTGATGCTGATCAAATTTGTTGTTAACCCTTGACCAGTAACACATTCTCAAGATTTGGGATTCCTGGGCAATCCAGTTTTCCAACACCTTTGATTTCTCCTTTAGCTCTGTCTACAAATGTCACAAAACTAGTAGAGTTGGATCTAATATCCACTAATTAGTTCTTAACTCCAGTCATATGTCTTAAACATCCACTGTCAAAATACCAATCATCTTTAGTTAGGGCTCTAAGAGATGTATGAGCTATGAGACTATTAATAGCAGCCTTGGGCACCCATTGTTTCTTGCTTCTTTCAGTGTGTGATTTGATTGATCTTGAGTTGAGAATCAGACTTTGGATATCCATGTAGCTTGTATCATAATGACTTTATATGACCAAATCACCCAAAATGGTAACATCTCCAGTGTCAGTGTCTTCTTTTGGAGTGTTCAATATTCCTTCTTCCATGATGTTGAGACATTTGTTTCAACATTTGAGTTTTAGACTGAATATTATTCATATTTAAGTGGTGTATCATTTTGGTTATTTCATTATATCCTAGACCAATCATATCTTTTGCATCTCTTCCATTCATGAGTATATTGTCCAATACATCTGATCTGCTATTCAGCATTCTGACAGATTTGGTTAAATTTGTTAGATCAAACTTGAGTAGACTTACTTCATGTTCCAGTTTTGAGATGGTATTTAGGTCCTTCTTATTTTCTTCCTTCAATTGAGCTATCATTTTCTTTTGATTCTCCAGTTCTTTATGGATATATCATTTCCTCCATCTGATTTGCAAATCCTAGTTAAGGCTGTAACTTCCTTGGATGTATCTTCTTCTACTTCACTTCTAGAGTCTTCATCAGACCATGTTACTACTAGTCCTCTTGTTCATCTCTTGAGATATGTAGGGCATTCAGTTATGATATGACCAAATCCTTCACAACATTGACACTTTGATTCTCTATCATGGTTGATTTTGTCATCTGGTCTGGTTTTTCTGCCATAATATCCTGACCTCCTGATGTCATGTGAGATGTTTTTGACATTTGGTGTTGAGTCATCTTCCATTCTCTTCAGAACCTTGTTGAGTTGTCTTCCAAGAAAGACTATGGTATTAGAGAGTCCTTCTTTAGTGTCCAGGTCAAATTCCTCGACTTCTTCATTATTGGTCTTGAAGGCTATACTCTTAGGTTTTTTGTCTAACCTCTCATTGATGCTCAACTCAAAAGTTTGGAGAGAACCAATTAGTTCACCCACTTTCATGTTGTTGATTTCTTGAGCCTCTTAAATCGTTGTAACCTTCATATCGAATCTCTTAGGAAGAGATATGAGAATCTTTCTTACCAGCTTCTCTTTTGGTATCTTCTCTCCCAAAGCACCGCAGTCATTAGCAATCTCAAGAACATTCATATGAAATTATTGAATGCTCTCTTCTTCCTTCATTCTTATATTTTTAAACTTAGTGATGAGTAGTTGCATTCTTGACATCTTAACTTTGGAGGTACCTTCATGAGTAGTTCTGAGGATTTTCCAAGCATCTTTAGCTACTTCACATGTATTAATCAGTCTGAATATATTTTTGTCCACTCCATTAAATATAGCATTCAATACCTTTGAATTTGCAAGAGCTAGTTCATCATCATCCTCTGACCAGTCTTCTTCAGGCTTTAGTTCACCAGTAGGTTGATTAACTGCTCCAATAATGACAGGATGAGTCCATCCTTTCAGAATAGCTTTCCAAGCCTTGTTGTCCAAGAACTTTATGTATGTTGCCATGCGTGGCTTCCATAAGTTATAATTAGAACCATCCAGAATGAGTGGTCTATTCATAAAAATTGCCTCCTTGTCCATGTTACCAGAAAGTGTCTTCCCTATATCTCACCCAAAGACAGAGCGGGATGCCTGCTCTGATACCAATTGAAATTCTGGTATTAGATATGAGATGTCGAACGTAATGTCACGACACTCATATCAGTTATGAACACAGCTGAACAGAACAAAATTTAAAGAGCGCAGAAAAACAATAAAACACGGAGAATTGTTAACCCAGTTCGGTTCTAACCAACCTACGTCTGGGGGCTTCCAAGCCAGGGATGAAATTCACTATTAGCAGTATTATTTCAAAGGGAAACCTTCCCTATTTACACTCCTCACTTAATCATACTACCCAGTGACCCTTCTACCTAAGATATCACTCTTAGATATGAGAACCTCCGCCCACTCCCTAAGTCACACATTGTGACACTCAATAAAATCAAAACTGAAGACACTCTTCAAAGACACACAATCACACAAGCTTCAAAGCTTATGGTGATTGAAAACTTACAACTCAAAAGCCGCCCTTCTCAAGTAGAAATACTCAAGAGGCTCACAATGAACAATTAACAACCAAAAGAATGAACAACCAACAATTAAAAACTGAACTTCTAAATCTGGAACGGCCAAACTGCAAAACAAGGTTTGCAGCCCTTAAATAGAGTAACAACAACTAGGGTTGATTTACTCACAAGTCTTCAGCACCTCTTGTCTTCTCTCCTTGAAAGCATGATATTAAATCGCCAAACATATTGCTGAAGGCGTTCCCAAGCTTCCTTAGTCGAAGCATACAAATAACAAACAAACTGACTTCCTAAAAATTATACACTTTTGTCAGTTTCACATGTCAGGACATCTCCTGTGACATCTGCATCTTCAGTAAATTTCAAGGCATTTTCTAAGAAGAATGTTTTACCAAAATTGTTGTCAATCCATAGAACTAACAAGCTCTCTCTTTAGCAAATTTTGGCTAAAATATTATGTGGGGTGCAAGCTATACAATTAAAAACAACATCGCAAATAACATAGGCATTTAAGCACACATATCAGAGCAGCATAGTAAAATTAGCATCACAATCAAAACAGAGATATCAGCGGATAAATAACACAGATGTTCAAACATCAGTTAGAATATTCACAAATGCATCATTTTACTCCCCCTGCATATAACACACACAGATGCACATTTGACAAATAAAAGTTTCCCCCCTGGACAACAGCTTCTCCTCTTTGTAGAGACACATAGTATCTTCAGTGATACATAATCAAAAATGAACACAGCAGCTTCTTCTCAGCCCAAGAAGCACACAAACAACAATTGAAACATAAACAACAAAAACACAACTAACATATAGCAGCACCTCCCCCTTAGCATAGTCATCACTTCAGCTGCACACAAGTGGAATCACAAAGGAATGGAATCTTCAATATTGTTTTGGTCCACCCCAGTCATCTGGAGCACCTGAATATTTACTCCCCCTTTTTAGCCATAATATCCCAAAGATAAGGAGACCAATCAGTAATCGCTACGCATCTTCATGTATACAGATTCCAATCTTTCCTCTTAAGACTTCAAACTAGTTTGAATCTAATGCCTTCGTGAAGATATCTGTAACACCCCAAATTTACCCGGTAATTATAATTAAAATCAGAGTTTCGAAATTTCCACAAACATGAGGTATTACATTATCAACTTGAAAACCAACACATAATATCCTAACATAACAGATACATAACGCTTAATAATTCTTAGAACTTATAAAAATTCACTAGTCTTCAAAAATACTTCAATTTTTATTTAATAACTACGCAGCAGATTCATAAGTTTCCAAACTTAAAAAGAAACATAGCATCTTTTAAACAACTTAATTCAAAGGAAACAATTTCTCAAAGTAACAACATCAATGGTTCAACGCAAAACAACATAAAATCAAATAAGCGTTCATTCCCCCTCGAGTGCTACGTATCAGAGAGACGACACCGACGAGCTACTAAGTTTCTACTCCTCGTTACCTGCACGTTATCAGTATAAAGGCAACGACGAAACAAATAAAAGGGTGAGATATCTACCAATATAAATAAGTGTATGATAAATAATATATTAAAATTAAATCATACAAATTATCACTTCACAATTACAACATCATCAATCAATCTACTTCGCAACATTCACTTTTATGCCAACTCAAATGAGACGCAACAATGCATATGCATGTGGTACCAACAGGGCTTCAACCCTCTTCACTAATTGCAAATTAATAGAGGCACAAGGCAAAAACCTTCTTCACAATTCCGCCAATACATGCCTTCACAAGTATGCAAATGTAATGCAACACTAACAACATACAACAATAAGATAAATCCACTTAACGAGGCATACGCCAATATCACTGTTATTACCAATAATTGGAGGTAATTATCGTCACTGAAACACCCTTTAACTTTTCATGATTCAACAACATAAAGCAATAATACACTTCACTGACAATTCACAAACAAAATAACAACATCACGTATTTAACACAATTTCAACAAAATAAATTAATTACGAATCACCTACTAAGCTATACGAGCTACCACGACAAATTTCAGTTAATTGACTATATCGCTTACAACCACCAACACAAACTAATCGAAATTATTTCCAATCGATTCCAGTATCATTCCTTACTAATCATCAGTAATATCTTACTCTTAAAAGCCTACACAAGGTTCCCTAATTAAAGAGTTTAAATTGGGAAGAATTCACAAATAAGAAAATATGTTCAAAACAACTCAGTACGCGCCGCGAATCCTCCTTCGCACCGCGACTTTAGCAGGACTCAGTTCGCGCCGCGTCAACCCGTTGGCGTCGTGAACTAAACGGAACAACAAGGGTTTTTTTTTGCGCTGCCAGCATCTCTCCAACACCATTATCACCAAGTATTTGCATCCCATTCCATAGTAGACCAAAACGAATCAACACAGTATAATAGTAACAAAGGGGATTAAACCCAAGCAAAATATACAAATTTATGCATCAAATTTCATGGGCAATAACCAAGCATTTGGGATCAAGCCACAACTATCAAAACATCAAAATAGAGGCAAATCTATAAACCCAATCCCACATATCATTCATCATTCATCCCGTTATAGAGTTAGAACCCAACCCCTTACGTGGATTCAAAGGCAGTTCAACTCTTAACGTTCGCCCGTTAATTTCTGGTCGATCTCCGATTTGGTTTTCCGATTTGTAATTTTCTTCCGGCGGCTAATTCCCCAAACCTATTCCTCTTCTCCCGTACTGTTTCTCTTCTTATAATCAAAACCTAATCTTCTTATTTTCTTTATATATTATTCCAACTTAACCAATAATAATAATAATAATAATAATATTGCTATTATTTCTATTTGGCTTAATTTTCACACCTCCTTTCTACTACCTCTAACACCCAAATAAATAACTCCATTAATTCCACACTTATTTCTAATATGATTTCCAATAATATTCTACAACAAAGATAACTCATCACTTAATTAATCCCAACTTCCGATAATTCACTTAATCATCTTAAATCAACTTATAAATCAAACTTCGACTAAATTCCGATAAATAAATCCTTAATAGTTTTATTTAATTAAATAATTTCTGGGTGTTACACTATCTGCTAGTTGTCTTTATGTAGTTACGTGTTCCAGTGTAATCGTTTTGGCTTCAACTAGGTCTCTAATAAAGTGGTGGCGAATATCAATGTGTTTGGTTCTGCTGTGCTGAATAGGATTTTTGGATATGTTGATAGCACTTAAGTTGTCACAATATAATGTCATGACATCTTTTTTGACATTGTATTCTGTCAGCATTTGTTTCATCCAGACTAGTTGAGAGCAGCTACTTTCAACAACAATGTATTCAGCTTCAGTTGTTGAGAGGGAAACACATTTTTGTTTCTTGCTAAACCATGAGATAAGATTGTTGCCCAAGAAGAAGCATCCTCCAGATGTGATTTTTCTGTCATCAACACTTTCTTCCCAGTCAGCATCACAGTATCCACTTAGAACATAGCTTGATCCATGAGAGTATATCATGCCATAGTCAGATGTTCCATTGACATATTTCAGTATTCTCTTTACTTGATTGATATGGCTCACTTTGGGTTCAGCTTGATATCTGGCACAGACTCCAACAACGAAGGCAATGTTTGGATGGCTAGTTGTGAGGTATAGTAGGCTACCTATCATACTTCAATAGAGACTTTGATCAACACTGACACCTGTTTCATCTTTAGATAACTTTAAGTGAGTAAGAGCAGGTGTTCTCTTGTGACTTGTATTCTCCATGCCGAATTTCTTGACAATATTTTTGGCATACCTGCTTTGAGATATGAATATGGAGTCTCCCATTTGCTTAACTTGTAGACAAGGAAGTAAGTTAACTCCCCAACAAGACTCATTTCAAATTCTGACTGCATTTATTTGACAAACTGTTTAACCATCCTATCAGACATTCCACCAAAAACAATGTCATCAACATAGATTTGAGCAATCATGAGATATCCTTCTTCGTCTTTGACAAATACGTTTTTCTCTATGCCACCTTTCATGTATCCATTTTCAACTAGAAACTCAGTTAACCTTTCATACCAAGCTCTAGGAGCTTACTTTAAACCATATAGTGCTTTCCTCAATTTGTATACATGGTTGGGAGTTATGGGATCAATAAATCCTTTAGGATGTTCCACATATACTTCCTCATTTAAGTAGCCATTTAAGAATGCACTCTTCACATCCATTTGAAACAGTTTGAACTTCAGGATGCAGGCAACTCCTAGTAGTAGTCTAATTGACTCAAGACGAGCTATTGGGGCAAAGGTCTCATCAAAGTCTATGCCTTTTATTTGAGTGTATCCTTGAGTAATCAGTCTTGCTTTGTTTATGATAATTACTCCTTCCTCATCAGACTTGTTCTTATAAACCCACTTGGTGCCAATAACATTGATGCCTTCTGGTCGTGGGACTAGATCCCATACTTTATTCCTCTTGAATTTTTCTAGTTCTTCTTGTATGGCATTGATCCAGAATTCATCTTTCAGGGCTTCATTGACATTTTTGGGCTCTATTTTTTAGGCAAAACATGAGTTGGTGATGACTTCTTTTGATCTGGTGGTGACTCCTTTGTTTGGATCTCCTATGATGAGCTCTTTGGGATGGTCTTTCTCAATTCTGGTAGAGGGTCCTTTGTTGACTTGATTTTCTGGAGGCTCTTCATTATTTTGAGGGGGTCCTCGTGTTCGTTTGTGGCAGCAACTAGAGTGTCTTCTGGGGATGTTTTGACATTGTCTAAGACATCAACTTCTCATTCCATCCTCTATCATCAATGACAACATTTATCGATTCCATCATGACTTTTGTTTTGTTGTTGAAGACTCTATATAATCTGCTGTTAGTGGAGTATCGTAGAAATATTCCTTCATCAGTCTTGGGGTCCATTTTTTTCCTTTGTTCTCAATCAACCAGTATGTAGCATTTACTTCCAAAGATGTGAAAGTATTTGACAGTAGGTTTTCTTCCCTTCCACATTTCATAAGTGGTAGTTGATGTACCCTTTCTTAGAGTTACCCTGTTATGAATGTAGCATGCAGTGTTTATGGCCTCAGCCCAAAAGTGGTAAGGTAGTTTCTTTGCATGAATCATTTCTCTGGAAGATTCTTGTAACGTTCGATTTTTGTGCTCTACATTCCCATTTTCGTTATGAGTGATGGGTGATGAGAATTCATGACTGATTCCTTCAGAGGAATAGAACTCAGCAAATTTTTTGTTTTCAAATTCCTTTCCATTATCACTTCTGATTCTGATCACATAGCTGTCCTTTTCTCTTTGAATTCTCTGGCAGAGGTCCTTGAAGACATCAAATAATTCTGTTTTGTCCCTGATCAAATTCGTCCAGGTGTATCTGGAGTAATCGTCCACCACTACATATGCATATTTCTTCCCACCAAGACTTTCTACTTGCATTGGTCCCATTAGGTCCATGTGAAGTAGTTCTAGGACTTTTGTAGTAGTGAGATGTTGGACCTTCTGATGTGACATCTTGGTTTACTTTCCAACTTGGCATTCGCCATAAACTCTGCCTTTTTTGATATGCAGTTTAGGGATTCCTCTCACTGCTTCTATAGAGATGATTCTCTTCATTCCTTTTAAGTGTAAGTATCCCAACTTCTGATGCCATATTTAAACTTCATCTTCCTTGGTTAGAGTGCAAGTTGAGGATATGATTAAGTCTTCAGGTATCCATAAGTAGCAATTGTCTTTGGATCTCCCACCTTTCATCACTACTTCACCTTTATCATTTGTAATTATGCATTCGGATTTAGTGAAGTTTACCTTAAAGCCTTGATCATAGAGTTGGCCTGATGCTGATCAAATTTGTTGTTAACCCTTGACCAGTAACACATTCTCAAGATTTGGGATTCCTGGGCAATCCAGTTTTCCAACACCTTTGATTTCTCCTTTAGCTCTGTCTACAAATGTCACAAAACTAGTAGAGTTGGATCTAATATCCACTAATTAGTTCTTAACTCCAGTCATATGTCTTAAACATCCACTGTCAAAATACCAATCATCTTTAGTTAGGGCTCTAAGAGATGTATGAGCTATGAGACTATTAATAGCAGCCTTGGGCACCCATTGTTTCTTGCTTCTTTCAGTGTGTGATTTGATTGATCTTGAGTTGAGAATCAGACTTTGGATATCCATGTAGCTTGTATCATAATGACTTTATATGACCAAATCACCCAAAATGGTAACATCTCCAGTGTCAGTGTCTTCTTTTGGAGTGTTCAATATTCCTTCTTCCATGATGTTGAGACATTTGTTTCAACATTTGAGTTTTAGACTGAATATTATTCATATTTAAGTGGTGTATCATTTTGGTTATTTCATTATATCCTAGACCAATCATATCTTTTGCATCTCTTCCATTCATGAGTATATTGTCCAATACATCTGATCTGCTATTCAGCATTCTGACAGATTTGGTTAAATTTGTTAGATCAAACTTGAGTAGACTTACTTCATGTTCCAGTTTTGAGATGGTATTTAGGTCCTTCTTATTTTCTTCCTTCAATTGAGCTATCATTTTCTTTTGATTCTCCAGTTCTTTATGGATATATCATTTCCTCCATCTGATTTGCAAATCCTAGTTAAGGCTGTAACTTCCTTGGATGTATCTTCTTCTACTTCACTTCTAGAGTCTTCATCAGACCATGTTACTACTAGTCCTCTTGTTCATCTCTTGAGATATGTAGGGCATTCAGTTATGATATGACCAAATCCTTCACAACATTGACACTTTGATTCTCTATCATGGTTGATTTTGTCATCTGGTCTGGTTTTTCTGCCATAATATCCTGACCTCCTGATGTCATGTGAGATGTTTTTGACATTTGGTGTTGAGTCATCTTCCATTCTCTTCAGAACCTTGTTGAGTTGTCTTCCAAGAAAGACTATGGTATTAGAGAGTCCTTCTTTAGTGTCCAGGTCAAATTCCTCGACTTCTTCATTATTGGTCTTGAAGGCTATACTCTTAGGTTTTTTGTCTAACCTCTCATTGATGCTCAACTCAAAAGTTTGGAGAGAACCAATTAGTTCACCCACTTTCATGTTGTTGATTTCTTGAGCCTCTTAAATCGTTGTAACCTTCATATCGAATCTCTTAGGAAGAGATATGAGAATCTTTCTTACCAGCTTCTCTTTTGGTATCTTCTCTCCCAAAGCACCGCAGTCATTAGCAATCTCAAGAACATTCATATGAAATTATTGAATGCTCTCTTCTTCCTTCATTCTTATATTTTTAAACTTAGTGATGAGTAGTTGCATTCTTGACATCTTAACTTTGGAGGTACCTTCATGAGTAGTTCTGAGGATTTTCCAAGCATCTTTAGCTACTTCACATGTATTAATCAGTCTGAATATATTTTTGTCCACTCCATTAAATATAGCATTCAATACCTTTGAATTTGCAAGAGCTAGTTCATCATCATCCTCTGACCAGTCTTCTTCAGGCTTTAGTTCACCAGTAGGTTGATTAACTGCTCCAATAATGACAGGATGAGTCCATCCTTTCAGAATAGCTTTCCAAGCCTTGTTGTCCAAGAACTTTATGTATGTTGCCATGCGTGGCTTCCATAAGTTATAATTAGAACCATCCAGAATGAGTGGTCTATTCATAAAAATTGCCTCCTTGTCCATGTTACCAGAAAGTGTCTTCCCTATATCTCACCCAAAGACAGAGCGGGATGCCTGCTCTGATACCAATTGAAATTCTGGTATTAGATATGAGATGTCGAACGTAATGTCACGACACTCATATCAGTTATGAACACAGCTGAACAGAACAAAATTTAAAGAGCGCAGAAAAACAATAAAACACGGAGAATTGTTAACCCAGTTCGGTTCTAACCAACCTACGTCTGGGGGCTTCCAAGCCAGGGATGAAATTCACTATTAGCAGTATTATTTCAAAGGGAAACCTTCCCTATTTACACTCCTCACTTAATCATACTACCCAGTGACCCTTCTACCTAAGATATCACTCTTAGATATGAGAACCTCCGCCCACTCCCTAAGTCACACATTGTGACACTCAATAAAATCAAAACTGAAGACACTCTTCAAAGACACACAATCACACTCGCTTCAAAGCTTATGGTGATTGAAAACTTACAACTCAAAAGCCGTCCTTCTCAAGTAGAAATACTCGAGAGGCTCACAATGAACAATTAACAACCAAAAGAATGAACAACCAACAATTAAAAACTGAACTTCTAAATCTGGAACGGCCAAACTGCAAAACAAGGTTTGCAGCCCTTAAATAGAGTAACAACAACTAGGGTTGATTTACTCACAAGTCTTCAGCACCTCTTGTCTTCTCTCCTTGAAAGCATGATATTAAATCGCCAAACATATTGCTGAAGGCGTTCCCAAGCTTCCTTAGTCGAAGCATACAAATAACAAACAAACTGACTTCCTAAAAATTATACACTTTTGTCAGTTTCACATGTCAGGACATCTCCTGTGACATCTGCATCTTCAGTAAATTTCAAGGCATTTTCTAAGAAGAATGTTTTACCAAAATTGTTGTCAATCCATAGAACTAACAAGCTCTCTCTTTAGCAAATTTTGGCTAAAATATTATGTGGGGTGCAAGCTATACAATTAAAAACAACATCGCAAATAACATAGGCATTTAAGCACACATATCAGAGCAGCATAGTAAAATTAGCATCACAATCAAAACAGAGATATCAGCGGATAAATAACACAGATGTTCAAACATCAGTTAGAATATTCACAAATGCATCATTTTACTCCCCCTGCATATAACACACACAGATGCACATTTGACAAATAAAAGTTTCCCCCCTGGACAACAGCTTCTCCTCTTTGTAGAGACACATAGTATCTTCAGTGATACATAATCAAAAATGAACACAGCAGCTTCTTCTCAGCCCAAGAAGCACACAAACAACAATTGAAACATAAACAACAAAAACACAACTAACATATAGCAGCACCTCCCCCTTAGCATAGTCATCACTTCAGCTGCACACAAGTGGAATCACAAAGGAATGGAATCTTCAATATTGTTTTGGTCCACCCCAGTCATCTGGAGCACCTGAATATTTACTCCCCCTTTTTAGCCATAATATCCCAAAGATAAGGAGACCAATCAGTAATCGCTACGCATCTTCATGTATACAGATTCCAATCTTTCCTCTTAAGACTTCAAACTAGTTTGAATCTAATGCCTTCGTGAAGATATCTGTAACACCCCAAATTTACCCGGTAATTATAATTAAAATCAGAGTTTCAAAATTTCCACAAACATGAGGTATTACATTATCAACTTGAAAACCAACACATAATATCCTAACATAACAGATACATAACGCTTAATAATTCTTAGAACTTATAAAAATTCATTAGTCTTCAAAAATACTTCAATTTTTATTTAATAACTACGCAGCAGATTCATAAGTTTCCAAACTTCAAAAGAAACATAGCATCTTTTAAACAACTTAATTCAAAGGAAACAATTTCTCAAAGTAACAACATCAATGGTTCAACTCAAAACAACATAAAATCAAATAAGCGTTCATTCCCCCCCGAGTGCTACGTATCAGAGCGACGACACCGACGAGCTACTAAGTTTCTACTCCTCGTTACCTGCACGTTATCAGTATAAAGGCAACGACGAAACAAATAAAAGGGTGAGATATCTACCAATATAAATAAGTGTATGATAAATAATATATTAAAATTAAATCATACAAATTATCACTTCACAATTAAACAATCATCAATCAATCCACTTCGCAACATTCACTTTTATGCCAATTCAAATGAGACGCAACAATGCATATACATGTGGTACTAACAGCGCTTCAACCTTCTTCACTAATTGCCAATTAATAGAGGCACAAGGCATAAGCCTTCTTCACAATTCCGCCAATACAGACCTTCACAACTAATCGAATCTATTTCCAATCGATTCCAGTATCATTCCTTACTAATCATCAGTAATATCTTACTCTTAAAAGCCTACACAAGGTTCCCTAATTAAAGAGTTTAAATTGGGAAGAATTCACAAATAAGAAAATATGTTCAAAACAACTCAGTACGCGCCGCGAATCCTCCTTCGCACCGCGACTTTAGCAGGACTCAGTTCGCGCCGCGTCAACCCGTTGGCGTCGTGAACTAAACGGAACAACAAGGGTTTTTTTTTGCGCTGCCAGCATCTCTCCAACACCATTATCACCAAGTATTTGCATCCCATTCCATAGTAGACCAAAACGAATCAACACAGTATAATAGTAACAAAGGGGATTAAACCCAAGCAAAATATACAAATTTATGCATCAAATTTCATGGGCAATAACCAAGCATTTGGGATCAAGCCACAACTATCAAAACATCAAAATAGAGGCAAATCTATAAACCCAATCCCACATATCATTCATCATTCATCCCGTTATAGAGTTAGAACCCAACCCCTTACGTGGATTCAAAGGCAGTTCAACTCTTAACGTTCGCCCGTTAATTTCTGGTCGATCTCCGATTTGGTTTTCCGATTTGTAATTTTCTTCCGGCGGCTAATTCCCCAAACCTATTCCTCTTCTCCCGTACTGTTTCTCTTCTTATAATCAAAACCTAATCTTCTTATTTTCTTTATATATTATTCCAACTTAACCAATAATAATAATAATAATAATAATATTGCTATTATTTCTATTTGGCTTAATTTTCACACCTCCTTTCTACTACCTCTAACACCCAAATAAATAACTCCATTAATTCCACACTTATTTCTAATATGATTTCCAATAATATTCTACAACAAAGATAACTCATCACTTAATTAATCCCAACTTCCGATAATTCACTTAATCATCTTAAATCAACTTATAAATCAAACTTCGACTAAATTCCGATAAATAAATCCTTAATAGTTTTATTTAATTAAATAATTTCTGGGTGTTACACTATCTGCTAGTTGTCTTTATGTAGTTACGTGTTCCAGTGTAATCGTTTTGGCTTCAACTAGGTCTCTAATAAAGTGGTGGCGAATATCAATGTGTTTGGTTCTGCTGTGCTGAATAGGATTTTTGGATATGTTGATAGCACTTAAGTTGTCACAATATAATGTCATGACATCTTTTTTGACATTGTATTCTGTCAGCATTTGTTTCATCCAGACTAGTTGAGAGCAGCTACTTTCAACAACAATGTATTCAGCTTCAGTTGTTGAGAGGGAAACACATTTTTGTTTCTTGCTAAACCATGAGATAAGATTGTTGCCCAAGAAGAAGCATCCTCCAGATGTGATTTTTCTGTCATCAACACTTTCTTCCCAGTCAGCATCACAGTATCCACTTAGAACATAGCTTGATCCATGAGAGTATATCATGCCATAGTCAGATGTTCCATTGACATATTTCAGTATTCTCTTTACTTGATTGATATGGCTCACTTTGGGTTCAGCTTGATATCTGGCACAGACTCCAACAACGAAGGCAATGTTTGGATGGCTAGTTGTGAGGTATAGTAGGCTACCTATCATACTTCAATAGAGACTTTGATCAACACTGACACCTGTTTCATCTTTAGATAACTTTAAGTGAGTAAGAGCAGGTGTTCTCTTGTGACTTGTATTCTCCATGCCGAATTTCTTGACAATATTTTTGGCATACCTGCTTTGAGATATGAATATGGAGTCTCCCATTTGCTTAACTTGTAGACAAGGAAGTAAGTTAACTCCCCAACAAGACTCATTTCAAATTCTGACTGCATTTATTTGACAAACTGTTTAACCATCCTATCAGACATTCCACCAAAAACAATGTCATCAACATAGATTTGAGCAATCATGAGATATCCTTCTTCGTCTTTGACAAATACGTTTTTCTCTATGCCACCTTTCATGTATCCATTTTCAACTAGAAACTCAGTTAACCTTTCATACCAAGCTCTAGGAGCTTACTTTAAACCATATAGTGCTTTCCTCAATTTGTATACATGGTTGGGAGTTATGGGATCAATAAATCCTTTAGGATGTTCCACATATACTTCCTCATTTAAGTAGCCATTTAAGAATGCACTCTTCACATCCATTTGAAACAGTTTGAACTTCAGGATGCAGGCAACTCCTAGTAGTAGTCTAATTGACTCAAGACGAGCTATTGGGGCAAAGGTCTCATCAAAGTCTATGCCTTTTATTTGAGTGTATCCTTGAGTAATCAGTCTTGCTTTGTTTATGATAATTACTCCTTCCTCATCAGACTTGTTCTTATAAACCCACTTGGTGCCAATAACATTGATGCCTTCTGGTCGTGGGACTAGATCCCATACTTTATTCCTCTTGAATTTTTCTAGTTCTTCTTGTATGGCATTGATCCAGAATTCATCTTTCAGGGCTTCATTGACATTTTTGGGCTCTATTTTTTAGGCAAAACATGAGTTGGTGATGACTTCTTTTGATCTGGTGGTGACTCCTTTGTTTGGATCTCCTATGATGAGCTCTTTGGGATGGTCTTTCTCAATTCTGGTAGAGGGTCCTTTGTTGACTTGATTTTCTGGAGGCTCTTCATTATTTTGAGGGGGTCCTCGTGTTCGTTTGTGGCAGCAACTAGAGTGTCTTCTGGGGATGTTTTGACATTGTCTAAGACATCAACTTCTCATTCCATCCTCTATCATCAATGACAACATTTATCGATTCCATCATGACTTTTGTTTTGTTGTTGAAGACTCTATATAATCTGCTGTTAGTGGAGTATCGTAGAAATATTCCTTCATCAGTCTTGGGGTCCATTTTTTTCCTTTGTTCTCAATCAACCAGTATGTAGCATTTACTTCCAAAGATGTGAAAGTATTTGACAGTAGGTTTTCTTCCCTTCCACATTTCATAAGTGGTAGTTGATGTACCCTTTCTTAGAGTTACCCTGTTATGAATGTAGCATGCAGTGTTTATGGCCTCAGCCCAAAAGTGGTAAGGTAGTTTCTTTGCATGAATCATTTCTCTGGAAGATTCTTGTAACGTTCGATTTTTGTGCTCTACATTCCCATTTTCGTTATGAGTGATGGGTGATGAGAATTCATGACTGATTCCTTCAGAGGAATAGAACTCAGCAAATTTTTTGTTTTCAAATTCCTTTCCATTATCACTTCTGATTCTGATCACATAGCTGTCCTTTTCTCTTTGAATTCTCTGGCAGAGGTCCTTGAAGACATCAAATAATTCTGTTTTGTCCCTGATCAAATTCGTCCAGGTGTATCTGGAGTAATCGTCCACCACTACATATGCATATTTCTTCCCACCAAGACTTTCTACTTGCATTGGTCCCATTAGGTCCATGTGAAGTAGTTCTAGGACTTTTGTAGTAGTGAGATGTTGGACCTTCTGATGTGACATCTTGGTTTACTTTCCAACTTGGCATTCGCCATAAACTCTGCCTTTTTTGATATGCAGTTTAGGGATTCCTCTCACTGCTTCTATAGAGATGATTCTCTTCATTCCTTTTAAGTGTAAGTATCCCAACTTCTGATGCCATATTTAAACTTCATCTTCCTTGGTTAGAGTGCAAGTTGAGGATATGATTAAGTCTTCAGGTATCCATAAGTAGCAATTGTCTTTGGATCTCCCACCTTTCATCACTACTTCACCTTTATCATTTGTAATTATGCATTCGGATTTAGTGAAGTTTACCTTAAAGCCTTGATCATAGAGTTGGCTGATGCTGATCAAATTTGTTGTTAACCCTTGACCAGTAACACATTCTCAAGATTTGGGATTCCTGGGCAATCCAGTTTTCCAACACCTTTGATTTCTCCTTTAGCTCTGTCTACAAATGTCACAAAACTAGTAGAGTTGGATCTAATATCCACTAATTAGTTCTTAACTCCAGTCATATGTCTTAAACATCCACTGTCAAAATACCAATCATCTTTAGTTAGGGCTCTAAGAGATGTATGAGCTATGAGACTATTAATAGCAGCCTTGGGCACCCATTGTTTCTTGCTTCTTTCAGTGTGTGATTTGATTGATCTTGAGTTGAGAATCAGACTTTGGATATCCATGTAGCTTGTATCATAATGACTTTATATGACCAAATCACCCAAAATGGTAACATCTCCAGTGTCAGTGTCTTCTTTTGGAGTGTTCAATATTCCTTCTTCCATGATGTTGAGACATTTGTTTCAACATTTGAGTTTTAGACTGAATATTATTCATATTTAAGTGGTGTATCATTTTGGTTATTTCATTATATCCTAGACCAATCATATCTTTTGCATCTCTTCCATTCATGAGTATATTGTCCAATACATCTGATCTGCTATTCAGCATTCTGACAGATTTGGTTAAATTTGTTAGATCAAACTTGAGTAGACTTACTTCATGTTCCAGTTTTGAGATGGTATTTAGGTCCTTCTTATTTTCTTCCTTCAATTGAGCTATCATTTTCTTTTGATTCTCCAGTTCTTTATGGATATATCATTTCCTCCATCTTGATTTGCAAATCCTAGTTAAGGCTGTAACTTCCTTGGATGTATCTTCTTCTACTTCACTTCTAGAGTCTTCATCAGACCATGTTACTACTAGTCCTCTTGTTCATCTCTTGAGATATGTAGGGCATTCAGTTATGATATGACCAAATCCTTCACAACATTGACACTTTGATTCTCTATCATGGTTGATTTTGTCATCTGGTCTGGTTTTTCTGCCATAATATCCTGACCTCCTGATGTCATGTGAGATGTTTTTGACATTTGGTGTTGAGTCATCTTCCATTCTCTTCAGAACCTTGTTGAGTTGTCTTCCAAGAAAGACTATGGTATTAGAGAGTCCTTCTTTAGTGTCCAGGTCAAATTCCTCGACTTCTTCATTATTGGTCTTGAAGGCTATACTCTTAGGTTTTTTGTCTAACCTCTCATTGATGCTCAACTCAAAAGTTTGGAGAGAACCAATTAGTTCACCCACTTTCATGTTGTTGATTTCTTGAGCCTCTTAAATCGTTGTAACCTTCATATCGAATCTCTTAGGAAGAGATATGAGAATCTTTCTTACCAGCTTCTCTTTTGGTATCTTCTCTCCCAAAGCACCGCAGTCATTAGCAATCTCAAGAACATTCATATGAAATTATTGAATGCTCTCTTCTTCCTTCATTCTTATATTTTTAAACTTAGTGATGAGTAGTTGCATTCTTGACATCTTAACTTTGGAGGTACCTTCATGAGTAGTTCTGAGGATTTTCCAAGCATCTTTAGCTACTTCACATGTATTAATCAGTCTGAATATATTTTTGTCCACTCCATTAAATATAGCATTCAATACCTTTGAATTTGCAAGAGCTAGTTCATCATCATCCTCTGACCAGTCTTCTTCAGGCTTTAGTTCACCAGTAGGTTGATTAACTGCTCCAATAATGACAGGATGAGTCCATCCTTTCAGAATAGCTTTCCAAGCCTTGTTGTCCAAGAACTTTATGTATGTTGCCATGCGTGGCTTCCATAAGTTATAATTAGAACCATCCAGAATGAGTGGTCTATTCATAAAAATTGCCTCCTTGTCCATGTTACCAGAAAGTGTCTTCCCTATATCTCACCCAAAGACAGAGCGGGATGCCTGCTCTGATACCAATTGAAATTCTGGTATTAGATATGAGATGTCGAACGTAATGTCACGACACTCATATCAGTTATGAACACAGCTGAACAGAACAAAATTTAAAGAGCGCAGAAAAACAATAAAACACGGAGAATTGTTAACCCAGTTCGGTTCTAACCAACCTACGTCTGGGGGCTTCCAAGCCAGGGATGAAATTCACTATTAGCAGTATTATTTCAAAGGGAAACCTTCCCTATTTACACTCCTCACTTAATCATACTACCCAGTGACCCTTCTACCTAAGATATCACTCTTAGATATGAGAACCTCCGCCCACTCCCTAAGTCACACATTGTGACACTCAATAAAATCAAAACTGAAGACACTCTTCAAAGACACACAATCACACAAGCTTCAAAGCTTATGGTGATTGAAAACTTACAACTCAAAAGCCGCCCTTCTCAAGTAGAAATACTCAAGAGGCTCACAATGAACAATTAACAACCAAAAGAATGAACAACCAACAATTAAAAACTGAACTTCTAAATCTGGAACGGCCAAACTGCAAAACAAGGTTTGCAGCCCTTAAATAGAGTAACAACAACTAGGGTTGATTTACTCACAAGTCTTCAGCACCTCTTGTCTTCTCTCCTTGAAAGCATGATATTAAATCGCCAAACATATTGCTGAAGGCGTTCCCAAGCTTCCTTAGTCGAAGCATACAAATAACAAACAAACTGACTTCCTAAAAATTATACACTTTTGTCAGTTTCACATGTCAGGACATCTCCTGTGACATCTGCATCTTCAGTAAATTTCAAGGCATTTTCTAAGAAGAATGTTTTACCAAAATTGTTGTCAATCCATAGAACTAACAAGCTCTCTCTTTAGCAAATTTTGGCTAAAATATTATGTGGGGTGCAAGCTATACAATTAAAAACAACATCGCAAATAACATAGGCATTTAAGCACACATATCAGAGCAGCATAGTAAAATTAGCATCACAATCAAAACAGAGATATCAGCGGATAAATAACACAGATGTTCAAACATCAGTTAGAATATTCACAAATGCATCATTTTACTCCCCCTGCATATAACACACACAGATGCACATTTGACAAATAAAAGTTTCCCCCCTGGACAACAGCTTCTCCTCTTTGTAGAGACACATAGTATCTTCAGTGATACATAATCAAAAATGAACACAGCAGCTTCTTCTCAGCCCAAGAAGCACACAAACAACAATTGAAACATAAACAACAAAAACACAACTAACATATAGCAGCACCTCCCCCTTAGCATAGTCATCACTTCAGCTGCACACAAGTGGAATCACAAAGGAATGGAATCTTCAATATTGTTTTGGTCCACCCCAGTCATCTGGAGCACCTGAATATTTACTCCCCCTTTTTAGCCATAATATCCCAAAGATAAGGAGACCAATCAGTAATCGCTACGCATCTTCATGTATACAGATTCCAATCTTTCCTCTTAAGACTTCAAACTAGTTTGAATCTAATGCCTTCGTGAAGATATCTGTAACACCCCAAATTTACCCGGTAATTATAATTAAAATCAGAGTTTCGAAATTTCCACAAACATGAGGTATTACATTATCAACTTGAAAACCAACACATAATATCCTAACATAACAGACACATAGCACTTACTAATTCTTAGAACTTATAACAATTTATTAGTCTTCAAAAATACTTCAATTTTTATTTAATAACTACACAGCGGATTCATAAGTTTCCAAACTTCAAAAGAAACATAGCATCTTTTAAACAACTTAATTCAAAGGAAACAATTTCTCAAAGTAACAACATCAATGGTTCAACGCAAAACAACATAAAATCAAATAAGCGTTCATTCCCCCTCGAGTGCTACGTATCAGAGAGACGACACCGACGAGCTACTAAGTTTCTACTCCTCGTTACCTGCACGTTATCAGTATAAAGGCAACGACGAAACAAATAAAAGGGTGAGATATCTACCAATATAAATAAGTGTATGATAAATAATATATTAAAATTAAATCATACAAATTATCACTTCACAATTAAACAATCATCAATCAATCCACTTCGCAACATTCACTTTTATGCCAATTCAAATGAGACGCAACAATGCATATACATGTGGTACTAACAGCGCTTCAACCTTCTTCACTAATTGCCAATTAATAGAGGCACAAGGCATAAGCCTTCTTCACAATTCCGCCAATACAGACCTTCACAACTAATCGAATCTATTTCCAATCGATTCCAGTATCATTCCTTACTAATCATCAGTAATATCTTACTCTTAAAAGCCTACACAAGGTTCCCTAATTAAAGAGTTTAAATTGGGAAGAATTCACAAATAAGAAAATATGTTCAAAACAACTCAGTACGCGCCGCGAATCCTCCTTCGCACCGCGACTTTAGCAGGACTCAGTTCGCGCCGCGTCAACCCGTTGGCGTCGTGAACTAAACGGAACAACAAGGGTTTTTTTTTGCGCTGCCAGCATCTCTCCAACACCATTATCACCAAGTATTTGCATCCCATTCCATAGTAGACCAAAACGAATCAACACAGTATAATAGTAACAAAGGGGATTAAACCCAAGCAAAATATACAAATTTATGCATCAAATTTCATGGGCAATAACCAAGCATTTGGGATCAAGCCACAACTATCAAAACATCAAAATAGAGGCAAATCTATAAACCCAATCCCACATATCATTCATCATTCATCCCGTTATAGAGTTAGAACCCAACCCCTTACGTGGATTCAAAGGCAGTTCAACTCTTAACGTTCGCCCGTTAATTTCTGGTCGATCTCCGATTTGGTTTTCCGATTTGTAATTTTCTTCCGGCGGCTAATTCCCCAAACCTATTCCTCTTCTCCCGTACTGTTTCTCTTCTTATAATCAAAACCTAATCTTCTTATTTTCTTTATATATTATTCCAACTTAACCAATAATAATAATAATAATAATAATATTGCTATTATTTCTATTTGGCTTAATTTTCACACCTCCTTTCTACTACCTCTAACACCCAAATAAATAACTCCATTAATTCCACACTTATTTCTAATATGATTTCCAATAATATTCTACAACAAAGATAACTCATCACTTAATTAATCCCAACTTCCGATAATTCACTTAATCATCTTAAATCAACTTATAAATCAAACTTCGACTAAATTCCGATAAATAAATCCTTAATAGTTTTATTTAATTAAATAATTTCTGGGTGTTACACTATCTGCTAGTTGTCTTTATGTAGTTACGTGTTCCAGTGTAATCGTTTTGGCTTCAACTAGGTCTCTAATAAAGTGGTGGCGAATATCAATGTGTTTGGTTCTGCTGTGCTGAATAGGATTTTTGGATATGTTGATAGCACTTAAGTTGTCACAATATAATGTCATGACATCTTTTTTGACATTGTATTCTGTCAGCATTTGTTTCATCCAGACTAGTTGAGAGCAGCTACTTTCAACAACAATGTATTCAGCTTCAGTTGTTGAGAGGGAAACACATTTTTGTTTCTTGCTAAACCATGAGATAAGATTGTTGCCCAAGAAGAAGCATCCTCCAGATGTGATTTTTCTGTCATCAACACTTTCTTCCCAGTCAGCATCACAGTATCCACTTAGAACATAGCTTGATCCATGAGAGTATATCATGCCATAGTCAGATGTTCCATTGACATATTTCAGTATTCTCTTTACTTGATTGATATGGCTCACTTTGGGTTCAGCTTGATATCTGGCACAGACTCCAACAACGAAGGCAATGTTTGGATGGCTAGTTGTGAGGTATAGTAGGCTACCTATCATACTTCAATAGAGACTTTGATCAACACTGACACCTGTTTCATCTTTAGATAACTTTAAGTGAGTAAGAGCAGGTGTTCTCTTGTGACTTGTATTCTCCATGCCGAATTTCTTGACAATATTTTTGGCATACCTGCTTTGAGATATGAATATGGAGTCTCCCATTTGCTTAACTTGTAGACAAGGAAGTAAGTTAACTCCCCAACAAGACTCATTTCAAATTCTGACTGCATTTATTTGACAAACTGTTTAACCATCCTATCAGACATTCCACCAAAAACAATGTCATCAACATAGATTTGAGCAATCATGAGATATCCTTCTTCGTCTTTGACAAATACGTTTTTCTCTATGCCACCTTTCATGTATCCATTTTCAACTAGAAACTCAGTTAACCTTTCATACCAAGCTCTAGGAGCTTACTTTAAACCATATAGTGCTTTCCTCAATTTGTATACATGGTTGGGAGTTATGGGATCAATAAATCCTTTAGGATGTTCCACATATACTTCCTCATTTAAGTAGCCATTTAAGAATGCACTCTTCACATCCATTTGAAACAGTTTGAACTTCAGGATGCAGGCAACTCCTAGTAGTAGTCTAATTGACTCAAGACGAGCTATTGGGGCAAAGGTCTCATCAAAGTCTATGCCTTTTATTTGAGTGTATCCTTGAGTAATCAGTCTTGCTTTGTTTATGATAATTACTCCTTCCTCATCAGACTTGTTCTTATAAACCCACTTGGTGCCAATAACATTGATGCCTTCTGGTCGTGGGACTAGATCCCATACTTTATTCCTCTTGAATTTTTCTAGTTCTTCTTGTATGGCATTGATCCAGAATTCATCTTTCAGGGCTTCATTGACATTTTTGGGCTCTATTTTTTAGGCAAAACATGAGTTGGTGATGACTTCTTTTGATCTGGTGGTGACTCCTTTGTTTGGATCTCCTATGATGAGCTCTTTGGGATGGTCTTTCTCAATTCTGGTAGAGGGTCCTTTGTTGACTTGATTTTCTGGAGGCTCTTCATTATTTTGAGGGGGTCCTCGTGTTCGTTTGTGGCAGCAACTAGAGTGTCTTCTGGGGATGTTTTGACATTGTCTAAGACATCAACTTCTCATTCCATCCTCTATCATCAATGACAACATTTATCGATTCCATCATGACTTTTGTTTTGTTGTTGAAGACTCTATATAATCTGCTGTTAGTGGAGTATCGTAGAAATATTCCTTCATCAGTCTTGGGGTCCATTTTTTTCCTTTGTTCTCAATCAACCAGTATGTAGCATTTACTTCCAAAGATGTGAAAGTATTTGACAGTAGGTTTTCTTCCCTTCCACATTTCATAAGTGGTAGTTGATGTACCCTTTCTTAGAGTTACCCTGTTATGAATGTAGCATGCAGTGTTTATGGCCTCAGCCCAAAAGTGGTAAGGTAGTTTCTTTGCATGAATCATTTCTCTGGAAGATTCTTGTAACGTTCGATTTTTGTGCTCTACATTCCCATTTTCGTTATGAGTGATGGGTGATGAGAATTCATGACTGATTCCTTCAGAGGAATAGAACTCAGCAAATTTTTTGTTTTCAAATTCCTTTCCATTATCACTTCTGATTCTGATCACATAGCTGTCCTTTTCTCTTTGAATTCTCTGGCAGAGGTCCTTGAAGACATCAAATAATTCTGTTTTGTCCCTGATCAAATTCGTCCAGGTGTATCTGGAGTAATCGTCCACCACTACATATGCATATTTCTTCCCACCAAGACTTTCTACTTGCATTGGTCCCATTAGGTCCATGTGAAGTAGTTCTAGGACTTTTGTAGTAGTGAGATGTTGGACCTTCTGATGTGACATCTTGGTTTACTTTCCAACTTGGCATTCGCCATAAACTCTGCCTTTTTTGATATGCAGTTTAGGGATTCCTCTCACTGCTTCTATAGAGATGATTCTCTTCATTCCTTTTAAGTGTAAGTATCCCAACTTCTGATGCCATATTTAAACTTCATCTTCCTTGGTTAGAGTGCAAGTTGAGGATATGATTAAGTCTTCAGGTATCCATAAGTAGCAATTGTCTTTGGATCTCCCACCTTTCATCACTACTTCACCTTTATCATTTGTAATTATGCATTCGGATTTAGTGAAGTTTACCTTAAAGCCTTGATCATAGAGTTGGCTGATGCTGATCAAATTTGTTGTTAACCCTTGACCAGTAACACATTCTCAAGATTTGGGATTCCTGGGCAATCCAGTTTTCCAACACCTTTGATTTCTCCTTTAGCTCTGTCTACAAATGTCACAAAACTAGTAGAGTTGGATCTAATATCCACTAATTAGTTCTTAACTCCAGTCATATGTCTTAAACATCCACTGTCAAAATACCAATCATCTTTAGTTAGGGCTCTAAGAGATGTATGAGCTATGAGACTATTAATAGCAGCCTTGGGCACCCATTGTTTCTTGCTTCTTTCAGTGTGTGATTTGATTGATCTTGAGTTGAGAATCAGACTTTGGATATCCATGTAGCTTGTATCATAATGACTTTATATGACCAAATCACCCAAAATGGTAACATCTCCAGTGTCAGTGTCTTCTTTTGGAGTGTTCAATATTCCTTCTTCCATGATGTTGAGACATTTGTTTCAACATTTGAGTTTTAGACTGAATATTATTCATATTTAAGTGGTGTATCATTTTGGTTATTTCATTATATCCTAGACCAATCATATCTTTTGCATCTCTTCCATTCATGAGTATATTGTCCAATACATCTGATCTGCTATTCAGCATTCTGACAGATTTGGTTAAATTTGTTAGATCAAACTTGAGTAGACTTACTTCATGTTCCAGTTTTGAGATGGTATTTAGGTCCTTCTTATTTTCTTCCTTCAATTGAGCTATCATTTTCTTTTGATTCTCCAGTTCTTTATGGATATATCATTTCCTCCATCTGATTTGCAAATCCTAGTTAAGGCTGTAACTTCCTTGGATGTATCTTCTTCTACTTCACTTCTAGAGTCTTCATCAGACCATGTTACTACTAGTCCTCTTGTTCATCTCTTGAGATATGTAGGGCATTCAGTTATGATATGACCAAATCCTTCACAACATTGACACTTTGATTCTCTATCATGGTTGATTTTGTCATCTGGTCTGGTTTTTCTGCCATAATATCCTGACCTCCTGATGTCATGTGAGATGTTTTTGACATTTGGTGTTGAGTCATCTTCCATTCTCTTCAGAACCTTGTTGAGTTGTCTTCCAAGAAAGACTATGGTATTAGAGAGTCCTTCTTTAGTGTCCAGGTCAAATTCCTCGACTTCTTCATTATTGGTCTTGAAGGCTATACTCTTAGGTTTTTTGTCTAACCTCTCATTGATGCTCAACTCAAAAGTTTGGAGAGAACCAATTAGTTCACCCACTTTCATGTTGTTGATTTCTTGAGCCTCTTAAATCGTTGTAACCTTCATATCGAATCTCTTAGGAAGAGATATGAGAATCTTTCTTACCAGCTTCTCTTTTGGTATCTTCTCTCCCAAAGCACCGCAGTCATTAGCAATCTCAAGAACATTCATATGAAATTATTGAATGCTCTCTTCTTCCTTCATTCTTATATTTTTAAACTTAGTGATGAGTAGTTGCATTCTTGACATCTTAACTTTGGAGGTACCTTCATGAGTAGTTCTGAGGATTTTCCAAGCATCTTTAGCTACTTCACATGTATTAATCAGTCTGAATATATTTTTGTCCACTCCATTAAATATAGCATTCAATACCTTTGAATTTGCAAGAGCTAGTTCATCATCATCCTCTGACCAGTCTTCTTCAGGCTTTAGTTCACCAGTAGGTTGATTAACTGCTCCAATAATGACAGGATGAGTCCATCCTTTCAGAATAGCTTTCCAAGCCTTGTTGTCCAAGAACTTTATGTATGTTGCCATGCGTGGCTTCCATAAGTTATAATTAGAACCATCCAAGAATGAGTGGTCTATTCATAAAAATTGCCTCCTTGTCCATGTTACCAGAAAGTGTCTTCCCTATATCTCACCCAAAGACAGAGCGGGATGCCTGCTCTGATACCAATTGAAATTCTGGTATTAGATATGAGATGTCGAACGTAATGTCACGACACTCATATCAGTTATGAACACAGCTGAACAGAACAAAATTTAAAGAGCGCAGAAAAACAATAAAACACGGAGAATTGTTAACCCAGTTCGGTTCTAACCAACCTACGTCTGGGGGCTTCCAAGCCAGGGATGAAATTCACTATTAGCAGTATTATTTCAAAGGGAAACCTTCCCTATTTACACTCCTCACTTAATCATACTACCCAGTGACCCTTCTACCTAAGATATCACTCTTAGATATGAGAACCTCCGCCCACTCCCTAAGTCACACATTGTGACACTCAATAAAATCAAAACTGAAGACACTCTTCAAAGACACACAATCACACTCGCTTCAAAGCTTATGGTGATTGAAAACTTACAACTCAAAAGCCGTCCTTCTCAAGTAGAAATACTCGAGAGGCTCACAATGAACAATTAACAACCAAAAGAATGAACAACCAACAATTAAAAACTGAACTTCTAAATCTGGAACGGCCAAACTGCAAAACAAGGTTTGCAGCCCTTAAATAGAGTAACAACAACTAGGGTTGATTTACTCACAAGTCTTCAGCACCTCTTGTCTTCTCTCCTTGAAAGCATGATATTAAATCGCCAAACATATTGCTGAAGGCGTTCCCAAGCTTCCTTAGTCGAAGCATACAAATAACAAACAAACTGACTTCCTAAAAATTATACACTTTTGTCAGTTTCACATGTCAGGACATCTCCTGTGACATCTGCATCTTCAGTAAATTTCAAGGCATTTTCTAAGAAGAATGTTTTACCAAAATTGTTGTCAATCCATAGAACTAACAAGCTCTCTCTTTAGCAAATTTTGGCTAAAATATTATGTGGGGTGCAAGCTATACAATTAAAAACAACATCGCAAATAACATAGGCATTTAAGCACACATATCAGAGCAGCATAGTAAAATTAGCATCACAATCAAAACAGAGATATCAGCGGATAAATAACACAGATGTTCAAACATCAGTTAGAATATTCACAAATGCATCATTTTACTCCCCCTGCATATAACACACACAGATGCACATTTGACAAATAAAAGTTTCCCCCCTGGACAACAGCTTCTCCTCTTTGTAGAGACACATAGTATCTTCAGTGATACATAATCAAAAATGAACACAGCAGCTTCTTCTCAGCCCAAGAAGCACACAAACAACAATTGAAACATAAACAACAAAAACACAACTAACATATAGCAGCACCTCCCCCTTAGCATAGTCATCACTTCAGCTGCACACAAGTGGAATCACAAAGGAATGGAATCTTCAATATTGTTTTGGTCCACCCCAGTCATCTGGAGCACCTGAATATTTACTCCCCCTTTTTAGCCATAATATCCCAAAGATAAGGAGACCAATCAGTAATCGCTACGCATCTTCATGTATACAGATTCCAATCTTTCCTCTTAAGACTTCAAACTAGTTTGAATCTAATGCCTTCGTGAAGATATCTGTAACACCCCAAATTTACCCGGTAATTATAATTAAAATCAGAGTTTCGAAATTTCCACAAACATGAGGTATTACATTATCAACTTGAAAACCAACACATAATATCCTAACATAACAGATACATAACGCTTAATAATTCTTAGAACTTATAAAAATTCATTAGTCTTCAAAAATACTTCAATTTTTATTTAATAACTACGCAGCAGATTCATAAGTTTCCAAACTTAAAAAGAAACATAGCATCTTTTAAACAACTTAATTCAAAGGAAACAATTTCTCAAAGTAACAACATCAATGGTTCAACGCAAAACAACATAAAATCAAATAAGCGTTCATTCCCCCTCGAGTGCTACGTATCAGAGAGACGACACCGACGAGCTACTAAGTTTCTACTCCTCGTTACCTGCACGTTATCAGTATAAAGGCAACGACGAAACAAATAAAAGGGTGAGATATCTACCAATATAAATAAGTGTATGATAAATAATATATTAAAATTAAATCATACAAATTATCACTTCACAATTAAACAATCATCAATCAATCCACTTCGCAACATTCACTTTTATGCCAATTCAAATGAGACGCAACAATGCATATACATGTGGTACTAACAGCGCTTCAACCTTCTTCACTAATTGCCAATTAATAGAGGCACAAGGCATAAGCCTTCTTCACAATTCCGCCAATACAGACCTTCACAACTAATCGAATCTATTTCCAATCGATTCCAGTATCATTCCTTACTAATCATCAGTAATATCTTACTCTTAAAAGCCTACACAAGGTTCCCTAATTAAAGAGTTTAAATTGGGAAGAATTCACAAATAAGAAAATATGTTCAAAACAACTCAGTACGCGCCGCGAATCCTCCTTCGCACCGCGACTTTAGCAGGACTCAGTTCGCGCCGCGTCAACCCGTTGGCGTCGTGAACTAAACGGAACAACAAGGGTTTTTTTTTGCGCTGCCAGCATCTCTCCAACACCATTATCACCAAGTATTTGCATCCCATTCCATAGTAGACCAAAACGAATCAACACAGTATAATAGTAACAAAGGGGATTAAACCCAAGCAAAATATACAAATTTATGCATCAAATTTCATGGGCAATAACCAAGCATTTGGGATCAAGCCACAACTATCAAAACATCAAAATAGAGGCAAATCTATAAACCCAATCCCACATATCATTCATCATTCATCCCGTTATAGAGTTAGAACCCAACCCCTTACGTGGATTCAAAGGCAGTTCAACTCTTAACGTTCGCCCGTTAATTTCTGGTCGATCTCCGATTTGGTTTTCCGATTTGTAATTTTCTTCCGGCGGCTAATTCCCCAAACCTATTCCTCTTCTCCCGTACTGTTTCTCTTCTTATAATCAAAACCTAATCTTCTTATTTTCTTTATATATTATTCCAACTTAACCAATAATAATAATAATAATAATAATATTGCTATTATTTCTATTTGGCTTAATTTTCACACCTCCTTTCTACTACCTCTAACACCCAAATAAATAACTCCATTAATTCCACACTTATTTCTAATATGATTTCCAATAATATTCTACAACAAAGATAACTCATCACTTAATTAATCCCAACTTCCGATAATTCACTTAATCATCTTAAATCAACTTATAAATCAAACTTCGACTAAATTCCGATAAATAAATCCTTAATAGTTTTATTTAATTAAATAATTTCTGGGTGTTACACTATCTGCTAGTTGTCTTTATGTAGTTACGTGTTCCAGTGTAATCGTTTTGGCTTCAACTAGGTCTCTAATAAAGTGGTGGCGAATATCAATGTGTTTGGTTCTGCTGTGCTGAATAGGATTTTTGGATATGTTGATAGCACTTAAGTTGTCACAATATAATGTCATGACATCTTTTTTGACATTGTATTCTGTCAGCATTTGTTTCATCCAGACTAGTTGAGAGCAGCTACTTTCAACAACAATGTATTCAGCTTCAGTTGTTGAGAGGGAAACACATTTTTGTTTCTTGCTAAACCATGAGATAAGATTGTTGCCCAAGAAGAAGCATCCTCCAGATGTGATTTTTCTGTCATCAACACTTTCTTCCCAGTCAGCATCACAGTATCCACTTAGAACATAGCTTGATCCATGAGAGTATATCATGCCATAGTCAGATGTTCCATTGACATATTTCAGTATTCTCTTTACTTGATTGATATGGCTCACTTTGGGTTCAGCTTGATATCTGGCACAGACTCCAACAACGAAGGCAATGTTTGGATGGCTAGTTGTGAGGTATAGTAGGCTACCTATCATACTTCAATAGAGACTTTGATCAACACTGACACCTGTTTCATCTTTAGATAACTTTAAGTGAGTAAGAGCAGGTGTTCTCTTGTGACTTGTATTCTCCATGCCGAATTTCTTGACAATATTTTTGGCATACCTGCTTTGAGATATGAATATGGAGTCTCCCATTTGCTTAACTTGTAGACAAGGAAGTAAGTTAACTCCCCAACAAGACTCATTTCAAATTCTGACTGCATTTATTTGACAAACTGTTTAACCATCCTATCAGACATTCCACCAAAAACAATGTCATCAACATAGATTTGAGCAATCATGAGATATCCTTCTTCGTCTTTGACAAATACGTTTTTCTCTATGCCACCTTTCATGTATCCATTTTCAACTAGAAACTCAGTTAACCTTTCATACCAAGCTCTAGGAGCTTACTTTAAACCATATAGTGCTTTCCTCAATTTGTATACATGGTTGGGAGTTATGGGATCAATAAATCCTTTAGGATGTTCCACATATACTTCCTCATTTAAGTAGCCATTTAAGAATGCACTCTTCACATCCATTTGAAACAGTTTGAACTTCAGGATGCAGGCAACTCCTAGTAGTAGTCTAATTGACTCAAGACGAGCTATTGGGGCAAAGGTCTCATCAAAGTCTATGCCTTTTATTTGAGTGTATCCTTGAGTAATCAGTCTTGCTTTGTTTATGATAATTACTCCTTCCTCATCAGACTTGTTCTTATAAACCCACTTGGTGCCAATAACATTGATGCCTTCTGGTCGTGGGACTAGATCCCATACTTTATTCCTCTTGAATTTTTCTAGTTCTTCTTGTATGGCATTGATCCAGAATTCATCTTTCAGGGCTTCATTGACATTTTTGGGCTCTATTTTTTAGGCAAAACATGAGTTGGTGATGACTTCTTTTGATCTGGTGGTGACTCCTTTGTTTGGATCTCCTATGATGAGCTCTTTGGGATGGTCTTTCTCAATTCTGGTAGAGGGTCCTTTGTTGACTTGATTTTCTGGAGGCTCTTCATTATTTTGAGGGGGTCCTCGTGTTCGTTTGTGGCAGCAACTAGAGTGTCTTCTGGGGATGTTTTGACATTGTCTAAGACATCAACTTCTCATTCCATCCTCTATCATCAATGACAACATTTATCGATTCCATCATGACTTTTGTTTTGTTGTTGAAGACTCTATATAATCTGCTGTTAGTGGAGTATCGTAGAAATATTCCTTCATCAGTCTTGGGGTCCATTTTTTTCCTTTGTTCTCAATCAACCAGTATGTAGCATTTACTTCCAAAGATGTGAAAGTATTTGACAGTAGGTTTTCTTCCCTTCCACATTTCATAAGTGGTAGTTGATGTACCCTTTCTTAGAGTTACCCTGTTATGAATGTAGCATGCAGTGTTTATGGCCTCAGCCCAAAAGTGGTAAGGTAGTTTCTTTGCATGAATCATTTCTCTGGAAGATTCTTGTAACGTTCGATTTTTGTGCTCTACATTCCCATTTTCGTTATGAGTGATGGGTGATGAGAATTCATGACTGATTCCTTCAGAGGAATAGAACTCAGCAAATTTTTTGTTTTCAAATTCCTTTCCATTATCACTTCTGATTCTGATCACATAGCTGTCCTTTTCTCTTTGAATTCTCTGGCAGAGGTCCTTGAAGACATCAAATAATTCTGTTTTGTCCCTGATCAAATTCGTCCAGGTGTATCTGGAGTAATCGTCCACCACTACATATGCATATTTCTTCCCACCAAGACTTTCTACTTGCATTGGTCCCATTAGGTCCATGTGAAGTAGTTCTAGGACTTTTGTAGTAGTGAGATGTTGGACCTTCTGATGTGACATCTTGGTTTACTTTCCAACTTGGCATTCGCCATAAACTCTGCCTTTTTTGATATGCAGTTTAGGGATTCCTCTCACTGCTTCTATAGAGATGATTCTCTTCATTCCTTTTAAGTGTAAGTATCCCAACTTCTGATGCCATATTTAAACTTCATCTTCCTTGGTTAGAGTGCAAGTTGAGGATATGATTAAGTCTTCAGGTATCCATAAGTAGCAATTGTCTTTGGATCTCCCACCTTTCATCACTACTTCACCTTTATCATTTGTAATTATGCATTCGGATTTAGTGAAGTTTACCTTAAAGCCTTGATCATAGAGTTGGCTGATGCTGATCAAATTTGTTGTTAACCCTTGACCAGTAACACATTCTCAAGATTTGGGATTCCTGGGCAATCCAGTTTTCCAACACCTTTGATTTCTCCTTTAGCTCTGTCTACAAATGTCACAAAACTAGTAGAGTTGGATCTAATATCCACTAATTAGTTCTTAACTCCAGTCATATGTCTTAAACATCCACTGTCAAAATACCAATCATCTTTAGTTAGGGCTCTAAGAGATGTATGAGCTATGAGACTATTAATAGCAGCCTTGGGCACCCATTGTTTCTTGCTTCTTTCAGTGTGTGATTTGATTGATCTTGAGTTGAGAATCAGACTTTGGATATCCATGTAGCTTGTATCATAATGACTTTATATGACCAAATCACCCAAAATGGTAACATCTCCAGTGTCAGTGTCTTCTTTTGGAGTGTTCAATATTCCTTCTTCCATGATGTTGAGACATTTGTTTCAACATTTGAGTTTTAGACTGAATATTATTCATATTTAAGTGGTGTATCATTTTGGTTATTTCATTATATCCTAGACCAATCATATCTTTTGCATCTCTTCCATTCATGAGTATATTGTCCAATACATCTGATCTGCTATTCAGCATTCTGACAGATTTGGTTAAATTTGTTAGATCAAACTTGAGTAGACTTACTTCATGTTCCAGTTTTGAGATGGTATTTAGGTCCTTCTTATTTTCTTCCTTCAATTGAGCTATCATTTTCTTTTGATTCTCCAGTTCTTTATGGATATATCATTTCCTCCATCTGATTTGCAAATCCTAGTTAAGGCTGTAACTTCCTTGGATGTATCTTCTTCTACTTCACTTCTAGAGTCTTCATCAGACCATGTTACTACTAGTCCTCTTGTTCATCTCTTGAGATATGTAGGGCATTCAGTTATGATATGACCAAATCCTTCACAACATTGACACTTTGATTCTCTATCATGGTTGATTTTGTCATCTGGTCTGGTTTTTCTGCCATAATATCCTGACCTCCTGATGTCATGTGAGATGTTTTTGACATTTGGTGTTGAGTCATCTTCCATTCTCTTCAGAACCTTGTTGAGTTGTCTTCCAAGAAAGACTATGGTATTAGAGAGTCCTTCTTTAGTGTCCAGGTCAAATTCCTCGACTTCTTCATTATTGGTCTTGAAGGCTATACTCTTAGGTTTTTTGTCTAACCTCTCATTGATGCTCAACTCAAAAGTTTGGAGAGAACCAATTAGTTCACCCACTTTCATGTTGTTGATTTCTTGAGCCTCTTAAATCGTTGTAACCTTCATATCGAATCTCTTAGGAAGAGATATGAGAATCTTTCTTACCAGCTTCTCTTTTGGTATCTTCTCTCCCAAAGCACCGCAGTCATTAGCAATCTCAAGAACATTCATATGAAATTATTGAATGCTCTCTTCTTCCTTCATTCTTATATTTTTAAACTTAGTGATGAGTAGTTGCATTCTTGACATCTTAACTTTGGAGGTACCTTCATGAGTAGTTCTGAGGATTTTCCAAGCATCTTTAGCTACTTCACATGTATTAATCAGTCTGAATATATTTTTGTCCACTCCATTAAATATAGCATTCAATACCTTTGAATTTGCAAGAGCTAGTTCATCATCATCCTCTGACCAGTCTTCTTCAGGCTTTAGTTCACCAGTAGGTTGATTAACTGCTCCAATAATGACAGGATGAGTCCATCCTTTCAGAATAGCTTTCCAAGCCTTGTTGTCCAAGAACTTTATGTATGTTGCCATGCGTGGCTTCCATAAGTTATAATTAGAACCATCCAGAATGAGTGGTCTATTCATAAAAATTGCCTCCTTGTCCATGTTACCAGAAAGTGTCTTCCCTATATCTCACCCAAAGACAGAGCGGGATGCCTGCTCTGATACCAATTGAAATTCTGGTATTAGATATGAGATGTCGAACGTAATGTCACGACACTCATATCAGTTATGAACACAGCTGAACAGAACAAAATTTAAAGAGCGCAGAAAAACAATAAAACACGGAGAATTGTTAACCCAGTTCGGTTCTAACCAACCTACGTCTGGGGGCTTCCAAGCCAGGGATGAAATTCACTATTAGCAGTATTATTTCAAAGGGGAAACCTTCCCTATTTACACTCCTCACTTAATCATACTACCCAGTGACCCTTCTACCTAAGATATCACTCTTAGATATGAGAACCTCCGCCCACTCCCTAAGTCACACATTGTGACACTCAATAAAATCAAAACTGAAGACACTCTTCAAAGACACACAATCACACTCGCTTCAAAGCTTATGGTGATTGAAAACTTACAACTCAAAAGCCGTCCTTCTCAAGTAGAAATACTCGAGAGGCTCACAATGAACAATTAACAACCAAAAGAATGAACAACCAACAATTAAAACTAAACTTCTAAATTTGGAACGGCCAAACTACAAAACAAGGTTTGAAGCCCTTAAATAGAGTAACAAAAACTAGGGATGCTTTACTCATAAGTCTTTAGCACCTACTGTCTTCTCTCCTTGAAAGCATGATATTAAATCTCCAAATATATTGTTGAAGGCATTCTCAAGTTTCCTTAATCAAAACATACAAATAACAAACAAACTGACTTCCTAAAAATTCTGCAATTCTGTCAGTTTCACATGTAAGGATATTTGTTGTGACATCTACATCTTAAGTAAATTTCAAGGCATTTTCTGAGCATAATTTTTTACCAAAATTGATGCCAATCCATAGAACTAACACAAATAATTGCAAGGTGGTCAAGCTAGAGTACCGTTCACCTTCACTTGATGCTGAAGGAAAAGTCAAGTTCACCCCGTTTCAGATGAAGAAGGACGATGACTTAGAGGTTATGTGAGAGACATTTCAACAATACTCCACAAAGAGTCCGATTGAGATGGATGCATCGCTTAGTAGATCGACAGAAGATGTTACAAAGATGTTGCAACGTCCACAACTTCATGTTCATAATAATATGTAATTTAATTTTTTGCACCCACTATGTAATTTTTTTGAATTAATTAGGTTGAGTGAATGGTATGAATTGTGTTAAATGTATGAATTCTGCCCAGACATAAATTTGCAAGTGCACTTACGAATTCACCCAATAAGGTGAATTCGTAGGTGCACTTGCGAATTCACCTTATTTTTAAAAAACTATGGTGAATTCGCATGTGTACTTGCAAATTCACCTTATTTTTAGAAAAATTAAGTGAATTCGCAGGTGCACTTGCGAGTTCACCTTATTTTAAGAAAATCCTGGATTATTTCGTAAGTGCACTTGCGAAGTCCACCTCCGAGGTAAATTCATAAGTGCACTTACGAAACCTTTGGGTATTTTTGGGTTTTTCACCAGGGTAGAGAACAAGCTCACTAGGTGGGTGAAGAAATTCCCTTAAATTAAACATGATTAGATATTATTTAAATATTCTTTTGTAAAACATCTAAATCTGTTTTGCTTGGATGCAGGTGATATTTTTAATTTTGGTTTTTAAAAATCAATTTTAAAATTAAAACCTATTAGATAAAATCAGAATTGATTTGTTTTGAATTTTTATTTAATTTGAAAATGTTTTTCATTAATCATTATCATGACCACTATTAACTATTACTAACAACACCTACTATAACCACCACTCGACCACCTCCAACCATTATCTGACATTACTCTAAACATTATCGATCATCACTACGACCATTTCTGACCATGATATCCAATCACCACATTAATTATCTCTGATAAGCATTTTATTTACATATGAGATAATTTAAATGCCACTCCAACTAACAACATTCATGACTATGATCACCATTAATGGCCACTATTACCACCCTTTACCACCACGTAGAAATCAATCCAAAATTTATAATGAATTTATATCAATATTGATGAACAAGATTGATATCACCACACAATGATAATGAAAAGAAAAGAAAATTTGAGAAGAAAAGAGATTAGAGTTTCTGCAAAAAATTTCTCTAACCACAAACTGTGGAAAATCTTTATTCACTTTGCAACAGAAAATTTTTGTGAATACAAGTTGCTCTCTCTATTTATAATGAGTTTGTTTTCTTTTTCCCTAAGGCAAAAAGCCCAAAACTAGAAAAGAATTCAAAGTACATATTTTAGTCCTAAATCAAAATATGTGTGTTCAACCTGTTTACAACACTTCGACAACTAAAACAACTCGACATACTTCGACTCTCTTCGACTAAGCTAATTCGACACACCTTATGTCGAGCAACATTCTATTTCGACACAAGAAATTACACTTTCAACACACCACCTAATTCATTGTTTCTAAGTTATGTATATTCATCATAGCTCTTAGTCTTTTAAATACTTCAACTTGCACACCCTACAATGTTCCAAGTTCATCTTCTTGTCTACTACCTGCTCTCGAAGGTAATGGAACCTCATCTCGATGTGCTGTCGGGATCTTTGTCAGGTTGATAGCTGACATGTTGTCGATCTTCATGGTAATAGCTCCATGATCTATATCTGTTACCTCTTCAACCAAGTTCACCATCCATGTTGTTTGACATGCACAAAGAGAAGCAGTTATGTATGTTGCTTCGTAGGATGATAATGTCACTACTGGTTCCTTCCTCGATCTTTAAGCAACTAGTGCACCACCCAACATAAACACATATCCTATTATGGATTTTCGATCCTCAACATCACTACACCAACTTGAATCAATGTACCCCACTAACTTGCACTCTTTTCCTTTATCAACTGCAGGAAATAAAATGTCACAGTCGAGAGTTTCTTTCAGATACCTCAGTATCCTCTTCGTTGCTTCTAGATGTGATACCTTTGACTTCTGCATGAATCTACTTACCACACATACATGTATGCCAAGTCAAGCCTCATGTGACAAAGGTATCTTAATGACTCAATAACTCTTATGTATTGGGTTGGATTGACATCATTTTCATCTGTATCTTTCGACAATTACAATCTTGGTTTTGCAGATGTCGAAGTCGAGTTGCGTTCTTCCATCTCAAATCTCATGAGAATTTCTCCTGCATATTTTCTTTGATGCATCATCAAACCTCTACTACTCATGTAAAATTTGACGCCAAGGAAATATAAAATGTCACCCCAGATCCGACATTTTGAATTCCTTACTAAGAACACCTTTGAAGTCTTTGATCCCCTTCCTACAACTGCCTATTATTAACAAGTCATCGACATAGAAGCATATTATAGCAATTCAATATTTCTTCTTCTTACATATACTTTATGTTTAGTTGTGAACTTCACAAATTTCTTATCCCTTATAAAACTATTTATTTTCTTATTTCAAGCTCTTGGAGCTAGTTACAATCCACACAAGGCTTTATGAAACATGTACTTCTTTCTCTCTTCACCGTGCTTTACAGATCCAACTGGTTGTACAAAATAAACTTCTTTGTCTAAGGGTCCATTCAAGAATGCATATTTCACGTCCATCTGACATATGTGCCAACTGTTCATTTTTGCTAGACCAACAACCAATCTGATTGTTTCAATTCTAGCAACAGGTGCAAAAAACTCGTCGAAATCAATTCCTTCCTTCTGAAGAATTTTTTTTTGCCTCAAGCCTTGCTTTGTGTCGAGTTACTTCACCTTTGAGATTCAACTTCACCTTATATACCCACTTTACATTGATAACCTTCTTGTCTTAAGGAAATTCGACAAATGACTAGGTGTTGTTGTGTTTAATGGACTTCACTTCTTTGTTCATTGCTTTCACCCACTTTTAATCCTTGAATGCTTCAGTTGCATTGACTGGTTCGACATCTACATAAAAAGCATAATGTACCAGCCCACCTTCATTATCGACCACATTGTCTAATGTAATCACACAATCTTACAACCTTGCAAGCATGTGTCTAGTTCTTTGAGGTCTGCTTGTACTTGTTTGATCTCTAACTTCCTATTGTCAAACTTTTCTTTCGACTTGAATGTATGGTTATTCAAGTAATATTCTCACTAAATATTTCTTAACATTTCAGTCCAATCTCATTCTTTAAGCTCATCTATGACCACGTCCTTGTTGATCATAATCTGCTTGTTCACTAGGTCAAAAAACTTGTAACCTCCTATCAAATGATATCCAACAAGGATCATTTGACTCGATTTGTCATCAAGTTTTCTTCTCAACTAATCTGGCACATGTCTATGTGCTATTGATCCAAACACTTTCAGATGACTCAAACTAGGTTTTACATCATACCAACATTCTTCTAGAGTAATTCCTTCTAGCTTCTTCGCTGAACATCTGTTCAAAATATATGTTGCAGTCGACACATCTTCACCCCAAAACTCTTTAGGTAATATATTTCCTTTCAACATACTTCTCACCATATTCATGATGATTCAATTCTTTCTTTATGTAGTTCCATTCTTCCGTGGAGTGTAGGGTGGGACCACCTCATGCATAATCCATTCCTTTTCACATAACCAGTCGAAATGCTTCGACACATACTCTTCACCACCATTAGTTCTCAAAACTTTGAACTTTCGACCACTTTGCCTTTTGACCATTGATTTAAACTTGGCAAATATCTTGATCACTTCAATTTTCTTCTTGATCAGGTATGTTCACACTTTACGACTGAAACCATATATTAATGTGACAAAGTATTTATTACATGCATTCTAATCCACTAGGATTGGTCCATATACATCAGAGTATATGATTTCGAAGAGTGCCTCGACTTGCTTCCTGCATCCTTGCTGAAGTTGTTCTTGTGATGCTTTGCTTACACACATTCCTCACACATCTCATATGGAATGTCAATTTCTGGTAATCATGAAACCATATTTATTCTCTTCCAATCTCTGATGTCTTTGAAGTTGAGACATCATATTCATTCGTCTCTGCTAGCTGCAGTTGAAAAACACTTGTGTTCAAAAAAAAAAATCGACCAACTGCCCTATGTTGAGCAAGTTGCTCTTCATGCCTGGTATGTACAGCACATTGGAAACTACTGACCTTTTGTCATCTTTTCTCATAATCAGAACATCTTCAATACCTTCAGTTGCTATAGTATTGTCATTTGCAAATTTTACCATGTTCTTCATTGAGGGTTTTAGGTTGACAAACCAACCTTTCCTTTCAGACATATGTGATGAGCATTCTGAATCCAAGTACCATTGATCCTAGAATTTTTCTTTATATCTTGTTGTGACCATCAACAACATCTCTTCTTTTTCGTACTTTCCAAACTTTGCATCACTTTCTTGATTCTTTCATTTTTCTAAACAATCACTGGAATAGTGATCATACTTCTGACAATTGAAACACTGAATGTGACTCTTGTCAAGTTTTCAACCACCACCTCTTCCTCTACCTCAAGCATCACCTTTTTGGTTGCCTTAATATTTGGGTCTTCTCTGATTTGACACAATTCCTTCTTGTTGATTTTCTCTACCAGTCGAATAATTATAGTCACATATACCTTTGTCAAACCATTTTCCTTTGCCTTTACTTTCTTTCACTGAATGAGCATGCAAAGCCATATCACTCTTCGACTTTCCTACAGCTCTTTCAGCCATTGTTTGTGAGATTCAATCATCCCTTGAAGCTTTTCCTTCAACAACGTTGACATGTCCTTCGACTCTTCTATGGTAACTACCACATGGTCGAACTTCGAAGCCAAATATCTCAAGATCTTTGAAACAACAGCTCTAGTTGTTAACGTTTCTCCACAAGCCTTGATTGATTCACTAGTTTCGTGACCCTGGTGAAGAAATCAAATATACTCTCATTATCTTCCATTTGAAGCAATCCATATGTTCTTTTGTGAGTTTGTAACCTCACCCCTTTGACATTTTCTGCACCTCCAAAAGATTTCTTAAGAATCTCTCAAGCTTGTTTTGTAGATTCTACATTACTAACATTTTTGAAATTGCATGGACTAACAAATTGGTGAATTATAAAAAGAGCTTTATATTTCTTCTTCTTGGATTCTTTGTATTCTGTCTGATCTCATTCTAAAACGTCTTCTTCAAGCGATTCCAATCCATGTTTCACAAGATCCCAAAGACCTTGAAAACGTAATATAACCTTCATCTGTTTGCATAAATTTTAATAGTTATCACATTTCATAATTGGAAGATTTGCTAAAAAAATCTTGTTCGCATAATTCATCGCCATTGTGATTTTCTTCTTCTTCTTCTTCTTCCATTGATCACTCACTAGAACTCTTGATATCAAATGTTAAAAATCCACCAAAATCTATGATAAATTTCTATCAATCTTGATGAGCAAGATTGTTATCACCATACATTGACAATGAAAAGAAAATTTGATAAGAAAAAGATATTAGGGTTTCTGCAGAGTTTCTCTCTACCCACAAACTGTGTAAAAATTTTATTCACTTTGCAACTGCAAAATTTTGTGAATATAAATTGTTATGAGTTGATTATACTCCCTCTATTTATAATGAGATTGCTTTCTCCCTAAGCTAAAAAGCTCAAAACTAGAAAGAAAAAAACCAAAAATTACTTATTTGAGATCTAAATTGAAATCTGTGTGTAGCAATCTTCTTACAACACTTTGACAACTAAAACAACTCAACATATTTCGACTAAGCTAATTCGACACACCTTGTGTCAAACAACATCATATTTCAACACAAAGAATTACACTTTCAACACGAGTCAACCACAATTATAACTATTATCTATCATCATAACATTTACCTTAAATTATGTATCTAATTATCGATCACCACCACTATCTAACTACAAATGACGGAGTCTGATGACCATCCAAAATTATTATTTTTAAAATACAGGTATACCATGCAATTTTAAATATTAAACTGTATTTATAATGAATGTTTATATTTATACTTAAGAAACATTATTCCTCTTAATATAAGTAAAAATAATAATTTATGATAATTGAAAATGTCAATTAAATATGATAAATATTATTTAGATTGCATCATTAACAGGAACTTTTTAACCACTTGAGTCCAAGTAAATTTTATGTAAAACACAAATTGCGTAAAAATATAAAATATAAGTTAAATTTACTAAAACATCTTTCTGGTAATTTAAATAAAAAAACTCTCTTAACTATAGCCACAACCGACATTAAATGTTGTTGAATTAACTCAAAAATAAATATGATTAGTACTATTATATAAATCAAAAATATTTAATATTTATTTATAATGATTTTTTTAATTATAAGGAATATTTGAATTGACGCTGAACAAAATTGATTCTAACACAATTGAATTTGATAGTATTGAATTTGACATAATTGATTTATATTTAAATTTTAGATACATTTATATAAAATTGAGTGGAATAATAAATTTTAATATAAAAATTGCTCAAAATCAATTATGAAAGCAAAAGTTATTAATTTTAAGTTCAAATAGAATCATTTTTTGATGCAGAATCAATTCTACTTTTGATAAATCAAACAATTCAAAATTAATTCTTTAATTTTAAATTTGATAATACATCTCTTTAAAAAAAATCAATCCAAACATATTATTAGACTAATAGTTACTTCAAATGACAATCTCCAAGAATTAGCCCGTTTGTATTAGTTTTCTTAAAATAATTTTTAGTGTTACATAATATTCCAAATTTTCTCCCAGAAGTCCAATTAAGGAGTTTAATCAAACAAACAAACTAAAAACAGTAGATATAAAGAATGGTCTAATCATTTTTTGTCCATAATAAATAATGCTTCATTGTCATCAACTTTCAACAACTTCACTATCAACTTGCTATAATTGAGAGATTAAATAACTAATTCAAAATTTATAATTAAAGAAAGACAAGCTAGAAAGGGAAAATTTGGCAAAAACCAACTCCCGTGAATTGTGACTTGTGACAATACAGGAAGTTATTTTATTTTCCAACAATTTAATTTTGTCAAAAAAATCCAAAAAAAATTCAAAAAAATAATATATAAACTTATAGTATGTTTCATAGATATGCTTTCCCGATAAAAGGTGTAAGTGTGCATAAAGAGGTCGGCACTGACAACCCAATAAAAATTGAATGTATAATTTAGAACCACTAAAACAGTAATAATAATAATAAAAAGGTGATGTAAGATGTGTTATAAGACCATGTACAATGGGTCTCTTGAGTTTGAACTCAACATGCAAAATCCTCTTCAATGGGTGTTGAGAGAGGTGTTGAGTGTGTGCTGGAAGAGAGAGGTGTTGAGAAAACTCAACACAATTGAGGCTGACGCAGGGGACACGTGGCTGGGCGTGATTGGCTTGCCGGATTTTTATCCATTTAATACTTTGAATATGAAAATAAAAAGTGGTGGGGTAGGGTGTTGAGTGAAAAACTATTGGAGAGGGTAAAAGTTGAATGAGTGTTGAGTTATTAGATGAAAGAAAGAGAAAATGATGTGGAGTGTTGGGAGTTGAAAAAGTGGGTGTTGAGTGTTGAAACCATTGTACATGGTCTAAGGGACATGTTAAGATACTATATCTATTACAATTAGAAAATTTTAAATATAATAGAATAATGTTTAAAATTTCAAAAAGTTAAATACATTTATTTAAAAAAAAAATTACTATTTATAATATGCTTAACATGTCCATAGAATAAATGTTAGTATTTTCTTAACAAAGATAACAGTGAGAAAATAAAAATGACAAACCTCATGACCCTAATTTACGCATGTCACGGCGAAGAACAATACTCTCCAATTCTGCCACCATCCCTACATACACCCTCCTCATCGCACTTTATTAACTTTACCATACCCACCAACCAATTACAGTACTTTTACTTTCTTTTGCTCCCTCGAATCAATGATGAATAATAATCAACGTTCACCTGCAAAACAAAACCACATTATCTCCAAAGTAGTAAAAGTAAAAAAATAAAAGCAACCACTAAACAACCAAAGGGTTTTACTACCCTCTCCTTGGAAACAAAGAGACTATAAATAATCATACAGTTACAGTACCAAAACAAAGGACCAAGTAAAGTTGAAGTAAGATTCCCATTGTAAAATGATAAATTACCTTTCATAATTTTCTACAGTACGAGTCAAAAGAAGATTAGCAATTTAGAATCACACACACAAATATCTATAAGCACTTTTCAAAATTTTCAAAAACAAAAAAAGTAGATAGATATTTATGATTGTTTTTGGCCAGTAAAGTGCGCCCACACATGGCAGCTGTCTCCAGCCCATTTTCCTCCCAATCAAATACCTCGTCCTCCCCATTTCTTATTCCACCTTACATTATTACTTTACTATATAACCTTGCTATAATCTCGATAAATCTTAACCTTCCCCCACCGTCTCCACCCATTAAAATAATAACATCTTAAACCCCATATAGGAAGTGGAAGTGAGTGTGTCTCTCTTCATAGTTCTCACAGGCATTTTAACAAACATGTCACCGCTACAAAGTATGCTCCTATTTCTTGCTGTAATCATCCTCTTTTCAGTTGCAGTAAGTGAACAGAATGGAGATTTTCAAAAACTTAACACAAAATTCAATCCTAAAATCCCACTTCCACCGCTCAGAACCCTATCTTCATCTAAACGTTTTGAGGGATCTTCAGATCTTGTTAAACTCAAGTACCACATGGGACCGGTTCTCTCTTCTCCGATCAACATATACCTAATCTGGTACGGGAATTGGGCTAGACCTCACAAACAGCTTATCAAAGACTTTCTACTTTCAATCTCCGACACCACCGCGCCTCACCCCTCTGTTTCCGACTGGTGGCGCACCGTTTCGCTTTACACAGACCAAACGGGCGCAAACATCTCCAGCTCAGTCTCCATCGCCGGAGAATACGCCGACCGCCGCTACTCCAACGGGAAGCATCTCACGCGATTGTCAATCCAGGATGTAATCGCAACGGCAGTTCGATCCAAACCTTTCCCGGTGGATCACCGGAAAGGAATCTACCTAGTTTTAACGGCGGAGGATGTTACCATGGACGAATACTGCCGCGCGGTGTGCGGTTTCCACTACTTCACCTTTCCGTCAAAAGTAGGCTACACTCTCCCCTACGCTTGGGTAGGAAACTCCGGAACACAGTGTCCGGAAGTTTGCGCGTATCCATTCGCGGTGCCGGAGTACATGGCAGGAGGTGGACCGGGGAAACTCACGCCGCCAAACGGCAACGTCGGAGTTGACGGAATGGTGAGCGTGATCGCTCATGAATTAGCGGAGCTTTCGTCGAATCCGTTGGTGAACGCGTGGTACGCAGGCGAGGATCCAACCGCGCCGACGGAGATCGGTGATTTGTGTGAAGGCTTGTACGGTACCGGCGGTGGTGGCGGTTACATTGGGGAAGTGATGAAGGATAAAGTTGGAAGAACGTTTAATCTTAATGGGCTTAGGAGTAGAAAGTTTTTGATCCAATGGGTTTGGAGCCCTATTTTGAATGCGTGTGCGGGTCCCAATGCTATTGATTTGAATTGAGATGAAACTTAAACTATTCATTCTTTCACCTCAAATCCTACCTTCCTTAGTCCTTCTTTTCCCTTATGGTTTTCTAGCAGCTACCTGCCACTACTGTATCATGTATATTATATGTAATTTTGTTTTCTCTACTTGAGGAAAATCATAATATTTTTAGAAGTGCTTTTTTTTTCATATAACTTTTGTACTTTGTTTGATATTTTGGCTAAAAACTTATGATTAAAACAATTTATTGTGTAGTAAGTAGTATTAAAATGATCAAGTGTCACTTGCATAAATTAAAACAGTTTGATTGTGGATACTAAAACTGCACCCGCTGGCTTTTTCGTCCCTTGGGTGATGTGACTTTTTCGTCTTCATTTGAAGGGTGCCCTACCATACATACAATTCGTTTTTTTTTTTTTTTTCTTTCTATAAAATTTAGACAGTTGTTCAGTTAAGGTTTGAGAAGGATTGCCTTCAAATTCATCTTTTCAACCAGGTTTGGCGTTAAACTAATCACAAACTATACGAGTGTTTGGTTTCACGTCCAGATTGGTAAACGCGCGTTTCAAAGTCATGATGTCGTGAAAGTTTCAAAGTTAAAAATCCTAGCTTTTAAAAAACGCACGTCTGTTACAATTTTGACGTGGAAACAAATATGTACTATGGAAATAACCAAAACATGAGATTACATTTCTAATAAATAATACTCAATTTTGCTTATAAGCTTTTAACTTTGAACAATGAACATTAACTTGATAAACAATCAAGTAATAATCAGTTTACCTCTTTGTATCACAATATACATCGGTAACACATAAAATATACAAGAGATTCTCGAAACCTAAGACTCTAAACATCCTCTTAATAGTCCATGAAATTCGAAATCTTCACCCAAATATTTCTTGATCTACAAGCTAAGGATTGTGCCAATTATGCAGAAAAATCTCCTTAAATCTTGGAACAAAACATCGAGTTTCCTAAATTGTCTCAACATTCAATTTTAGAAACTTATGTGGATTTGGAGATTAAATCACTTGTTCCAGATTAAATCTTCTTAACCTGCGCAATCATTGAAATATATCCAAAAATAATATCACAAAATCAAATCAAATCAATCAAGAATCAAAACAGCATGTATTGATGTTATGGTAAAACATGTTACTACATTTGTTAGAATATTTGTCTTCAATGTAACCTAAACAACATGTTAGAACATCTCACACAACATCTTGTTATGAACCATGCTTTAGTGAAATTGCTGTCAATCCTTCAACCATAGATCTAACAAGCCATATTCTCAAAATTTTGAGTTACTTATACATGATCAAAAAACTAGCTTTGAGGTCAATTGTTGGATGGAAACATGGATTAGACAAACTGTTTAGATTTGCCTTATTTTGGTGACTTGTTGTTGTTGGATGAACTTAAAATTGATTCTTGATAATCCACAGAATTGGTTGAATGAATTGATAAATGTTGTTTTTATTTGATTCCTCATGTTGCTAGTACCTTAGGCTGAATCGTTTTGGTTTGTGGGTGTGTTGGATGCCAAAAGTTGGGGAAAATGGCATGAGGAAGATGCTGGCAGCGCAAAAAAACCCAATCAGTCACGTTCAGTTCGCAGCGCCAACGGGTTGACGCGACGCAAACTGAGTCCCTGCTAAAGTCGCGGTGCGAAGGAGGGTTCGCGGCGCGTACTGTGTAGTTTTGGACACATTTTCTGATTTTTGAATTTTGCCCAATTTAAGCACTTGAATTAGGGAACTTTGAATAGGATTTCATAAGTAAAATAATGCTAGTAATCAATAAGGAATGATACCGAAATCGATTAGAAATAGTTTCGATTAGTATGTTGGTAGTTGTAAGCGGTATAGCCAATTAACCAGAATTTGAAGGAATTGAAGTAGTATGCCATTAGAATCAACTAAGATAAGTGATTAAAATTGGTAGAAAGTTTATTAATAAAGTGATAATATGGTTGAATGGTGTTTAATTGAATTAAGTTGATTTAGTTGGATTATGTAGATTATATGAATACTGACAAGAACGAAATGGTTGAAGATAATAGACGGTGTGTTGGTTAACCGAGGTATTGTGGTAGCATTGAAGTAGTAGAAGTTAGTTAGTTGCAAGTTGTGGACTAGTACGTACAAACACCTAGTAGTATACTTAATGACTAAAATTAATATACTAATTTGAAAATGAAGGAACAACAGCGGAATGATTGTTGATTGCAATGTAGAGTCAAAAATACTAGTAATTCTAACTGACAAATAGTTAACTAGAATTAGATGAAAACAACCAGAATTATTATAAGTTGAATTGTAGAATAAGTTACTAGGAGATTAATGTAGTATCTAGTAGTGGGTTATTAAGTAGATGAAGGTATTATATGTTGGTAGCAAGTAGTATTAATAAGACTTATAATAATAGTATTGGTATAATTAAGTTGTAGGCTTTTAGCCAATGTTGAATTGTTACTAAGTTGTAGGCTTTTTAGCCAGTGATGAGTTGTTGTTAATTACATTGATTACGTTGATATATTGTTTACGTTGTAGGCCTAAGTCTAGTGTTGAATTGAGATTACGTTGATATGTTGATTACGTTGTAGGCTTTTAGCCAATGTTGAGTTGTACTAAGTTGTAGGCTTTTAGCCAATGTTGGATTGTTACTGAGTTGTAGGCCTATGGTCAATGTTGAGTTGCGGTTAGCTAGTTGTTATGTTGTTGTTGTATGTTATTGTTGTTGTTGCATTATCGTGATTTGTTGAAGTTGAGGTCGCATGACATACATTGCATTATTAAGTTGGCCTGGATTAGCACCACGTTGGCCTGGATTGACAATTTTTAAGTTGGAGCGAATGCTCACCATGTTGACCTGGATTGACAAAAATGGTTACGTTGGGAGTTTTACTCCAATGGTACCAGATGCATGTGCATAGTTGAGTTGCATTTGAAGTCGCATAATTATAGTTGTTATGTTGATGTGTCGATTGATTTAAGTTGTTGTTGTTATTCACAAGTTGTGAAATAGTTGTTATGTGGTATTAGAAATGTTGTTGTGATATAATTGTTATAATTGTTATTATAAGGTGTGAAGTGGTGATTCTATATAATCTGATGTAGTATATTGTTTATCATGCATTCAGTTATATCGTTAAATATCTCACCCTTTTCATTTGTTTCGTCGTTGTCTTTATACTAGTAACGTGCAAGTATTCAAGAATGAAGAATTTAGTTGCTGTTAGTCCAAGTCGATTTAGTTGCTCTGATACGTAGCACTCAGAGGGATGTTTAGTCTATGTCGTTTATATTATTGACTCTTGTTGTTCTTATTGTGTTGTTAAAAACTAAGTCATGTTGTTGAACAAAACTGGTTAGTTATTTTGAAGTTGAACATGCCGTTGTAAATGATATATGAAGTTAAGTTAATGATTCCGCTGCATATCAAATAAAAGGTTGTTTTGTTTTAAAAGTTGAAACAAGTGTTATGTGATCCCCTTATAATAAAGGTGTTATGTATCTGATCTGTTTGTGTTGTTAATGTTGAAATGTGACGTCCCATGTGTTGTATGAAAAATTAAAAATACTATGATTTTCTTTATATTTTTCGGGTAGAATTTGAGGTGTTACACAACATGTGGAAAAGCAAACTTTTTGGAATTGGTCTTGAGGATTCATTCTTGCAAGATGTTGGTACATATTATCGTGCATACTAGATTCTTTAACTTTTAAGTTTCTTGGCCTGTCAATGGGGGAAAGCCCGAGAAGGATTAGTTTCTAGAATCCGATAATTGCAAACATGAAGGAAAAATTATCCCCATGGCTAGGAAGGCTATTGTCTATTTGCGAGAGAGTTGCATTACTGAATTTGGTGATGACTAATTTACTTGTTTATCAGATGTCTTTTTACATAATTCCAATTAAAGTAGAACAAAAAGTGATTATAATGTAGAGGAACCTTTTGTGGCACAATTCTGAAGAGAGAAAATGTATTGATTGTACTAGTTGGAAAACAACCTATAAACACAAAGAGAATGGTGGTTTAGAGATTAAATACGTTTCTTTTTTTAATAAAGCATTACTCACTAAATGGTTGTGGAGATTTCTTAAAGAAGAATATGTGATATGGAGAGAGGTGTTATGGAAGCGAAATATGGTAAGTTAGTTGAAAGAATCTTGTTCATGAAGATGAAATAAAATAAAAGATTTGAGTCTATATGGTGGAGAGACTTGATGATGATAGGTTATTCTAGAGAAGATAATGGTTTCACTCAGGTTATTTCTATTAGAATTTGTGATGTGGCTAATGTCCCGTTTTAGAACATGAGGTGGATGAGTCATAGAGCACTCATATTTTTATTCCTAAATTTATACCAAAATGTGGTGAACCCAAGTAACAGGGTGAGTGACATGGGGATGTGGGAGTAAGGGTGTTGGTTGTGGCAATATGAGGAGTGTTTTGTGGACCTGAATCCGGTGGCCAGAAGTGAAAAATTGGAGTTCCAAGAAATTCTGGCAGATTTTGTTCATAATCACCATATTAGGGATGAGTTTGTCTGGCCTTTCGAGGGTTAAAACACTTATTCGGTTCGTTCATACTATTATAAGCTTATGAAGGCTTTCGTGGGAGGAATGAAAGACATGAGTGACAAGTTAGCAGTGAAGGTAATCAGGAAAGTGAGGGCGCCATCAAAGGTTGAAATCTTTGGTTGGTGTGTAATTTAATAAATGAACCCAACAAGAATTCAACTAGCAAAAAGAGGTATAATTTTGTGCTCCCAAGATACATTTTGCGTAGCTAGTTGTTCTCAGGTGGAAGATATCAACCACATTTTAATTGGTTGCAATAAGGCAATAGAGGTGCGAACTAAGATCTTTAGTTGGCTAAGAATTAACTATATTGTTGAGTCCAATTGTTGTGATCATTTTCTGTGGATGGTGGATGTTCTGAAACCGAATTGTACAAACAAAAGAGTAGGAAATCTAAATGGCAGTTTATTGGTGCATATGGAAACAACAAAACAATATAATTTTCAGCAACGTTGTAGGAGACATTGATGGAATTGTGCATAACATAAAGATATATTCTTGGTAATGGCTTGCTATCGGAATCAATGTGAAGGTGTCTTGTAACTTCTATGAATGGTTTAAATGACCTTTAGATGTTTTGTAATTTTAGATGGTTAGATTGGTGGATAATTTAGTTTTCTTTGTATTTGGGATTGGAGTTCCCCTTTATACTTTGGTTTGAATGTATTATTGATTATAAAAGAAAAATTTGTACAAGACTCAAAATGATTTCTAATGAGTATCTGAAAATACAAATTTTGTTGTTATATCTATTTATTTGAGAAGGCTACTTCTTATATGTACTTTTATTAAAATCTCAAATTTAAATATCATTAAGAATTAATAATTCCTAAGTTAAAGATATTCAAAACTCTACCTTCAATCAAACATACAGCTAATGGGTGATAGGATTAATCCTCCTCCATATTTGTCAATCATAGAAAAAGAATCCAAGTTTAGAAAAGACATATCTTTTAATTTATTTGTCAAATATAATAAATTATAAGTTTTGAAGTCAAAACATAATAAATTTGTGGCTAAAAAGGTCAAACTCATTTCAACGAAACATATGTCTAGTTGATTACCATAATTTATTAATTTAAAACTTAATAGATTGAAAAGCACTACTTTTTTTTCTACTTTTGAGGAACCCTTTATATATTTTATCTATTTATTCATTTGCAACTAATAATTAATGAAAACGATGGGTCAATTAGAAAAAACTTTAATAGTAAGGTGTTTGCACATCATTGTTGAAACTAAAAATACACAGCTGCACACCATCTATCCAACAATATCTCGGTTGTCTTTGGATGTAGATTTTCATAGTCTCTACTCTCTACTTTCTATCTACCAACCAAATCAAGCATGCCAGCCAGCAACTATTGAACCTAGGCAGGCACATAGCACATTTAATGGTTATATTATATGCAACTTGAAATATCAAGTCAAACCATTGAAAAGCAAATATCTCATCTTGTCCTAATATTTTTGAACCGCAAAATTAATTATTTTCAAAGAAAAATAACCTTATTTTTAGAAAAAAATTAGAAAACTTACGTAGAACATATATGCCATTTGTTAAATAAATAAAAATAAAAATATTATATTAAGAAACAAGTATTCAAAAATACAGTTTTAATGTCAGAATAAATTATAATTTAAAAGAGTTGATTCATACAATGCGAGATCGTAAATAATCTATAAATATTTTTATATTAAATTTTTATATGACATTGAAAACATATTTTCACTTGATACATGTCACATGGTAATCATGACATTGATTATGTTTGTGTAGCAGGTTTTGGCATGTTTGTTATACTTTGAAGTTTCGACATTATTTGATTGGAGCGAATGGGTAGAAAAACTAATGAGGCAAAGCAAATTTGCATGGCATTTTCAATTGATTGAAGGGTCAAAGGAATAATGGATGAGAGACGCAACCACAACTCAAACCAAAAGTATTATCGAACCACTGCAGGCCCACTTTAATTGAGAAATTTATCGTATACATCTAACCACTTTAAATACCCTATAACTAACACAGTGATTTAGTTTGATAATCCTGATATGAAAACTTTCTTTGTTATGGAACTAGACTGTTGCATGGATCTTTCAAAATTGAAATATATAATATTAATATTTTATTATTATTATTATAATATACTAAACTATTTTAATAATGTTAATGTATAACAGTTATATTATTATATTAAAATATTTTCTACAAATATTATTGTATTATATAAGGTTATCTTTTATTTACCATAAAAAATTAAATTATTCATAATTATATCAATATAGTAGAACAAAAGTTTAATACTAATTTTAAGAATTTTATTTATAAAGAACACTAAAGTTTTATGTTTTTAAACTAGAATTTATGTTTTTTTAAAGATAACTTCTACTAATATTTTTTTCTATATAATTTTGTCATAGTTTAAAATTAATTTCAATTAATTGTTATTTTAATTATTATTAATATAAAAGTTTAAAATGAGAGACACTAACGATAAAATTTAAAAAATATACAGTGAAGTATCTATAATTACAAACAATTTTAATAAATAAAAATTATTTTTAATTAATATTAATTGTGTATAATAGAGTAGTAAAGTAAAGTGGAACGATTTTCACAAAAAACAATAATAGAGAAAAATATATTCAAAAGTTAGTGTGATAAAATATAATTATATTTTTAAATAATTAATAATTATTATTTTAATTTTTTGTTTAATATTTATATCTAACTGTGAGTTGGTTAAAAAAGTTAAATCTAAAACTTAAATTTACATTTATGTTTTTTCAAAATATAAATCTTTTGTTCACAATTAAATCATTAACATATAATTTTTAAAATTTTCAGTTGAGTGTTTATAAATTTAACACCATTAAAATGTCTATTTATTTGTAAGTTACCTAAAAGACTTAAATTAACGTTCATATTTTGTTATCTATTAAATTTTCTAAAATTTGAAAATAAACATAAATAAATGTAACATAAATATAATTATAAATTATATGAAATGATAAAAATAATTTAGACTTATATAGATTGAACTTTAAATATATATTTATAAAAAATTTAACTAATAATTCAAATAAAAATAAATAAAAAATATATCATTTATAATTTTAGTTAAATTGTTCAAAAAAGTATAAATATTTTTATATTAAATATAAATAATTTTTACATATTCAAAATGACATTTTAGTCATACTAATTCTTTCAATAAACACATAAATAATATCATATATTATATTTTATTATATTATATTAATTTAACTCAAAAATAATAAAATATATTTATTATTAACACATTCCGACAAAAGTGGTAAAATTTTATGAGTAAATAAATATTATCATAATCAATTATCCATATTCTTTCCAACACAACTCATAAAAAAAGTTTGTGTTTAGAATTACAAACAAACAAAGTTCTAAAGTCCATAAAATATATTATATTTTAAAATTAATGGTAAATGCTACATCACTTACATGCATGATTGCCTTTGCCCTTCATTTTCAATATTTTGTTTCTATATAAATATTATATATATTTTTCATTTACATTATATAAAATGAACCACCATTTCATCTGCATTTTCTCAAATGGTATAAAGTAACCACCATCCACACATGACACATCCACATGCATTCATTCAAAATGTCTATAATTAATATACATATATATATATATATATATATATATATATATATATATATATATATATATATATATATATATATATATATATATATATATATATATATATATATATATATATATATATATATATATATATATATATAAATTGGCACAAGTGAAGAAAATATAAAATACAAATAAAATTACAACAATTTGACAAATATAATTCTTATTCTACAATATGTAAAACTCTAATTATCTTGTTTTCTTCTTATTTATGTTATCTTCATTTTCAATATTTTGTTCTTGACGACAAATTATATAAGCATTTTACGTATATTTGATATGCATTGAATCACATTAAATTTGCATTCCTTCAAAAAATATATAATCAATACATGCAATTCATATTATAAAATATATAAAAAGATATCACAAAAGACTAAATATTATATTGGAAGAAAACAAAGACAACAATTGGAAGAAAACAAAGACTACAATAAAATTACAATTTTTTTTAAGAAATAGTTAATACGTAATATTTTATTTAAAATATAAAATAATTTATATTATTTTAAAATTTTTATATACTTATTATTTAACCCTAAAATTTAATAGATATAATTTTTTTTAATTCTTTGTAGAGATATTTAATTCATTAGGTCAAAATTCTATTAAAATGTATTCTAAACTTACATATATTATTTTTAAAATTTTAAATAAGTATTTTTAAATGAATTATAAAATAAAGCATATAATTTAAATACTTATTTTTTGAGGTTTTCTATTATACGTAGGAGTATTCTTAAACCGTAAATTTTAAATGTTTTTAAAACATATTTTAAAAATATATATAAAATTCAAATACTTATTTTCAGAGATTATTCTATTATTTTTTGGTCAATTCAATTCAAATTTTTTGAAATTATTATTAATTTTGAAATTTCAAAATTGTACAAATTAAATTATTATTAATTTTATTAAAATTAATGTTGTTATTTTATATATTAATTTATTATTAATTGACTAAATATATTACTGACTATATATTTTTAGAAATGAGAATTTTTTTAATGTAGGGACATTAATTTTATTATATCAAAAATTTTGTTTGAGATTTTATTATTACCGAATGAATTTTTCATAACGTGTATATATATAATTAATTTACACAACAATTTTATTTTTATTTAGGGTGGAGCTGAAAGGTTGAGAGTTAAGTATATAAATATACGTTAAAAATGATAATTTATGTATATTAAATATATAATTGATTGAATAATTTATTATATATTTTCAATTTATTATTTAATTTTGAATTCAATTCATTATTTAATTGGAAGGTTTTTCGTTTTTCTTCTTTTTGGTTTTTTGAAATCTTGATTGTATATTAAATAGATAATTGATTGTATATTTTTAATTCACTCTTTAATTGAGAATTTAATCCATTGTTTCAATTATTTTGTGAGATTTTTTTGAAGAAATATTTAATACATAGGTAATATTTTATTTAAAATAATTTTCAATTCATTATTTAATTTGGAGTTCAATTCATTATTTAATTGGAAGGTTTTTCATTTTTCTTCTTTTTGGTTTTTAAAGTTTTGATTGTATATTCTAAAATAATTATATTATTTTAAAATTTCTATATACTTATTATTTAACACTAAAATTTAATAGATAGAATTTTTTGTATTCTTTGTAGGGATATTTATTCATTAGGTCAAAATTCTATTAACAATGGTATTCTAAAATTACATATTTATTTTTAAAATTTTAAATACTTATAATTTAAACCTAAAATGTTAAATACTTATTTTTTGAGGTTTTCTTTTACACGTAGGAGTATTCTTAAACCAGAAATTTTAAATGTTTTTAAAATATATTTTTAAAATATATATAAAATTTAAATACTAATTTTTTGAGATTATTCTATTATTTGTTGGTGAATTCAATTAATTTTTTTTTGAAATTATTATTAATTTTAAAATTTCAAAATTGTACAAATTAAATTAGTATTAATTTTATTGAAATTAATATTGTTATTTTATATGTATAATTTATTATTAATTGACTATATATATATATATATATATATATATATATATATATATATATATATATATATATATATATATATATTGACTATATATTTTAGAAATGAGAGATTTTGTAAGGTAGGGATATTGAATTTATTAGATCAAAATTCTATAAAATTTTTTTCTAATATTACATATATTATTTTTAAAATTTAAATACTTATAATTTAAGCCTAAAATTTTAAATAATTATTTTAAAATGAATTATATATATATATATATATATATATATATATATATATATATATATATATATATATATATATATATATATATATATATATATATATATATATATATATATATATATTGTGTGTGTGTATGTGTTCACATAAAATCTCCCCTGGAGAGACAAAAAAATTCGAGATGGACTTACTAGTTGATAATTGAGCAGTAACTCGGTGAGATCCCAAGGTCGGAGCCGTGTATGAAGGTCGAACACACTAGCCATATGACCGCGCCTTAACTATGTCGACCGAGTAGTGCCAGACCGGGTTGGTTACAATTACGAAACCCATTAGAGAGCACTTATATACTTTACGATACTTTTGGATCGGTTACGAACGTTACAAGTCATTAAATAATCGGTTACAAGTCATTAAATAATCGGTTACAAGTGTTACACCATCATGGTCATTAATCATGGTTACATTATATATAGAGACCCGATCCAAGATATCTAGGACATTCTCTCATTTTCTCTCTTAGCTACATGCTCAAGGGAAGTCTCATACACTATATCTAAGGGTTCCCAACTGCGTGGTAAGTTAGACTCATAGCTTGAAGTCCATGCATCTCACGTATGGACCTCCGAATCCCGTAATATCTCAAGTATAATTTTTTATATAAGAATATATATATATATATATATATATATATATATATATATATATATATATATATATATATATATATATATATGAGAGAGAGAGAGGGGTTGGGGGTTTTGTTTCTATTATATAAATGTTTTAAAAATATATTTTAAAATATAAAAAAATAATTAAATACTTATTTTTTGAGATTATTCTATTATTTGTTGGTGAATTCAATTCAAATTTTTTGAAATTATTATTAATTTTAAAATTTCAAAATTGTACAAATTAAATTATTATTAGTTTTATTGAAATTAATGTAAATTTATATATGTAATTTATTATTAATTAATTATATATATTATTGACTATATATTTTTAGAACTGAGAGATTTTTTAATGTAGGGATATTAAATTTATTAGATCAAAATTTTATTAAAAATGTATTCTAAAGTTACATATATTATTTTTAAAATTTTAAATACATCTTTCTAAAACTTATATATATTTATTCTAAAAAAATTCTATTAAACAATAAAGGTTAGATAAAAAGGTCATCTAAACAATTAAGGTCAGAATTATCACCAAAGTTGTCATCATGACAATTTTAAATTTATATTAATTAGATGTAATTTCTTCTTTGAATTAACTTTAACGGTATCTCAGCTGAAGGATCACAAATATAGGAAAACAAAAAGAAAAGGCTATCTTTTTTTCAGTGTCAACTTTTCTTTACAATTTTTTTAAAATTTGGATTTGTTAATTTCATACATTGTTATAATTTTCGTCTAAATTTGGTTTTTTTAAACTAAAAATATGGTGAACTTTAGCTTTTAAAGTTGAACTTTTGACACAATTTTGAATGTGAATAAAGCATACTATAACTACTTTTAAGACCCATATATCACCACCTTTTGAAATAAAATGTATAAAGCGGAAATAATATTACAAATTATCATTTATATTTAATATTTGCAACTCTCTTTTTTTAAGTTGGTGAATGAATATCAGTTATTCTAAATTTAAAAATAAATTGGTCTGAATTTTTCTATTGATAAATGTTAGAAATTTAAGAATAAAAATTGACACATAATATTTTACCGAGTAGAAGATATTACAACACACCTCTTTAAATAGGGGATCTGGATTCTCTCCCGCATATTTGGTGTTGCACCCCATTCAACGTTCTTTGTTGGCCATTTATTTTTAGTTTTTTCTCTTTTCAAAACAAATATTTTTCACTTATTTATTTGTTATTAATTCTAAACCATTGGATGATAGGCTGGAGAGATGGCAGAAGAGAAGCAGCAGCAGGTGATCTATTTCCTTAAATAAGAGAGTACTCACTAGAGGAACTTTATAGAAGAAATATTAATTATTTCTCTCTCTAATATTTTCTCTCCAGTGAAGCGAGAAGAATGTTTGGGATGATTATATTACACTATGGTTCTTGGTGTATGAATGCAATGAAGAAGAACCATGGCGGGAGGCCATGGAGCAGTATTCAGCTTCTGTTGAGCTTCTGGAAACAATATCTTGCTTCTTCGATTTCCAGGATGTGAGGGAGTCACCAAGGTAAATGCAAAACCATGTTATGAATTTCCTTGTTTTTGGACATGTTGCCCAGTCAGAATCAGAAAAAGCCTTGAGTTGAAGAGGAAATTTGTTGGGAAAGTAAATGCCTTGTGCTGGGTATGTTTTCAGGTAATGAAGGATACAAAGAGCAACATTGTAATGTGTTGTTGTTGGCTGATTCATGTGTTGACTGAGTTGTTGCACAACGTAGGAAATGTTTGGCCTGGTGTTGAGCAAGTATATGAGTTGGCCTATGGGTCTTTGGAACTTTGTTGTATCTTGTAGTATAGTGTCATCAGTGGATTAAATGCGTGTGTTACGTGCCATAGGGGTGGATGCTAGTTTGCAGGCCAGTAACCCATTCTTGTGCAGAAGATCAAGAGTATATTTGCGCTGGCAGATGTTGATTCCAGAGGCATTTCTGGATATTTTGAGGCCAAGGAAGTACTTCAGCGTGCCAAGATCTTTTATATGGAAATGTTGATTCAAAACAGTCTTGATGTTTTCTATGCCCTGCAAGTTGTTGCTTGCAAGGAGAAGATCATCGACATAAACTAGAATACAAGTAAAAAGATCAGCAGTTTTGTGAATAAATAAGGAATGGTCTGAAGAGCATTGTTTGAAATTATGTTTGATAAGAACTGTAGAAAGTTTGTCAAACCATTGTTGCTGGATTGTTTTAATCTATAGATAGATTTATGTAATTTACAAACTTGATTTGGATGAGTAGTTGTCATGCCTTTAGGTACTGTCATGTAAACATCTTCATCCAAATCTCCATGTAAAAAAACATTGTGAACATCTAATTGATGTAAATGTAGATTCAAAGATGAAGATAGGGCAAAGATTAACCTGACAGATGTGAGCTTAGCAACAGGAGAAAAAGTAGAGAAGAAATTTATACCTTGTATTTGCTTAAATCCTTGGGCAACCAATCTGGCCTTGTGTCTTTCAATGGTTCCATCTGAGTTAAATTTGGTTTTGTAAACCCATTTACATCCAATGGCTTTCTTTTCAGGAGGAAGTGTAGTAAGAGACCATGTTTTATTATCAATTAAGGCTTGTATTTCATTTTGCATAACTTTGATCCAGTTTGTATCAGTGTGTGCTTGTTTATATGATGTAGGATCACAAGTAGCAATTATATTTGAAATGAAAGAGTGATATGCAGGTGATAAGTGTTTGTATGAAATGTATTTTGATATATCATAAGGAATAGAAGAGTTAATGCATATAAAATCTTGTAAGTAAGTAGGAGCAAATTTGATACGAGTTGATTTTCTTAGAGTGTCACTAGTATCATCATCTATGTCAGTGTCATCATTATTATAGGGATTATCAACATTATTATCAACATCATTATCAATATTATCAGTATCATTATCAGTATCATTATCAATATTATTATCAACAGTGTCAGTTTCAGTGTTATTGGGAGGATTAGTGGCAACATGACCATTATGAGGGTTTTCAGTTTCAGTAGGAATGTGTTGGTTGGGAGTATGAGGTTTTGTTGGAGGGTTAGTAGGATTTGTAGGATGGTCAAAGAGGAAGGGAATGTTGGAATCCTCTTTAGGATTTGTTTGGTTATTTTATGGTTGAGGATTTGGGTGGGAGGTATAGGGAAATATGTGTTCATAGAATATGCAGTTTCTTGTTGTATAAATGGATCTTGTGGTAAGATTAAATAGGAGAAATCCTTTGATGCCTATGGTGAATCCTAGAAAGAGATATTTTGTACTTCTAGGATCAAGTTTGTCTCTGTGTCTAGTGAGGGTGGAGGCATAAGCAAGGCATCCAAAGGTTTTGATGTTGTCATATATGGGTGGTGTTTTGAAAAGGATGTCATAGGGTGTGTGATTTTGAATGGTGGGACTGCATATTATATTTATTAAAAAAGTGGCATGGCATAGAGCTTAAGACCATAAATTCTTAGGGAGATTGGCTTGGAATAGGAGAGATCTAGTGTTATTAAGTAAGTGTCTATGCTTTTTTTCCACAGTGGAGTTTTGTTGAGGTGTTTCAACATAACTCCTCTGATGGACAATTCCAAGGGAGGCATAGTAAGAAGGCATTAGAAACTCATTGCCATTGTCACTTCTGATTATTTTTATAGTGCAGGAAAATTGAGTTTGGCAGTATGTTATAAAATTCTTGATGTGAAGTCTAGTGTCATATTTGTGAGCCATTAAAAAAGTCCATGTGTATCTATAATGGTCATCTATTATAGTTAGAAAATACTGGAAGCCATCCATGGATGGAATAGCTATTAGTCCCCAAATACCCATGTGCACTAAGTCAAAACATTGTAAAGAAACAAATTTACTATTATTGAAAGGAAGTTTACATTGTTTTAAAAGATGGCATGTATTACAAGGAGAAAGTTTACAATTTTTAATAATGGGAAATCTTTGAGACATTGAGTGTAATACATCATTGAAAGGGTGTCCTAAGCGATGGTGCCATAGATTGAGATCAATAGTGACAGATTCTTCAGTATTGGCAGTATTGCAGTTATTAGAAGGAATAAGGTTTTGTGCAGTATGTTGGGATAATATGTACAGGTTGTTATGCTGTCTCACTTGGCCAATCATATATTGTGTAGACACATCCTGGATAAAGCAGGAGTGTTGTGAGAAAGTGAGGCTCTAATTAGAATTTTGGCAAAGTTTAGATATTGAGATTAAACTGAGTCTAAAGGCAGGTAGGTAAATCACATTATTCAATTGGAAATGGTTATCTAATATGATAGTCCCTGAATAATAAGTTGTAAAGCAAGCACCATGGGGGAGATATATTTTAAGGGGTTGTATTGTAGAGATATTGGAAAAACAGTTGATATGAGGGCAAACATGATGTGAGGCTCCTGAATCCAGAATCTAAATAGAATTTGTATGAATAGAGTTACCTGTTGTGGACATACCTGATATGACTCCTGGTTCATTGGTGGATGCTTTATCATTTTTGGAGTGAGCTTGATCTTTGCGCGATTGTTGTAGGAGAAGCATCAACTACTGGTAACCTTTTTTGGTTAGAGTGTTGTCTTTGTCTGATGTAGAGTGAAATTTGGTGTCTGGTGCATTCTTAGAGTTCTTGTTGCAGTATCCTGGTGGAAAACCGTGCTTGAAGTAGCAATTTTCGATGGTATGGTTGGTTTTGCTGCAATTTGTGCAGAGCATAGAGCTTTTGTTGCTTGTTTTTCCTTTGTTGCAAGTATTACCGTTGCTGTTGGCATAAAGAATGTTGGAGGTAGGGTTTGTGGTGATTTGTTGTTGAACTATCAGAGAATAGACACGGCCAATACTGGGAAGAGGATCAAGAAGTAAAATCTAGGTTCTTATATTATGATAATTGTCGTTTAAGCCTTCCAAGAAACAGGTAACGTACTCCATATGTTTGAAGTTGAGCACAACTTTAGAGAAATCACAAGTACAGGGGTTTAAGCATGTGCAAAAGGGTGTGGGACGAAGATCTTCTAATTCATCCCATAGAATTTTTAGGTCTGTGAAATATGTGGAGAGGGATCGATCTCCCTGTTGAATAGAGTGTAATTCACGAAGAAGATCAGAAAACCGAAAATTATTACCTTTCGTGAATCTTTCGCGAAGATCTTCCCAGAGGTCGAAAGTAGAGTCGAAACAAATAGTGCTTTGAGAAATGTGTGGTGAGAGAGTTCGATTGATCCAAGAAAGTACCATACTGTTGGCGCGATCCCAGAGTTCAAAGTTTGGATCAGAGGCAGCAGGTTTAGGGAGGGATCCATTGATGAATGCAATCTTGTTCTTTGATGTTAGAGCGTGTTTCATAGACTTGCTCCAATTGTGATAGTTGTTGTCTTCAAGCGGTGGTGCAACTATGATGGCGCCGAGATTCTCTCTGGGATGCAAATATTAAGGATTTATAGGGTTTAGGGTTGGATCAAGAGAATCAGTTTTGGATGGTTGTTTGGGTGTGTTTGGTTCTGTAGTTTCTGAATCCGCCATTGATGAAAGAATGAAGTTTTGGTGAAGAAAAGGAAGAAAGAAGAATGAAAGAGGTTATATCACTGATACCATATTACACTATGGTTCTTGTTGTATGAAGGCAATGAAGAAGAAGAACCATGGCGGGAGAAAGAATTTGAAAACGTGAAAAAAAAGTGGAACAATATATTTTCATATTCTCCAATAAACCAAAAAAGGCTTATATAAAAGTACAAAGAATGGGCCTAAGCAAAGAGAGATAAAGGCCCAAATAAAAAGAAATATACATAGAGCTCATTAAGATGTATGCTCTTCTAATAGATTAAAATTAAACTATTAGCTTTCCTTTAATAACATTAGGCATTAAAGAATAGTTGACATAATTTTCTCTTCATCAAAAACTATTATGTTATTTGACTTTCTTCTTCCACAAAAGTAGGCTTTATTATTTTTTCAAGGTAAATCATTCGTTAACACATCTATTAGATGATACCTAGAAGACTTGTAGGTTATAGTTATCAATCCACTATTCAGTTTTTTTAATGAAATGTCAATCAATCTCAATGTGTTTTGTCCTGTTATGTTGAACCTGATTATGTATAATACTAGAGACCGATTTATTATTGTCAAATAATTTAATAGGGTCTTCAAATTGTATCTTCAAATCATCTAACACGTGTTTCATTCATAATAATTCACTAATTACTTGTGTGATAACTCTAAACTCTGCTTCAATGTTTGATCGAGTAACTACACGTTGTTTCTTACTCCTCCGACCAACTAGATTTCCACACAAGGATGCATAATAGTCTGAGGTGGATCTTTTGTCACTCATTGAACCTATATAATCAACATTAGTGTAAGCTTCTATAGTTAGACCTCCACCTCTTTTAAATAAGAGTCCTCTCGATGGAGTGGCTTTGAGATATTATATAATATATTTTTACAACTTACAAGTGTCTCTTCCTTGGATCATGCATATATTGGCTAATCACACTAACTGCATGTGCCAAATCTAGTATAGTACGTGACTAGTAAATCAATTTTTCCACCAATCTCTGATATTGACTCTTATCAATTTTAACAATTCATTCCTCAAGGATTATCCTATGATTTTTCTCAATGATAATACTTGTTGATTTGTATCAATGTTTCCCTATTTTCTTCAAATAATCAAGCACACATTTCTTTCGAGAGATAAAGATAGGTTATCTCATTCCGAAAAAATATTTGATATGTCTAAGGTCTTTCATCTCAAACTCCATTGATAAATTTTCTTTAAGTAGTTGTCTCTCAATCAAATTATCACCTGTAACTATAATAACATCAACATAAACAAGAAGTATAATTAGTTTTACTCTATGAGAATGTTTGAAAAGTAAAGCATGATCTCATTGATTTTGCTTATAGCCCAAACACAAATAGCCTTTGGGAATTTTTCAAACGAGACGCATGGAAATTTCTTTAATCTATATAAGGCCTTTTCAACCGACACAATTTTTTGGTTCCACCCATATGCCTAAGGTTAGGTAGAATCTCTATATACACCTCTTCCTCTACGTCTCTATGTAAGAAAATATTCTTTTACGTCATAGTGTCGTAGTTCTCAACCAGAGTGGACAACAAGAGATGACAATAATTGCATAATCAATGCTATATGTCTAAGTATACCCTTTTGCCACTATTTTGGCCTTGTAACCATCAAAAGTTCCACATGGCTTGTGTTTCAATGTATAAATCCACATGGTTGAATTGTTTTTCAATGTTTCATCTTCAAGGGTGCTATTATGTTAAAGTGTTATTATTGTTTGATTCTTGAGAATAACCTATCAAAACCTATGTTTGGTTCTCGATATCATCTAGTTAAAATCTCATTTTTGGTTTATGAGTTTAACATGTTAAAAGCTTCTTTTAGTTTAGGGAATCAACGTATTTAAAATCTCCCAGTTGACAATAAGAAGGTTCTTGGGCATAACATGTAAAAGTTCAAAGATATTATTTTAGTAGAACTCTCAAGAAGAAATTCTTAGGAAGATGAGTAGCCCAAGTGGTAAGTATAACCTTTGTATTCTCTATAACCTTGTGTTTTTACTTTTAGTCAGTTATAATTATTTCCTTTACAATTTTTTCCTTCCATTATCCTCTGCTTTATCTCTGTTGATTTACTATACTAATACAATCTTTTTTTTATATAACAATTTTTTAATTAATCACGATTTTTGAATACCACTACTCACCCCCTTTGTACTTGGTGTAACTTGTTCAAGACTCTTCAGTTCTCAGTTAAAAATATTCACCTCAATCATCATTGGATCATCTTCATGAGGAATAAAACCCCCTCGGTATTAGGTGTAGAATGTGGTGTTAGAGAGTCTTCGGATTGGAAAATATTCAACAACTTTTTGACATTGTTGATTTGTATCATATATCAACACCTAAAATAACTTGATTCACTCATTTTTGGAATCATATAGAAATTATGTTGAGAATATATATAATTGCTAAGGTCCTATTTTTTGTGGTTGTGTTTCTCTCTTTCTTTTTTTAATAGGACTAGGGATATCTTTACATGGCCGACTTGTCTCTGGTCGCATTTGTCTTTGATTAAGAGTTTTCTATGTACTTATTTAGATATTGTCTATGTATTATTATTTTAATATTTAATTTTAAATTCAAATAGTTATCAATATTGTGTCCTTATGCGCGATAATAGGAAAACAAATGACTCTGGTTAAGGCCCATATGACCTTTTGATTTAGGGGGCTCATCTAATTACCTAGTTAACATGATTTCCTTCAGTAGTGGACTCTTTCTAACAATCAACCAAGTTTTTTGGAAGTCATACTACAATCGATCTATTTCAATGCTAATTATATTAAAGCCTTGGTGAATAACATTATTTTTTGTTTAGATTCCTTTTCTTTAGCATACTGTATTCTTTTTTTGGTGTTTCTATCTTCTTAGTTTATGTAGTATTTTGTTGGAACAAAATTTGTCCATGCTCCTTGAGTTCATACTCCTTGGATTTTGATGATAACAAAAGTACTTAAATAACAAAATGGTATACTAATATTTGATTAAGTGTGCAGGTTCATTAAAGCTAGTTATTAACTTGGTTCTGATCCAGTTAATTAGCTTATAAAAGAAGAAGCATAAAATTTAGATTCCAAAGGATTATAATCTGAATTTCTAATAGAACCTCAAGAGCCATATGTTTTAGCTTCTGATGATCAAATAAAAACTCAATTGCTACATTGATTTTTCCTCTGATAACTCAAACATAACTTCAAGTGCTTTGTTAGAAATATAGTACAAAGCTCTTATATATGTACTTTATGCAAAAGCAACCTCCATCCCGTCAACAACTAGAATTGTGGAGAAAGTCAAAGTGATGTTTTATCACAAGTCTCAAGGATGAATAATATTTTTTCTTAAGTATACCACTCCATGCCTACAGACGTCTTAGTTGAGAAAGACACAATGGATAAAGAGATTATTCAGAAGATGAAGAACCCCATCGTACCAACACCTACGTCTCTCTCTTGGAAACTTCCTCTTCAATAAATACACTTGTGCAAGAAAATTTAAATGTATCTTTTGTTCCCTAAATATAAGGAGTTGAAGATTCAAAAGAAGTAATACAACAAGAACAATAAGAAAAACAAGAAAAGAAACATACAATATGTATGAAATATAACATTCATGTTTTCTAAGATATTGTATATAATTGTTATATTACACATATACTTGAGAATTTTTACACTTGTATATCTCAAAAATCTCAAGAAAGGTCTTTGCGTGTGCTGGTTTAATTGTACCTTTGACTGTATATCAAGTACATCTTGTTGTAAATCCTAAAAAGTTAGTTTAGTATTTGTATAAATCTAAGACTATGTTTGAGAAAAGAAGTCTTGGACTATTGGTTTAGGCAAGAAGTCTCTTTCTAGTGAGATTGAGAAAGAAGTCTTGGACGGATGTTTCTAAGAAAATATTAGTTAGGTTCTGATTATAGTAAAAAGCTCTTGTGTGGCAAGGGGAATGGACTAATCTCATTATAGTGGAACCAAGATAATATTTTTGATTGATTTACTTATTGCTCCTACACTGTAAATATTCCACTATTGCATACTCTAGCTTAGAATCTAAACTTGGTCAGGTTCAGAAGTTGATCTTTTGAAAAAACATAAGTTATCTCATACACAATTTAACCCCCCCTTCTTTTGTATTTTCTCACCTTCAGTTGACATTATAGCATGGTATGAGATTAATAATTAACAATGGTACATAGAAAGATCCTGGAGAGAAAAGAATACTATAGTGGCACTAGTATTCCACATGATTATAGTGCTCATGACTAGTATCTCAAGATTCTTCTTGCAACATTCATGTGTGATACCCTTGGTTCACTCATGTATCAACTTATTAATCCTACTGCAAAATCTATATCAGGTCGATTGTTGCACACATACCTTAGATATCCCACAATGTATTTGAATAAAGTAGCATCAACTTTGTCTTCCTCTCCATGCTTCTCCAACTTCGAATTTGGTTCAACATACGAAGATGCAGGAGTCGAATCATTCATCCTGAATCTCTTGAGTATCTCTTTGACATACTTCCTTTGATGCAAAACCTTACCTTACTTTCTTTGACATTTGAAGTTGCACGCCTAGGAAATAAGACAATTTTCCCATATTTGGCATTTCAAATTCCCTCATCATTTGAACTTCGATAATTTCTCCAATCTATTTCAAGTTACCAGCAAGTCATCAATATATAAGTAGATGATCTTTATATTTTGTGCCACAACCTGAAGGTAGATACCATACTCAGATTTTCGTTTGACGAATCCAATTCGACTAAGTATGGGTTAGTCTTCTTGTTCCATACCCTAGGTGCCTACTTGAGGCCATAAAGCTCTTTGTGCAACTTATAAACCTTAATCGCTTCCTTTTGAATCACAAACCTTGGAGGTTGTGTGACATAGACCTCTTTGTCTAAATGACCATTGAGAAATGAATATTTCATATCTAAATGAAATGTCGACCAACCTTGCTTACATGCCAAGGATACCATTAGTCTAACAGTATTCAATCTTGCTACTGGAGCAAATAATTCAGAGTAGTCGAGTCCAACTTTCTTAATAATCCTCGAGCTACCAATCTGGCCTTAAGTCTTGCTATCGACCCATCAGTATTGTGTTTCAACTTTCAACACCCACTTCATTTTGATAGCTTTTGGGTGTGCTGGTAATTCGACTAGCTCTCATTTGTTTTTTCTTTTGATCTCCTATAACTGTTTAATCATAGTTCACTTCCATTGTTTATTATTTAAAGTCTCACTGTAGTTGATGAGTTCAGCACCTGCAAGTAAAGCAAAATGATCTAATTCTCCTTTCGGTGTTACTTCATCATCATCAGTCACTTCATAGTCTTGAAGTCTTGTTGGAAAAACTCTAGTTCTTTTATGTCTTTGGCTTGTTCTAGCCATACCCTCTACGACTTCGTCAGTGTCAAGAATGTCAGCAACTGCTTCGAATTCGACTAGAATATTAGTAATTTCTTCGACTTTGACTTCATCAGTTTCTTCTTCAAAACCGTAACTCATCAATGTCTTGTTAGTTGCATCATTAGAATTCTAATCCAAAGAATAATTTTCACCAATCACATTCTCTCGAATTATCAAAATTTTCTCATTGATTGGATTGAATAACTTTTATACACCAGTTTTATGATATCCTAACAGAATCATAGGTCCACTCTTGTTATCAAGCTTCCTTGTTATCGCATCAGGAACATGCTTGTAACACATAGATACAAACACCTTTTAGATGACTCACTGATAAACTACAGTCGAAATAACTTCACCCCATAAGAATTTTGGCAAGTTCTTCTGCTTCACCATGCATCTTGCCATATCCAATATGGTTCTGTTTCTTATTTATGTAATTCCATTATATTGGGGCATATATGGATTAGTTACCTCACGATCGACACCGTGTTCTACACAAAAATCTTCAAATATCTTGGATATGTATTCACCACCTCCATTTGTTTTCAAAACTTTGATCTTCTTCTCACTCTATTTTTCAAGAAGTATCTTGAATCTCTTAAATATTTCTAATAATTCATTCTTTTTCTTGAACACATTGATCTAGAGGATTCAATTATACTCATCGACAAACATAACAATATACATATTCCCACCAATTTTTTTCTCTTTGAACGGGCCACATACATCTCAATGTAAAACTTCGAGTATGCAAGAGAATATCATTAGCATGGTCCAAACAAAAAGAATTTTAGATTGATTTCCAACTAAACAACATTCACAAAGTTTTTCGAACATCTCAAGACTTGGTATGCCAATTACTATATCTTGTGTAATTAGTTGATTGAGTGATCAAAGTTTCAAGTGGCCAAACCTCAAATGTTATAACTAATTATCCTTGTGGTCGATAACTATTTTCAAGCATTGTACCTCTGTCGAACTGATCATAGTCTTAAATGCCCAATTCTTCGACAATTGGGATTTTAAGACCAAATAATTTTGGGTGTCGAATAATGCTAAAGCTCAACCTTTCATGACGACTACAAAACCTTTTTCGACCAGCTGTCCAACACTCAATAGATTGCACTTCATGCCATGTACATAATGTACATATTTTTTCAAGGCTTTAGCTCCATATATGCTTTGAATAACAATGTTACATGTACATTCGTCTTGCAATGAGCTATTATCATCAAGTTTTACCTTGATTTTCTTCTACACGTCGAAATCTACTAGCCACTTCTTTCGAACAGTCATGTGATTCAAGCTGCCAAAGTCGAGGAACCAGATTTTGAATTCGACATGGTTATTAGTAAGTGTAGTTATAAATACCATATTGTAACACCCCATTTCTACCCGGTAATTGTAAATAAAATCAGAGTATAAAAATTCCAACCAAACATGGGATACCACATTTACTTTACATAAAAACAACATATACTAATCATTTTCGTTCTGATACATAACACTTAAAACCTGGATGAACCTATAGTAATTTAATTCAACTTTTTAATCAACTACAATTCACTTAATATTGTTATTCGGCTAAAACGACTTCCACATCAACATGATACTTCTTAAATTCGACTTAAATGTCAACAACTTAAAGTAACCACAACATTTAATAAATAACAACTATCGTTCACCCCCGAGTGCTACGTATCAGAGAAATTGACACCAACTTAAACTAACAACTGAAACATCCACTAAGCATCAGCTAATCTTCCTGATTACCTGCACGTTACCCACGTAGAGGCAACATCACAACAGAAGGGGTGAGATATCGAATAATATAAACAAAAGTATGATGTTCAATATATATTAGACTAGAGTTATATGAATATCATCGCTTCGTACAACAATCATACAACAACTTCGTAAACAAGTTAATAGAAACAACAAGACAATTTTAATCGATCAACATAACACTTAGATCAACACAACTTAATAACAACAACAACTTATATCAAACATCAACTCATAGCAATAGCAACTCATAACAACAACAGCTTGCCACAACAGCAACTTATAGCAATAACAACTTAACAATAATAAAACAACGAAATAGTAACAACAACTTTAACACACGACTCAATATGTGATTCAACTATGCAAATGCTTGTGGTACCATTTGGAGCATAACTCCCAACTTAAACATATGCCAGTTTATCTAGGCATTAACAAGGCATAAGCCTTTAACGTGGTGCCATTAAGGCCAAGGAATAAGCCTTCAACTTTCAACGTGGTGCCATCAAGGCCAACTTAATCATGCAATGTATGCGGCATTATGAATGACATACAACAACAACATCAACAACAATAACAACAACTTTAGCAACAACTTAAACATGCATCAATTGTGTTAACTTAGATCAACACTGGTCATTCGACCTATAACTCAAACATACCCATGAATCGGGACAATTCAACTTATTCGGTTGTACCTGCAAACCAACATATTCCACATCGTTTTGACAAAATAAATCAAACATACCTACTAATAACTACAGACTACTTCGACAATTTCAATTAATTTCAAACAACTAATTTTACCGCTTATTTCGGGTAACGACACTTTTTTATTTTCTGCATTACTACTAATTATTCACACCATCCCTGTTAATTTTATTCCACTGATATAATCATTCCTGCTATCAACCAAACCAACTGTCATTAAATCCAACTTTGTCAAAACCAGGTTTTTGCAGAATATCCATTCTCTACTATACTGCTACTTTCTAAATTGTTTCTGTTATTCATTAACTGACAATTTTCACTACTAATTAGCACTACTAATGAATATGGTGTTACTCATATAACTTACTACAATTCAAAATACTACTGCTATTATATATGCAAATGCTTAGAAAATATATGGACCATTCTGTTATTTATCTACTATACTCCAAACTACTACCAAAAGGTGCTTCAACTAATTCACCACCTCTGTAATTTAATTCAATGATCATGCTATTCATCTAACCTATAATCAATTGTTTCACTAAGGATTAGTCATTGTAGAATAATATACTGAGGAAAGATGAAGGAAGAGATTAACAGGAAAATGTCACTTAATAATAAATTATAAGAAAAGAAAACAGGTGGTGTCATACCCCAAAATTTGCCCTCCATCTACTCAAGAGATTTCATACATATATGCTCAAGGATTCCTCAAGAGTTGACCAGACAAACTCTCTCCTAGACAATCAACCCAAACTAGGGTTTGGTATCTCTCAAGTAAAGATGGGTTTCCAACATCTCCAATGGCCTTCATGCCTCCTCATATGCTTCAAAGATTCTCCATGTCAAGTTTCAAGCCTCACAAGTCAAGTTTCCTCAGGCAATTGCTCAGATGGTTGAAAATCAATTGTATTGGACAAAAAGTCAACTGTGGTCAACATACAGTCAAAACTTCTGATTTTTGGTCAACATCCTCATTTTGAAGTTACATTCATCATTTGATCAAGGGTTGATCATGATTCATCAAGAAAACTCAAGATTTGCTCAAAAGACAAACTTTCTAAATTAGGGTTTCTAGGTGAAAAGCCAACTGAACTTTGACTGATCATAACTTTCTCATGCTTTCTCAGAAATTGTCCCACCAAAGCTCATTTTGAAGGAAATTCAATTCTCTACAACTTCATGTCTCACAAGAATGTCCAAAAATGCTTCATTTGAGAGGTATAGCTCAAAACATTACAGGTCATTTTCAAAGTCAACAAAAAGTCAACTTTTTGTTTTGAAGATATATTGAGCATGATAACACCAATTGAGATGAGACCAAAGACATTGTTTAGAGGACTCTTAGAGCTTTCCAAAAAGTCCAAAAACACTCAAAAATGTGGAAAATTGAGCAAGTTACACCATTCACAAGTTGGGCAATTTTGGAAGAATGCACAAAGAGAGATACTTCAAAAAATCAAATCTTTTGCAAATGGGCCTACTTTTTCTTCATCCTAACTTGTTCCTCATGCAATTAGGAATGTCCAAGCCCAATGCCACGAATTTTTGATTTATTTTTCTATTTAATTTGTAATTTATTCATTTAAATGCAAATTAAATCTTAAAATAAATTATAAAATCAAAATTAATTGGAAGATTGATTTTTATTGCTTTCTTGTGATCCAATCAACCCATAAATGCCAGCAATTTCAAAATTTGATCAAATTTGGCAAGATTGGATTGAAATTGGACAAAGTTTGAAAATTTGATTTCATGAGAATATCAAATTTGATTTCCATTGAATATTGATTAATTCTTTCCAAATTCAATCCCAAATCCATCCAGCATATATACTTGATGCATCTCAATTGCAAGGAACGGAAAAATTGGCTCAGAAACCCTAATCCAAACTCAAAGAAATCGTGTTCTTGAAGCAATTTGCAACCCTAGTTCCTGCTGTTTTCAATTGATTCTAAGGTGTCTATTGCATTCCTTGATACCTTCTGAGTCGATCCAGACCCTCACATTGCTCAAAATCATTCAGAATCCAGGAATCACGAATCGGTTTGTTCTTGTTTTTTTCAAAATCGTGTTTCATTATTCATGCATTATTAACAAGTTTTGATGTTTGTTTCATGCTTAGAACAAAGTTTGCAAGCGATCTGGGCAGGTTAATTGCATTTCCATAGCCTGAAACGTAATATGCCATAACTAGGGTTCCTGAGCTCGATTTAGGGCTTGGCTTATTAGGAAAAATTGGACCACGAGACCCATACCATCGTGTTCGAAATGATGTCTGGAATCGAACCATGGCTTTAGAATTAATTTATATTATACGTGCTTGATTTTCGTCTTAGCCAGGGCTGTAGCGTCGAGCAAAAGCCGACGCTGAAGGTTCAAAATTTCAAATTGAGGAAGATGAAGTTTGGCGGAGACGGCAACCAGGCATGACGTGCTTGTAATCCGCCTGTCCGTTTCATTGACACGCGTGCGTTCCAGATCAGATGGCAAAGGCGTGGGTTTGTGAGAGGAATGTCTCCAGTTCGATCCCTGGCCATGGCATTTGATTTTTCACAAGTTTGCAAACTATTTTCTATTTTTCTTATTATTTGATATTTTTGCATACTATTTTAATTAATTTCATGATTTTATTTCTGCATTTAAAAATTACCAAAAACATTTTTTCTTTTTACATTATTTTCATAAAAATGTTTATTTAATTTAATAAATTAAAAAATATAATTTTGCATGCATATTTAATTTTATTTATATTTTTGCATTTAATTCACTTTTAATTGCATTTTAATTATTAAATCTTTTCTAAAAAATCCCAAAAAATTATTTTAATTTATTTATCTTATTTCCAGCAGATATTAATTTTCACATATTAAAATTTGCATTTTTCTAACATTTTTTCTCTTGTTCGATTCATATTGCATTTTCCGATCTCTTATTCTTTCACAGGTTGCTCCGATTCGGACGTTTTCTTTTTATCGTTTTATTTTCCAATAATGTAACTGTTCATGGGATGTAATAGTTTAATTAGGACTTTATTTTCCGCATTTTTAAATTATGTATCTGCCCCAAAGCCATGTAATAGCGTAGGTTTATCTTTCCGCTTTTACATTCCGCATTTTACTTTCCGCACCCTATAAATTGCTAGTAATTAGGCGTGTATGGCAAGACTAAAATTGAACATAGCCCACTAATTTTCAAGATAACATATTCTGAATTCAACACACTTTTCACACATGCACCCCTTAGGGTAATTCTCTCTCGTTGCCTTACGAATTCAAATGGTCATGTCCCTCGAACGTAGAGGTATTCTAGCACCGTTGCCTTCAAAACAAATCATCATAGTCCCTTCGATACAAAGATCATAAGACCCACGATGTCGCCTCCGAATACATGATCTTGACCCTCGATTGTCGCCTACGAAAAATGATGATAGTCCCTTCGAATGTGCTAGGATACTTCCTACAAGTTGCCTTCTATGACCATCCGATGTCCCTTCGAATGTCCCGCTTACATCCAACGAATGGAGCTACCTACTAACTAATGGTATGGCTAGCGCTATTCTAAAGGAATGTAGAAGTACAAAACGACCAATTCTGAGTGGGTAAATAAGTCTTTTAGTTGCTTGCTCTATCAAATGCTTTTCACACCACACACTTTTTTCAAAGTTCAAATTCTTTTCAAAATAAAAACATTTCCGAACACTTTGTATACACTCCTACATGAGTCATTACAAAGTCAAAGCGAAATGCCTACTTTCAAAACATCTTTGTCAAACACACAGAAAGCAATTTTAAAAAGTGATCTAGAGCAACTAAGAGCCCGTAGATAACTACGGATGGAAAGGGGTGCTAATACCTTCCTTTTCATAACCATTCTCCGAACTCGAATCTAACGAAGGTCTTTTTACTTACTTTTAACTTCCCTTAATTGGATAAAAATAAAAGTCGGTGGCGACTCTTGCTATCCGCACATTTGGATACAAAATCCTACAAAGTCGTCACCGTATCAACGAATGGCGACTCTGGGAGAAATACACAAAGAGAGAATTGCCTTAGGGATTTCTAGATAACCTTTATTGCTTTTTGTTTGACTTGTATGCTTTATCTTTAAGGGTTGCTTGGGTATTATATTGTTGGGGATCCTACACCGGATCCGGTTTTTTTAGGTAAGTAGCATTAGATCATCGCGACCGCTAGACGATAACTACGCGGTCAACATGATGGCTACGTTAGCGTGACACTTTGGTTGTCCGATACTCTTCATTCCCAAGTTGAAGATAGTATTTGGCTTCGTGGTGTCATCAGCGCTAACTAAACTTTTAGAACCTTAATTGACCCATCTTGGCCATTAGAAGGTAGTGAGATGGCGGCTTTGGTGTAGACCGAGGTTGGTTGATACTCGATGCTACGCTCATTGAGATTAGACTTTTGGGACATTTTCGATCGACCACTTGGCGTTGTATTGAAATAAGCGCCACGAGAAAGATCGTGATGTGAGATTCCTAGAACCGGTTACTATTATAGGACGGGATGAACCAACTCAAACTTTTGGTAGGGTAATCACCTATACCTCATGCAAGCCTTAACCCTAGGCTCATTGTGTGAATTGTTTGTGTGTGCTAAACATGACATCATGACATCATTCGCATTGCATATCATTTCTAACTATTTCAAGGACCTAGGGATTTATCTTTGCTCTGTTTTGTAGGGATTATGGCTTCTAGAAGGACTATCCGAATCAACTTCATGGGTATCCCTTCTCAACTCAAAGAATTGGTTTCAGAAATTCCCGACCATGCTCAGTTCATCAAAAGACATGGTTATCTGCTTGATTTGGTTATCTCCGGTTTTGAAGAGGATATGATGCATGTCCTATTCCAGTTCTTTGATCCGAAACACCATTGCTTCACATTTCCCGATTATCAGTTGGTTCCTACCTTGGAAGAGTTCTCTAAGCTACTTGGGGTACCTATTCTTGACCAATTGCCATTCACCGGTCTAGAAAAGGTTCCTAAGTACGAAGACATTGCATCCGCCTTACATCTTAAGCGCTCGAACATTGAAGCCAATTGGGAAACTAGAAGTGGAGTTAAGGGTTTACTTTCCAAGTTTCTAACTAAGAAAGCCCGAGAATTCCTCAAAGTTATGAGTTTCCATGCATTTGAAAATATTGTGGCCTTGCTAATTTATGGTTTGGTTCTATTTCCTAACTTGGATCAATTCATAGATGTCAACGCCATCAAGCTGTTTCTTACCCGCAATCCAGTTCCTACTTTACTTGGAGACATCCTGCATTCTCTCCACACTCGTACTACTAAGCGACAAGGAACTCTCATGTGTTGTGTCCCGTTACTTTCAAGGTGGTTTATTTCGCACCTTCCTCCATCAGTTTTGAAAAATGAACAAAGGTTGAGATGGTCTCAAAGGCTAATGTCACTCTCCCATCCAGATATCCGTTGGAATCTTTTCTCTCAAAAGGACTTCACATTCATTGAGCGTTGTGGAGAATTCCCTAATGTACCACTCCTTGGTATAAAGGGGAGGTATTACTTACAACCCTTCTCTAGCTCTTCGTCAGTTTGGTTTTGCTCGAAGAGATGGTCCGCATGATATGCTTCTCCAAGATGTTGTGTTCGACTACAATCACGATCTCGAATTAGCGAAGGTTTATACATGGGGCATGGTAAAGAAGGCGATACCAAGACTTTGGGGCACCGAACTCCATTCCTTGGGAACCTTACCTCAAATGGGTGCGAGCTCGAGCTCAAAACCTCATGATGCCATTCACGCTGTTTACCGGAATTATGGAACCTGTTGCTATAGGTGACGTACCCTATACCGTTCTCTATCCCGACATGCCTACTGATTTTGAAGACTTGAAGAGATCCTGGATTCATCTTAAAGAAGAAAGGGATACCTTTGAAGCTCAATGCTATGCAAGTGAGAAGAAAGTGTTAGAGTTGACCAAGCTACTTCACGAGGAGCGAAACATCAACGCTTACATCGGCACCAAGAGGAAGCGCCCATGGGAGACTTAGAGCTTTAGGATGTTTATGTTTTCTTTTATTGTTTTGAACTATCTCTTGTACTTAAAAAGGAAAAAAGAATAATAAGAAGAGTACTAATAAATGTTTGCTCATTGTTTGTTTAACAAATTTAAATCTCTAAGGTCCTTGAAAACATTGCATTGCATTCGCATAAACATTGCATAGCATAGCATGACATTGCATCACGGTACATTGGAGATTCATTTGCTCGCTATTTATTTTAGCGAAATGGCTCTTGAAGCATCACAAAGATCTCCAAGCTCGAATGCTCGGCCAGAGATGTTCACCACTTGGTCCAAGGCCAAGAAGATTTGAAGAAGCTCATCAACAAGAAGAAGAAGGTTGTTGGTCTCCTCAACATGGGACGCTACAAAGGGGGTCCAAAAGTGGTCATCGGATCGAGCTCTCAAGGAAGTGTCCATACCGAGGGAGTACCAAGGGTGATGAAGGAGCAGCGTGAGCCAAAGAAAGGAGGAGAGGATCACTCGATTATAGCCAACACTGATGAAGATGACAAGTACAAACAACTTGAAGACCGTCGAATGCTTGTGGAAAACCAAGATGTCCGGCTGAACTTTGATGACCGAGTCTTGTTCCCGTGTTGTGATTCCTCCCAAATTCAAAGTTCCTACTTTGCCAAGTATGATGACATGTCTTGCCCTAAGTGCATTTGAAGTCCTATGTCCGAAGATCAATCCCCACATGATGAAAGTTGTGGATGCACTATTTTCAAGAGAGTTTGTCCGAACCCAGTTGGAATGGTACTATCACTAGAGAATGACCGTATCCGCACTTGGAGTGATTTGATGCTTTCTGCATGATGAGTACAATCTTGAATTGACACCCACTCGCATGCAACTACAAAGCATGTCTATGGGTCGTGACGAGAAGTTCAAGGAGTATGCTCGAAATGAGAGATCTAGCAGTGAGTTCAACCACCCTTGTCCAATAGGGAGTTGGTTGATATGTTTATGGGAACACCGACAGCCCATTCTTCAATCATCGATTGGAAACTCTTCACCGGATTCACCGAGTTGATATTGACGGCGATCGTATCGAAGCCGGTATCAAGAGTGGAAAAATTCAGATAGAGTCATCTTCAAATGCTGCGAAGAAATCTTTTAGTGGTAAGAAAGAAGCTAATGCTGTGTATGGTCAGAAAAGCCGAGCCAAGACCGACCGTGCTCAACGTGGGCGGTTGTGATCTCCAATCCTACATCAGACAACCTCGGCGAGCCGTAGCGCGCCACGAAGAGGCTTAAAGTCAACATGCCTTTGTCGCAAGCCTTGCAACACATGTTGAACGCAGAGCTGATAACCTTGAGGGATCCTCCTCAGAATGTCAATACTTCCTCTCCGAAATACAATCCTAATGCTAAGTGTGCTTACCATTCCAATAGCCCAGGGCACGACACTGACAATTGTTGGGCTCTGAAGAACAAGATTCAAGATATGATTGAAGCTAAGGATTGAGTTTGATCCTCCGTTGAGACCGAATGTGATCAACGCTCCTATGCCTAACCACGACAAGAGTTCCAATGTTGGTGGCGATACTTATGTTTTCAACATAGATGACTTGACCATTCCTCCGATGTTAAGAAGAATTTGCTGCAAGCGGTGTCAATCCAGATGCCCGAGAACGTTGGTGCCCATCTGCTGATGGTTGTGCTTGGTTGAGAAGCGTGTTCATGCATGATGGATAACCGTGAGATACTATTTACCACAAATGTGTGAAGAAATGTCTAAGTTGAAGATCGACAATGCAAACGAAACTATGCCATCTGTGTGGGATACCTTGGGGCAGCCAAGTGGAAAGTATGATTACATGGTGAAGTACACTGTCCCTGATAGTTACAAGATTCCTATTGAAGATGTTAAGGCGACCGGATGGGGTGACGATTTCCGAAGACTATGCTGATGTTAACACTATAAGAATTTCCTCTGCTGATCCTGTGCCTAGAGTGGCACCTCTCATCATTACTTCTCCAAGACCTGTTCCATATTCCTCTGACAAGGCTATCCCTTGGAACTATGGAGCTGATGTTAACTATCATGGCGCCAAACAAGACCCTCTGACCATTGAAGATCTTACAGTTGAAGCTACCATTCCTGACATCGACAACATCACCGGATCCAGGTGACGAACCGGAAGGGTGTTCTCTCCGAGATCTCTCCTCCAAAGACATCGCGACTCCACTCGCATTCCGTCTACTCAACCAATATCCCCGCTAGAGGGAAGAACCTGACTCATCCCCTCACCAAGTACCAAAGGAAGTTATCAAGACACCTCAAACAAGAAATGGAGGAAATTCAAGATTATCAAGAAGAGTGATTACAATGTTGTGGAACAATTGGGACAGACTCCCAAAATCTCCATGCTTGCTCGCTCTTGTGCTCGAGGCTCATGCTAATGCCTTGGTGAAGTTTCAAGAATGCTCATGTGCCGCAAGACACTACCACCGATCAATTCGAAGTTTGTATTGCTAGCCTGGCCGCCAACAACGGCCTAGGCTTCTCGATCTTGATTTGACTCACGAAAGAAACACAACAAGGCCTTGCACATCTCGTTGAATGCAAGGGAGTTACTGTCTCATGTTTTGGTTGACACGGTTCGCTTTGAATATCCTTCAAGATCGCTTTTGATCGACTTGATGTCGAAGGGTTGGTTCGAGACCCGGTGACATTATTGTGAGAGCTTTTGATGGTTCTAAGCGAAAGTGCTTGGAGAGCTCACTCACTGTTAAAGTCGGTTCCCGACTTTTGACTCTACTTTCTTTGTCATGGACATCCGTCCACTTACTTGCCTACTTGGACGCCCTTGGATACATGGGCGGCCTTACTCTACCTTGCATCGGTCAAGTACCCGGAAAGGGAAGGTTGTTTGATGTGGTGAAGAAGAATATATGGTCATCATCTATCATTCCGATACCTCGAGATGGAGGGTGAATTCTTTGAAACGCCCTGTCAAGCTTTTGAAACAATACCCAGAGTCGTGCCTGTTGACTCTCCTGTCACTCCTGAGGTTACACAAGCTCCGCCGAGGATGGCCTCGCTGAAAGATGCTCAAGCTGCTGTTGAACAAGGAAGTAGTACTATTTGGGGTCAGCTCCCTAATCTACCTTTCAAATCCGACAAGACTGGTTTAGGCTTCACCATCAAGGGTCAGAAGATGATACGCCGCGAACATGCCGGCCAACTTCCTTTCCGCATCAACCAGAGTGGAATCCATGCTATAAGACGACGACAAGCTTCGACATCCAAGTGGATCTTCCCAACCTCGGATCATGGGCTCAAGAATTGGAAGATCAAGACGTCATACCAATCTCCTTTAGCCGGGAGTAATTGCTCTTGTTTTGTTTTGCTTTTCGTATTTCTTTATGTTTTGAACAATAAACTTTGAAAGCCTAGTGCCTTGCCAGGGCATCATGGCTCGTTCGAGGGATATTATCATCGTTTGCGTATTTTCATTCAATAAATTCGTTGGACTTTTGCATTCAATTGTTTGTTTTCTTTTACTTTATCACCCTTCAAAAGCTATGTGTTCTTACACACACCCACGTGATACAAGAATCACTCCGAATCTAGTTAATAACTATGCTAGTGCTAAATATGACTTCGATAATCCGATCTACCAAGCAAGATGAAAGTGAGGAAGATTGTGAAGTGCCAGGAGAACTTGCGATACAGCAAGAAGAGCGAGTTATACCCACACGAAGAGCAAGTTGAGGTTGTGAATTTGGGTACCGACGAAGAGAAAAGAGATCAAGATAGGAGCGGGTCTTGAGAATGTTAAAGAAAAGTTGGTTCGATGCTACGAGACTATGTTGAGGTTTTACTTGGTCATACGAAGACATGCCGGTTTAGACATTGATATTGTGGTACACGATTGCCGACAAAGAAGGTTTTCTGAAAGAAGGGTCTGTCGCATGCGTCCGAGATGTCATAGAAAATCAAAGCCGAAGTTATGAAGCAGTTCAACGCTGGTTTCTTAGCTGTCACCTCTTATCCCCAGTGGGTTGCTAATGTGGTACCCGTGCCTAAGAAGGATGGTAAGGTACGAATGTGTGTGGATTATAGAGATCTGAACAAAGCGAGTCCGAAAGACGATTTCCCACTTCCTCATATTGATGTTCTGGTTGACAATACCGCTCAGCATAAGGTTTTCTCCTTCATGGATGGTTTCTCCGGTTACAATCAGATCAAAATGGCTCCCGAAGACATGGAGAAGACTACTTTTGTTACACAGTGGGGCACTTTCTGCTACAAGGTTATGCCGTTCGGACTGAAGAACGCGGGTGCCACATATCAGCGTGCTATGGTGACATTGTTTCATGACATGATTCATCACGAGATAGAGGTCTACGTCGACGACATGATAGCTCGATCACAGACTGAGGAAGAACATCTTGATCATTTGCAGAAACTGTTTGACAGGTTGAAGAAGTACAGATTGAGACTGAATCCTAACAAGTGCACCTTTGGAGTCAGATCCGGAAAACTCCTGGGGTTTGTTGTCAGTGGTAAAGGTATTGAAGTTGACCCGCCAAGGTTAAAGCTATTCAAGAAATGCCACCCCGCAGAGAAGGAGGTCGAGGTTTCTTGGCCGATTAAACTACATTGCAGTTCATTGCACACTTGATCGCTACTTGTGAGCCAATCTTCAAGTTACTAAAGAAAGATCAAGTAGAGGAATGGAATGACGATTGCGGATCGCTTTGACAAAATCAAGGAGAATCCTCCTATTCTAATGCCGCCTAAGGAAGACCTCTCATCATGTACTGACGGTGTTAGAGAACTCAATGGGGTGTGTGTTGGGGCAACATGACGAGTGGTCGAAAAGAGCATGCAATATACTACCTTAGCAAAAGTTTACCGATCGTGAAACAAGATACTCACTCGAGAAAACTTGCAACGCTGCTCACGACTAAGACAGATATGTTGACTCACACTACCTTGTTGATTTCAAGATGGATCCGATAAAATACATCTTTGAGAAACCAGCTCTCTCGGAAGAATAGCAAGATGGCAAATGATCTTGACCGAATATGACATCCAGACACTTCTCGAAAGCGATCAAAGGAAGTGTAGTAGCCGATCATTTGGCTCATCAAGCCGTAGATGACTATCGATCTATGCGGTTCAATTTCCAGATGAAGATGTTCTACTAGTTACAGATTACGAAGAACCGGCCCAGACGAAGGACACGAACAAGGATCCCGATGGACTATGGTCTTTGATGGAGCCTCAACGCACTTGGCAATGGCATTGGCGCCATCATTACATCCCAGCGGATACGCCTTTCATCGCCCGACTTTGTTTGATTGCACCAACAACATGGCCGAGTCGGCGTGCATCATGGGTCTTAAAGTGCTATTGACTTAAGAATCAAATTCTTACAAGTATATGGAGACTCGACTTTAGTGATCGGTCGATTAAGGCGAGTGGGATACGAAGCATCCGAATCTCATTCCGTACCGAGAGCATGTTCTGAGTTTGATTCCCTACTTTGAAGAGATCACTTTCAATCATATTCCACGAGAAGAGAATCAGTTGGCTGACGCATTAGCTACTATGTCGTCTATGTTCAAGGTCAGATGGGACAACGAGGCTCCCCAGGTCATCATTGAGAAGTACGACGAACCAGCGTATTGTTATGAGCTTGACGCAGAAGAGAAACCTTGGTACTACGATGTGAAGAGGTATCTTGAGACTCAGGAATATCCCGCAGGGGCATCTGTTAGTGATAAGAAGTTCATGAGAAGATTCGCTTCCAAATTCTTTCTCAGCAACGACATCTTATACAAGCGCAACCACGACTTATGCTTACTCCGCTGCGTAGACCAGAAAACAGCAATGCGTATCATGGAAGAGTTACACGAAGGCGAATTTGGTACCCACTCTAGTGGACACACCATGGCTAAGAAGATTTTGAGAACATGTTACTATTGGTCCACCATGGAGGCTGATTGTCACCGCTATGCTCGATCTTGTCACAAGTGCCAAGTTTATGCCGACAAAGTACACGTACCTCCAGTACCTCTGAATGTTTTGACTTCTCCTTGGCCTTTTGCAATGTGGGGCATTGACATGATTGGAGAAATTAAGCCCACAGCTTCCAACGGACATCGTTTCATCCTTGTGGCAATTGATTACTTTACCAAGTGGGTCGTTTGCATCTCTGTTACCAAGAATGTTGTGGCTCGTTTCATCAAGCATAACCTTATCTGTCGGTATGGCACTCCCGAAAGGATTATCACGGATAACGGTTCCAATCTCAACAACAAGATGATCACCGAACTCTGCACGCAGTTCAAGATCAAGCATCACAACTCTTCTCCTTATCGGCCTAAGATGAAGCGGAAGCCGCCAATAAGAACATTAAGAAGATTATACAGAAAATGACAGTGACTTACAAAGATTGGCATGAGATGTTACCATTTGCTCTTCATGGTTATCGCACTTCAGCACGAACATCAACAGGGGCAACCCCTTTCTCTCTTGTATACGGTATGGAAGCCGTCTTACCTATCGAGGTTCAGATACCCTCAACCAGAGTCCTCCAAGACGCAGAGTTAGGTGAAGACGATTGGGTTCAGACACGGCTTGACCAGATCAACTTGATTGATGAGAAACGACTCGCGTCCATCCGCCATGGACATTTATCGAACGAATGATCAGAGCATTTAACAAGAAGGTTAAGCACCGAGTCTACCAAGTTGGTGATTTAGTAGTCAAGCGCATCATTCTTCCACAAGGTGATCCCAGGGGCAAATGGACTCCCACCTATGAGGGACCGTTTGTAGTCAAGACAGTATTTTCCGGTGGAGCTATGATACTTAGCACCATGGATGGTGAAGACTTCCCACACCCTGTGAACGCAGACATAGTCAAAAAATACTACGCCTAAAAGAGACCCGCTAGGTCGACTGGCCTAGGCAAAAATAAGGGCATCCTGGCGAACCAAAAGGTTCGGGCAAAAGTTAAGGATATATACAAAACATGTACACCGAAGTTGAAAACCGAAAAGCGGCTTGGGCAAAAAGGGTATCGGAAAACCCGAAAGGGCGGTCTAGGCAAAAGTTAGGGATTTAAGCACGACTATGTCTCTTCGGATCATCTGCCTGCACTACTATCGGATTCAAGATTCAAATGGCGAAGATCGCCTACTCACTTTCTCAAGGGGATGAGATAGTCGAAATATATGAGTACTAGCATAGTTGGAACTTAACGAGATTGTTTCCATAGCTTTTACCTTTCCTGTACAAACTACTTGGCCATACGCCACCTTTCAAATAAACGCAAACTTCTTTCTCTTTACAATTTCTATTGTTGTCGTTTGCAATAAGTCCAACGTGCTTTGAATGACTATCGCATTTGACAATAAGAATCTAATCGCAAACATACGAAAAGTGAACATACAAAAGTACTTACTAGGCTCCGTGAATGGGACGGCACGAAAGTCACCAGCGCCCCACGAGCATGATCCCACAAAGGTGTCACTCACAACACACGTCCCCATCGAGTATATAAGCGGTGATTCCACTCAACCGAGCAATGTTACATCGGTCTCAAAGTAGCACCTCATCCCCATCAAGGTATTCATCCCCAGCGGACGTGTCTCAATCCTCCCCCTTCTCCCGGCAGATCGGACTCGAAACTTGGTCAGATAGTGCATCGGAGAAAACATACGCTTTTTATTCCCCAGCCAGAGATTACAACGGACTCCAGACTCTTCTAGCCCGGTCTCTCAGCAACCATCAAATGCTCTCCAACGAGATCTACACTCGGAATCCCCAGTAGAGCGCCTCCTAAATTTCCTCTGCAGGATCTACATCCAAGGTCCCCAACAGATCGCCTTCCAGATTCTCCTCAGCAGCGTCTATGAGATCTCCAACAACGAGCTTCTCAAATCTCTACCTTCCTCAAACAATATCTAGGCCCAAGACTTGGTCAGATAGTGCATCGGAGGAATCCAGGATATTTTTCTTCTCCTTCAAAAGCGGAGTTCTCACCTACACAATTCCCCAAGCAGAAGTCAGAAATCTTCAAACAGAATATCCGCATTTTCTTCAAGATGGATATGTTTTGAAATATCACAACATCTATCATTCATACATTACTCATAAAGTCATAATTCATGCATATATCATTCATATACACTGTCATGCATCATACTTTGCATAAAACTAACCAATATTCTATCAAAGTTCCTCTTGTTTTCTCCAAAGCAGTAATCCACGCAAACAGTCGAGATTAAGCCCCGAACCGACGGAAAACTATCGAAAGATCGCCCTTGGTTGTCCTCCCACGATGGTCGAGATTAAGCCCGAATCGACGGAAAACTATCGAAGACCGCCCTTGGTTGTCCTCCGACGATGGTCCAAGATTAAGCCCGAATCGGAAAACTATCGAAAGACCGCCTTGGTTGTCCTCCGATGTCGAGGATTAAGCCCGAATCGACGGAAAACTATCCGAAGACCGCCTCGGTTATCCTCCGATAATGCAATGGATCAACACCCGATGCACAACAGGGAAGCTATCCACATTTTTGCCAACTACAATCTCCCTCAGAGTAATCAGCACGAAGATTTATTCTGGTTCCTACTATCAACAGCAACTACAGAGCCTAGCGTATGACTCAGTTGCCTCGGATGGCATCTTAAGCCCATCTCCGACTACTCATCAACAGTGCTTCACTTTCAGAATGCTGCATACATGGTTAAAAATCAATACAAACCAATAACTTCATTCAAAAAAATGAACACGAAGTCTAACGTACGACTCCCTTCCGATGGCATCTTAAGCCCATCTCCTCTCCGTTCCAGGAACATCTACAGAGTCTAACATACGACTCCCCCAGCATCGACCTTCCTAGATGGCATCTTAAGCCCATCTCCGTCAGCTCTCTTATTAACATTCTCGAGTCTAGCGTACGACTCATCCTCCAGTGAAGTATCCAAATGGCATCTGTAAGCCCATTCCCGCATCACCCACCAACAGCGAGTGCAAATTTTCAGGTGTACTCGGTGTTCAATCATCTTCCACCTCCAGGTCACGAAAGACAAGCATGTCAATCTAACCCTTCCAGTACAAGAAGATTGAACAGGGGCAGCTGTCATACCCCAAAATTTGCCCTCCATCTACTCAAGAGATTTCATACATATATGCTCAAGGATTCCTCAAGAGTTGACCAGACAAACTCTCTCCTAGACAATCAACCCAAACTAGGGTTTGGTATCTCTCAAGTAAAGATGGGTTTCCAACATCTCCAATGGCCTTCATGCCTCCTCATATGCTTCAAAGATTCTCCATGTCAAGTTTCAAGCCTCACAAGTCAAGTTTCCTCAGGCAATTGCTCAGATGGTTGAAAATCAATTGTATTGGACAAAAAGTCAACTGTGGTCAACATACAGTCAAAACTTCTGATTTTTGGTCAACATCCTCATTTTGAAGTTACATTCATCATTTGATCAAGGGTTGATCATGATTCATCAAGAAAACTCAAGATTTGCTCAAAAGACAAACTTTCTAAATTAGGGTTTCTAGGTGAAAAGCCAACTGAACTTTGACTGATCATAACTTTCTCATGCTTTCTCAGAAATTGTCCCACCAAAGCTCATTTTGAAGGAAATTCAATTCTCTACAACTTCATGTCTCACAAGAATGTCCAAAAATGCTTCATTTGAGAGGTATAGCTCAAAACATTACAGGTCATTTTCAAAGTCAACAAAAAGTCAACTTTTTGTTTTGAAGATATATTGAGCATGATAACTCCAATTGAGATGAGACCAAAGACATTGTTTAGAGGACTCTTAGAGCTTTCCAAAAAGTCCAAAAACACTCAAAAATGTGGAAAATTGAGCAAGTTACACCATTCACAAGTTGGGCAATTTTGGAAGAATGCACAAAGAGAGATACTTCAAAAAATCAAATCTTTTGCAAATGGGCCTACTTTTTCTTCATCCTAACTTGTTCCTCATGCAATTAGGAATGTCCAAGCCCAATGCCACGAATTTTTGATTTATTTTTCTATTTAATTTGTAATTTATTCATTTAAATGCAAATTAAATCTTAAAATAAATTATAAAATCAAAATTAATTGGAAGATTGATTTTTATTGCTTTCTTGTGATCCAATCAACCCATAAATGCCAGCAATTTCAAAATTTGATCAAATTTGGCAAGATTGGATTGAAATTGGACAAAGTTTGAAAATTTGATTTCATGAGAATATCAAATTTGATTTCCATTGAATATTGATTAATTCTTTCCAAATTCAATCCCAAATCCATCCAGCATATATACTTGATGCATCTCAATTGCAAGGAACGGAAAAATTGGCTCAGAAACCCTAATCCAAACTCAAAGAAATCGTGTTCTTGAAGCAATTTGCAACCCTAGTTCCTGCTATTTTCAATTGATTCTAAGGTGTCTATTGCATTCCTTGATACCTTCTGAGTCGATCCAGACCCTCACATTGCTCAAAATCATTCAGAATCCAGGAATCACGAATCGGTTTGTTCTTGTTTTTTTCAAAATCGTGTTTCATTATTCATGCATTATTAACAAGTTTTGATGTTTGTTTCATGCTTAGAACAAAGTTTGCAAGCGATCTGGGCAGGTTAATTGCATTTCCATAGCCTGAAACGTAATATGCCATAACTAGGGTTCCTGAGCTCGATTTAGGGCTTGGCTTATTAGGAAAAATTGGACCACGAGACCCATACCATCGTGTTCGGAATGATGTCTGGAATCGAACCATGGCTTTAGAATTAATTTATATTATACGTGCTTGATTTTCGTCTTAGTTGTGTAGGTCGAGCAAAAGCCGATGAAGGTTCAAAATTTCAAATTGAGGAAGATGAAGTTTGGCGCGAGACGGCAACTGTGGCATGGCGTGCTTGTAATCCGTCCGTCCGTTTCATTGACACGCGCGTTCCGATCGATGGCAAAGGCGTGGGTTTGTGAGAGGAATGTCTCCAGTTCGATCCCTGGCCATGGCATTTGATTTTTCACAAGTTTGCAAACTATTTTCTATTTTTCTTATTATTTGATATTTTTGCATACTATTTTAATTAATTTCATGATTTTATTTCTGCATTTAAAAATTACCAAAAACATTTTTTCTTTTTACATTATTTTCATAAAAATGTTTATTTAATTTAATAAATTAAAAAATATAATTTTGCATGCATATTTAATTTTATTTATATAGTTGCATTTAATTCACTTTTAATTGCATTTTAATTATTAAATCTTTTCTAAAAAATCCCAAAAAATTAATTTAATTTATTTATCTTATTTCCAGCATATATTAATTTTCACATATTAAAATTTGCATTTTCCTAACATTTTTTCTCTTGTTCGATTCATATTGCATTTCCGATCTCTTATTCTTTCACAGGTTGCTCCGATTCGGACGTTTTCTTTTTATCGTTTTATTTTCCAATAATGTAACTGTTCATGGGATGTAATAGTTTAATTAGGACTTTATTTTCCGCATTTTTAAATTATATATCCCCAAAGCCATGTAATAGCGTAGGTTTATCTTCCGCTTACATTCCGCATTTTACTTTCCGCACCCTATAAATTGCTAGTAATTAGGCGTGTATGGCAAGACTAAAATTGAACATAGCCCACTAATTTTCAAGATAACATATTCTGAATTCAACACACTTTTCACACATGCACCCCTTAGGGTAATTCTCTCTCGTTGCCTTACAAATTCAAATGGTCATGTCCCTCGAGCGAGGTATTCTAGCACCGTTGCCTTCAAAACAAATCATCATAGTCCCTTCGATACAAAGATCATAAGACCCACGATGTCGCCTCCGAATACATGATCTTGACCCTCGATTGTCGCCACGAAAATGATGATAGTCCTTCGAATGTGCTAGGATACTTCCTACAAGTTGCCTTCTATGACCATCCGATGTCCCTTCGAATGTCCGCTTACATCCAACGAATGGAGCTACCTACTAACTAATGGTATGGCTAGCGCTATTCTAAAGGAATGTAGAAGTAAAACGACCAATTCTGAGTGGGTAAATAAGTCTTTTAGTTGCTTGCTCTATCAAATGCTTTTCACACCACACACTTTTTTTCAAAGTTCAAATTCTTTTCAAAATAAAAACATTTCCGAACACTTTGTATACACTCCTACATGAGTCATTACAAAGTCAAAGCGAAATGCCTACTTTCAAAACATCTTTGTCAAACACACAGAAAGCAATTTTAAAAAGTGATCTAGAGCAACTAAGAGCCCGTAGATAACTACGGATGGAAAGGGGTGCTAATACCTTCCCTTTTCATAACCATTCTCCCGAACTCAGAATCTAACGAAGGTCTTTTTCTGTTACTTTTACCTTCCCTTAATTGGATAAAAATAAAAGTCGGTGGCGACTCTAGCTATCCGCACATTTGGATACAAAAATCCTACAAAGTCAGTTCACCGTATCACAGGTGGCCCCCATCACACCAAGTGAGGTGCCCACCTCCATGGTTAGTAGTGTAGGAGGCGTCCGCCCCCACTACCTTAAGGCCCACGCCTCCATTCAACTATCCTAAGGGGCGCCCACCTCCATTTTGGTGGCCCCGCCTCCACTCAACTTCATCTTCTTCCAATTATGTGTTCATACATTGCCCAATTTTCATTCTATTCTCCAGAAAATTAACTCGATTCAGACTCTGATTTAATTACACGATACTGAGCAATCCAACATCATCATCAACTTGAACAAATAATTTCAAACAACATAGCTTTCACATAGCAACTACATAAACGAACAATTTCTTCCTAAAACACAATTTATCAGAATCAACTCAAATTTAACACAATCACAGTAAGAATTCGTATACCCCAATCCCATATATCGATCATCATAATCCTAGTTATAAAATTTGAACCCCACCCTTACCTTTTGGTTTTCTGGTCGGTCGAATTTCTGGAACTTTTGGTCATCGACAACAATTCTCCTAATTTCTCTTCTCCAACCTTGTGCCTCTTTTTCCACTTTGTTCCATCTCCTCAGCAACTCACGTATCATCCCTATGTTTTCTCCAAAACCCTTATTTCTTTTCAAGACCAAAACCTAATATTTTCTTTCTGATAACACTACTATTTCTTATTTTCTTATTCAGTATAATAATATAATTCCCCATATTGTCTTATTGGGACAATTAATAACCCCTCCAACATTGTTATTTACCACCCAACAACCAAACCAACTTAATTAAATAAATAGTCCAAAATAAAATAATATATTTCTTAATATTATTCGTCTGATTAAACCGACTGAATAATCCGTCTGTAAACTCGACCACATAATAAATCCAATTTCTCCTCTTCGAATAATACCGACAAATTCCCCAACTTCGACAATTCCAATCAATAATTCCTTATATAATTTAATTAAATAAATAATTAAATTTCGGGTGTTACACATATCATCTGAATCATCTAAATTTTGATGTGTAAGGTTCGCTCCTTCGTCCTTACCTTTTGTTGATCCCTTGTATTTCATGTACCAATAATGCTTGGCCAAGTGACCCCACTTTCACAGTTATAGCACTGCAAAACTTTTTTCTCTTCTTTGTCTTTCTAATAGGAATTTCCTTCTCATCTTTTAGAGGATTTAGAAGCCATGCCATCGACCTTATTCTAGTGGGGATTTGACCGACTTATTGCCTCGATTCTTGTCGAATTTGCCTTTGAATTTGTTGGAACCACCATTATTTTTCAATGACTGAGCTTGTAGTGCTTGTATCAGGTCTTGAACTATTTTCCTTTCGACAATCTTAATCTTATGCGCTTCCAACGAACTAACCAGGTCTTCCAGTTTTAGGGTTTCAAGTTGGTTGTATTCTTGAATAGTTGCGATAACGTAATAAAAATGAGAGGTCAACAACACATTATCTTCTCAACTATCCTCTTATCAATTAGGTTTTCACCATAACCCTTCATGTGATGGACAAATTTTGACACCTTCGAAACATAGCCTGCAATCTTTTCGTCTTCTCCCATTAACAACAATTGATATTATTGTCGCCGGGTTTTCAACTTGACCACCTTGACTTTCTCACCTCCTTCATATTACTTGACAAGAATACCAAATGCCTCATTTTTCGATTCAACATGAGAAATTTTGGCAAAGTTTGCAAAATCTACCGCCGTTTGAATGCAATAAGCAACCTTGCAATCCTTCTGTTTGACTTCGTTGTAAATGGTTCTCTATGCATATGTTGCATATGCATCCAACGCAGGAACATCATTAGTAACCACTTCTAGGGTTTCATGAAAGCTAAACAGAGATTGTATTTGTTTACTCCATCAAATTGAATTCTTGTCATCCAGAGTTAGAAGAGAATTCATAATTATGTTAGTACCTTTCATCTTCACAACGATTGATTGAGAACAATCCACGATTTCGGAAACACGATCTCTGACGTTTGATTCTTGAAAACACGATCAAGAACTAACCGAAGCTCTATATATCAATTTGTTAGTGCGTGAGACACTTTTAGTGAGGGGGAGAAATATAAAGACTAAGGAAATTATGATACTATTATTGAATTAAATTGTTACAAACTATGTCTATATATATACTCCCAACTTGTACAGTTTAACAAACCCTAATTAGAATCGAGCTTGGATTATACAACTTGAATTATATCTAATGTTATATCTAATATCTCAATAGAGAAGTGACATATTTTCTGTATACGATATATTGAAAACCATAACCTATATATAGTGAATGTGATGGCCAATTAGGGTTCCTATTATTTCGAATGAGTCATCTTGATATTCACTCATATTTGACTTCATAATTACTAAATAAAAATTTAATTAGTATTTTTGAATTTATTTGACCACGTAATTAATCAAGACTCACACTTGAGGAGGAGTGTTGAGAATCAATTGTGAGGAAGAAGTCTCACATTAATTAAAAAATAGAAAATTAAATATTATATAAGTGAGAGAACACACATCTATCACCTTAAAATTTTAGATGAATATATTGTATGTCTCTCCCAATAAGATATTCCAAATATAAAATACTCCGTCATCGAAATCAGCGTGATAGAATGGATAAATGCATTATAACCAGAATAACATAAATAATGACAATGCACGAGGTTGCAGTACAAGGTATTTTCCAAGCAAATTTTTTTGAAAGAGACAACAAAATGAGAAAATACAAGAAATATGATGTCAACAAGTTTTGGCGAGAATTTTCCACCAACCTGCACCACAAGAGAACAAATCACCCTCAAAATATTTGTGAAGTCCTGATGTTAGGTGCAAGTGGGGTAATATGGGACATACATGTGGGGAGAAGATGCGATGCTCAACTCAAAAGAGAAGCAACAGTTATGAAAACCACATGAGACTCTAATCGATTATGCGGTGCCAAAAAAATTAATTTTGTAAATTAGTTTTAGTTAAATTGAATGTAAAATGATTTATCTGAGATATATGTTTGTATAAATGAGTTAGACAATAAATTCAAATATAAAAATTATCTTTTGAATCAGAAGTAAAAAATAATAATTACAAATTATAATAAATTCTAGTGAAAGATATGTTCAATATGTCAAAACTAATTACGCATCTTTAAAACCAATTTTTTTTTGGTAGAGTAAAAAAAAGTTATTTGAATGATAAATTTAAGTATAAAAATTATGTTTTAATTTGAAAGCTATATATTTAATATTCAATATAAAATAAATTTTAGAAATAAAATAAATTATATGTATGTTTCAATTTTTTAAAGTATGTTAACAGACACGTAGGTTTTTTGTTACTTCACACACATGAAGAGCTGGAACTAGTATTGTGCTGTAGATAATAATGTCATACATGTATTTGAGAAATAAATGTAATCTCTAATTTCACAACAACTTTGAAAAAGTACTATCAACATACTTTCTGTCTGCAGTGACACTTGGGCCAGCCCAAACACCGTTCTGTTCTCGTTATTGCATCTTGAACATTTTCTGATATGCTTCTATAACGAGGTAGAAGCAAGTTTCTCTAACACTGGCATTGCAAATATGTCCTTACATCAGCTAATATTTCTCAATAATCGAACAGACACTCCAAATCGATATGCTGTAACTTGTGCAGCATCTGAAACAGCAGCTAACACCAAATCGATAGTTGTTGTAGCATGCTGCAGCCGTTTCATGTTCTTAATTAATATGATAAGTGCAAAAACGCCACGAGTCTTAAACAAATGCGGAGTACTTTAGATACGACTGAGGCGTCTGGTTCGACTATCTAAAAGTCTCTCGTATCATAGACTTTAGTATTGTACGTAGCTCAAAGCACTTTCACGAAGTAAAAGGGAAGTACTCGGATATCTCTGGCCTTGGAAGACCATCTGAGATATTTTCGAACAAAAACACTCAACCAATTAAAATTTCTTTTGCCTTCGGACTTTTTTCTTGAAACATTTTCAGGTAAAAACATGTTAATTCATTTTTACTACAAATGCGTGAGTCTCTAAAGGTTGAGCGGCAGTAGAATTCAAAATTAATAACATCGTTCATAAAAATACACAAGAAATCAAATTTTTTTAGAAGAACTATGATGTTCGGATTCTTTCAAGATACGTAGCCACGAGGTTAAAAAACTGAGGCGAGCGCAATAAGTAAGCTTTAGATATAAACACATCTTTTGATTAGAACAACAAGAACGGATCATGTGGAATACCACATACGTGAGGGGTGCTAACTAATACATTTCTCTTATGTAATCCCTTTCGTATTCTTCTCTTGTTCACGAAACCATGTTCTTTCACTTTTTCAGGGTTACTCGATATTTTTCTTTCCTTTCTTTGATAATATTCGATGACGACTCTTTTTGCATCAATATTTTTTGCAGTAGCGATACCAGTACCACGCCAAACAGTATGGAATAAAAACTTACTATATCCCTATTTTATCATTTTTCTACCAAGTTTATTATGTGGTATCATTCTTTAGTCTTCATCTGAATCTAGATACTATGTTAAACATTAATTATATGCAGCCAAGCTATCACTTTTATCTCACACCTGAACCACTCCGATAACACTTTTCTTTCATCAACTAGACAAGAAACTTAAAATTAGTTTAGTATCTCTTTGAAAGGTCAATTTCATAGTACATTTTATGAAGTAAAAGAATACTGTGACAAATGTTCAATTGGACAATAATTATCCACTCTTCCAAGTTTTCAACTGCACCACACTATAGAACAAACTGCCAAACTTATCAATCAAATTTGCACACTCTTCCTAAGATTAAATGTGGATTTAAATTAAGCAATTTTCTTCTGCTAACTTGTTTTCCCAATGGTTTCAACTTTAGGCACATGAACAAGAAACTCATGAATCTCATCCATCCATGGATTCTTCTCCTTAGCAGGATTAACAGTCCTCAATGCACAATCCACACATCACTCTTACACTTAAATCCTGAACCAGTGATAAACTGTTTGGAATATGTACTGTATGGATGAAGATACTTTGATTAGAACTTGATTAATGGCTTTCTTTTGAAGTTGTACCATATGTGCATGATGTTGACTTGGATTACTCTCTCTTTTTGTCCTGCAGATTTGGTATACCTTGTAATTTGTACAATTTTGATGTTCAATGAAAGTCTTTTTTACCAATTCAAAGTACTTCCTTGTGTTGCACCCAAAATCTCTTTTATCAGGTAGCTTTCATCACTTTCAAACCTATAACTTAAATCACAAGTAACATAATGTAGTGCAAAACCCTAACCCGTGATCAAAGCATCTGATCACCAAGCATTGGGAATAACCTACACATTGAGAAAGCTAATTTAATTAGTTTGAATCCAATACTAAAGAACCTTGACTTAATATTGGTATATCATGTAGATGAATGGCATGAATGAAGTAAGAGGATCATCTATGCAAATGAATCTAATAATAAGTCAAATAAAAATGAATAGGGTATTGATAAATTTGGGGTATCACAATCACACTATAATATTATAGAGATATCAAAAACAGACACTTGTAGCAATTTCTTCAAATTATGGTAAAGTAATTGCCCGTCATGAAGTAAGAAAAAAATGTAGACAGTTAAGATCGATAACCCAACAAATCCAATGAATGTTTGGTTTGTTAACTGATAATAATCCAACAATTTTGTTAGAAAATGATGTTGCATGTGTTACCCAGATGAAAGTATATTACATCAAAAGTGACAGAACCAAACATATCCCTCTAAAGTTCTTCTCATTCACACAAAAACTCGAAAGAAATAAAGAGGTTGATATTTAATATATTTGTTAGGGTGATAATATGACGGATCTCTTCACAATGACCCTCCAAGAAGCACGTGCATGCACCTTCGATATCTTTGAAGAAGAACTAAATGTGTTTGGTTGAGAATTTGTATCCCAGTGAATTTTTTCCTTATTAAAATTTGTATACAAATGAATTTTTGCTAATAAGATTTTTAACGAAGTAACTTATGTTCCGATAACATTCTCTTCAATGGAGAACCGTGATAGATATTTCAAAAGATAAGTGTTATATTAAATTAGAAAACTATTACTATTATATTAAAAAGTATATCCAAAATATCAAAGTGTTAACTTAGAATAGTAACGACTTATTTACAGTGTTAACTTAAAATAGTAATGTAAAATATAAGATTCAAATAATAATTATAATTCTAATATTATATGTTAATAAATATGATTTAACCTAACTCATCTCTACAAAACTGATTTATAAGGTGAAGATTGTCCCTTCATTTATAAAAACATGTTCAGACTATATATTATTAGATGTGAGACTCTTAATATAAAAACAACTTTTTAATTCATATATTGTGACACATTTTTTATTAAAAAATATGAGACATCATATTCTCTTTTTATTTGTTTAGTTTCATTTAAATATCTGATTTTCTTAACAATTTAATCATATTTCTATACGTGGTATTAGGATTGTTTTTGGACCGAGTTATTCGAGAATCAGTTCAGTTGAATCAAACCAGTGGACCGCCCGAAATACTACTTGATTCGGAAATAGATAATTTTTTATTTAATATCCGAAATAAAAATTGAATCATGTATCCAATAAATATCCGACTGTGCTTAGTATATATTATTTTTTTCTTTCAATGTCTTTCATGGGCCTTTTTCTTAAGAGATCTTTGCAAACACGATTATGCAATGGTGATACAAAGTGATCCTTGCTCCTTATCCAAAGAATGAATAGAACTAGATCCTCCCGAAAACCGGTCCATAAGAATCAGATTAATGGACAGACCGAAATATTACTTGTCCCATATCGATCATAAAAAATTGCTCATCACTGTTTCAGTCCAATTCTAATTTATCCAATTACAGTTCCGATCCACTTCTCAAAATGTTAGATATCTAAATCAGACCGAACCGAAAACAACCCAATGTGATATGATTCTATATTCTTATCTGAATTTAAGTACTATGTTAAACATTAATTATATGCAGCCAAGCCATCACTTTTATCCAACAATATCGCTGTTTAATAAACAACTTTAGTCAAACCTGAACCACTCCGAAAACACATTTCTTTCATCAACTAGACAAGAAACTTAAAATCAATTTAATATATCTTTGAAAGGTCAATTTCATAGTACATTTTATGAAGTAAAAGAATACTGTAACAAATGTTCAATTGGACAACAATTATCCACTCTTCGAAGTTTTCAACTGCACCACACTACAGAACAAACTGCCAAACTACTAGTATCAATCAAATTTGCACACTCTTCCTAAGATTAAATGTGGATTTAAAAATTAAGCAATTTTCTTCTGCTAACTTGTTTTCCCAATGGTTTCCACTTTAGGCACATGAACAGGAAACTCATGAATCTCATCCATCCATGGATTCTTCTCCTTAGCAGGATCAATAGTCCTCAATGCACGCCACACAGCACTATTACACTTGAATCCAGAACCAAATGCAATTTGCCAAGTTCTATCACCTTTTCTAATCCTCCCTTTAGCTTCAGTATAAGCCAATTCATACCACAATGAACTACTAGAAGTGTTACCAAATCTATAAAGTGTCATCCTTGATGGCTCCATATGCCAATCACTAAGATCAAGATTTTTCTCCAACTCATCCAAAACAGCTCTTCCACCAGCATGAATGCAAAAATGCTCAAAAGCCAACTTAAAGTCAGGAATGTAGGGTTTTATTTTCATCTTGAAGGCTTTTCTTGCGACCAAAGTCGCGAAAAACAGAAGCTGTTCCGACATAGGAAGGACTAATGGACCAAGTGTTGTGATGTTTGTTTTAAGAGCTTCTCCGGCGACAGCCATTAAATCTTTTGAGAGTGATACACCAACTGCTCCCTTCTCGTCTTCTTCTTGAAAGACGCAGCCGTAGGATTTATCGTCTGCACCTTTGTGAGTCCGGACGGTGTGGATCAGTTGGTATTTGGCTTTTCTTCTGTCAGATGTTTTGTTGGAGAGGAGAACAGCTGATCCTCCCATTCTGAAGAGACAGTTTGAGACTAACATTGATCTGTTGTTGCCAAAATACCAGTTGAGTGTGATATTCTCCATGCTTACCACTAAAGCATAGGAGTTTGGATGAACCTATACATATACAAAAAAGTACAATCAATAAAGTATTTTTATAGTATATTAAAACTATAAATTTAAATTAATGAATGATGATTAGGGACTTGTTAATTTCAATGGTTCATTTATGGTTATAAATGTGGCCAACTTGCAATAAGTTTGCAGACCTAAAAGGGTCTACATTTTTGGTATCATGTCTATAGTTTGGAGCTGCATTAAATAGGCTGGCTAAAATTTAATGTAACAGCTGCAAGTAACATGGACAAGCTGGACATGTGTGTGGACAACTAGAGTAAGAGATAATTGCTCCTAGAATTTGAATTTTTTGCATCTATAATTGATTCTTTAAACTAGAATATTAAATTTTTATATATGTAAACTGGTACATACGAACTCAAGTCTGGTCGAACTCAAGTTTGCGTCAGAGCAGCTACGAGGCATGAATGTTGTATATAAACTACTTTTAGTCTGAATTCTAAAACTATTTTGGCAAGTCCGAAACATAAGCCCTAAACTACTATACATTAAACTAACTTTTAGTTGGAATCAATTTTATACCATCAATTCATTCAAAATGATCATGAACTTAAACAATAGTATATGAATAAAGAATAGAAAAGCATGCAAACTAACCTGAAGAAGCTGTTTAGCAAGGTCAATAGAGATAAGTCCAGCACTACAACCCATACCACCAAGATTATGACTCTGAACATTCCCTCTCAGCTTATAATGATTCACAATCATAGCAGAAAGAGAAGGAGTAGGATTAAACAAACTACAATTCACAACCAGAATCCCAATATCCTTAGCCTTAACACCAGTTTTCTCCAAAAGCTGATCAATAGCACCAAACATAACCTCCTCAGCTTCTTTCCTTGCTTCAGCCATACTAGGGTTTGGAGGAACAGTCAACAATGCTGGAGGCAAAGAAGTCCTTTGTCCTAAACCAGATCTCTCAAGTATCTTCTTCTGAAAAGCTAAATTCTCATCAGAAAAAGTACCTGTTAACTCAGACCTATTCATGAAAATCTCTCTAGTACATGTATAATCTTGTTTAGGTTTATAACATGCAAAATCAACCAAGTATACACCTCTAGGACGACTCATGAAGTAAAGTGTGACAAGAAACACCATGAGACTAGAACATAAAGTTACTGAAATGAGATTGAACTTGAGATTCTCATAAAGCTGGATAACATCATGGTAAGAGATTGTTGATAAATGAGCTGAAGCAGCACCAAAAAGTGGTATGAGAAAAAGGTACATAGCATTTGAGATTAAATAATGGTAACCAAGTTTCACATATTTGAGTTTAACTGATATAAGAAAATTTGGAAGTTTTGTTCTTTCTTTTTGAGGCTCAACAGAAACAGTTTGGTTCTTGAGATTTTCCATTATGAGAAGAAAAAAAAGAAGGAAATGATGAATGTGATGAAAAAATGTGAAAGATGGGAATGTTATAAAGGGTGAAGAGAAGGAGGATGCTAGTTGATACAACTACCCCAACGAACTTTTAATTGTTATCTGTAGGGGCATTGAATAAGCCAACTAGGAAACAGCTTTATTTATTTATTTATTGCTGTATTTTGCAAAAAATAATTTGGTATGTTTAAGTTTATTTGATTTTTCATTCATTTTAGACAAAGGTACAAAACTGAAATGGCACATGCAAGTATGTTAATTAGTAGGGCGGTGAACAGTAGGCCACTTGGGTTGATACGTCACCACGTTGCTCATTGGTGAGCTATACTAATAAATGATGATAATTTATGAGGATATACCAAATGTAAATGTTTGTTGTTTTTTTTTCTTCCTATCTTCTTTTCACTTTTGCGTTTCACAGGGGGGAAACCTCCATCCCCTATTACTTGTCTATGTGGTGTACTATTATGCTTCAATAAAAAAAAGTTTCTAGAAATATTGAAACATTTACTATGTGATTAGATACAGGCAAAGGCAATTGATTCTAATATAATTGAATTTAATATAATTAAATTTGATAAATTAATTTTTTTAAAATTCAATTTGGTATAATTGAGTTAAATAATAAGTTTCAGTGTAAATTTTTTTCATAATTATTTTTAAAGACAGAAACTATAAATTCTAACTTCAAATTGAATCAATTTTAAAGACATAATCATTTCTACTTTTGTCTAACCAAACATCTTAAAATCACAAAGAATCAATTTTATACCTCTATAATTACTTCTGACCCTTCCAAAAGCCAAATCAAATATGCAGTTAGTTGATACCCACAAGAATGTGCGGTAATTTGGAAAGCAAAAATATGTTAAGGTGTAGTTGCTTTGTGTTCGCAAATCTATTTTGATGTGTATTTCGTGTTTTATTCTCATACTGATTTCAAGTCTCCCATAGATATAGGGGTCTTGTATTAGCATTGTGTCATATCGTGCCAATGACGTTTTTTATTGTTGACCTAGGTAAGTCACCGTCCTGACTTGGGTCCAATAGGGACTCTTATCATGCCATAGTCCTTTCTGGATATCAATATAAGTCCATGTTTCAAGAAGTTTGATTCATCTGAACCACAAGAGAATGTCTTGAAGCAACAAAAACATTTGTGGAGGCCTTTGTAGTATTTCGATTAGCCAACTTTCCAATCCTTGTCATACCTGAAGATGAGTGTCAAAAAAGGGTGGAATCTTGGAAACACATTCTTCATGGGAGAATCGTCTGGCCAAAAGGTAACACTCCCTTAATTGTGGTTGGTATATGTAACTAACTATCTACTTTATGGAAATCTATACGATGGTAGGGCATAACATCATTGGGGAAAGGATATTATGACTTTTTATTTTAAGCATAGAGGATATTATAAGGGTTAGAGCAGTGAGTTCACGGAATCTAAGGCCTAGTTATCTAAAAAAAATTCCTTGGTAAAAATATTTCAATCCAACAAATTTGAAAAAAAAACTCTGCCTAGGTTTAGGTGATAATCTATGGTGTTCACAAGAGTTTAGCTAGTAGTGTAAGGGCCTTCTTATCCATTAACTTGACAACTAATAAAATATTTGAAGGCCATTTGGGCATTACATTAGAGTTCTTGTGGACATGGAGATCTTCAAAGAACTAAGATACAAAGTTTTGATGAAGAGACAAGGTTTTGCATTTTTCATTGAATTGGAATATGAAAATATGCTAGGTTTTTGCAACTACCGTAAATGAACTGGGCATCATTTTGATGTTTGTAAGAGAAGACATGTTGTGGCTTATAACCAAAGCTATGGAGAACCTTTGAATAACATAATAAAGGAGAACACCCAGAGAGAAACATTGAATAACAAAGCAAAAAAGATCAAAAGAAAACATGTTCAGGTGAACAACAAAGAGGTAGGAGAATAAAATGTTAATAAAGGCAACAAGGACAAAGACAATATGCATGTTGTTGAAACTCATTCTCAATAAACTACTCAGGTGGAACCTATGGTTATACCCAAAGTTAAAGTGGGTGAGATAAATGGTAGCAGTCCAAAGGACACCACAATTATTGAGAATGCCTGGACTCTTGAGGAACATTACCATGAATTTGTCTCATCCGTTTGGCAAGATGGTGATGATGTTCTGAACAAACTGGTGTTGGCTGAAGATTTTGATGCAGATGATTTGAATCACTGAGCTCGAAATGAAACAATGTCAGTATTCATTGGAACGAGGAAAATGTCATGGTTTGGAATGAAGGAATCAGCTCTTCGAATAAGATATTGAAACTTGGGGCTTCGAGTAGCAATTGTGAAGGAGCTTCGAAATGGTGGAAGCATGGTGTTGAGAAGCGAGTTCGAATCGAAAGGCAGTTTAGATATTTGAAATTCAAAATGTGAGCGGGATGAATGGTGGTTCGAATATGCACGCTGGAAAACGGTTCGAAGACGTGGAGGCTAGAGAGGCATAGTATTCTGCATGTCCGAAACGTGGCAAGCTCTCATAAGTCAGACCGTTATGGTCAGAATAGTATAAATAGAAGTCTTAGTGTTAGGATTTCGTGTGTCATATCTATTGTACTAAATTCAGTAACATTCAAAATACCACATGGATAGGGAAACGAATGCACGAATGATGTACGTATGATTGCACCACTTTTATCTTTTAACAACATATCTTTATCTTTCCAATTTACCTTTATCTTGCATAAATGTCATTTAAATCATTTATATTCAAAGTCATTTAATTTTCCATGCATCTAAACGCTTTTCCTTTCGTTTTGAAGCCTTTTACTTTTCAGAAACCTTTACATTCATGCTATTATTTTCCAGAAAACTTCTACGTACTTGCTTTTACATTCCTGTCTTTTACACTTCATGTTTTACTTTGAAAATCTTTTACATTCACAAGTCATTTGAACATTCCTGCACTTACATACTTTCTGCAATTCGAAGTCTTTATGCCCTATATGTTTAAATCATCTTTATATTGCTTTGCTTGATTACGTTATTAATTTATTGAATATCATAATCGAAATACACTTGAGACATATATAAAATATCTAAAAATAAGCCTTGAACGTTAACCAGCAGTTTAAGTTTATGCAAACGACCAATAACCCCATAGGATCAATCTAGTCGATCCTGCAAGTTACCAAAGGGATTAAACAACAATCATAACGCTTGTTTGATAGTTTGGAGGACTAGCGGTTGTTTCACCAGAAATCACTGTGAACAAATTGGCACGCCCAGTGGGACAGAGATTGGTTGTTGCTAATTAAAATTAACGTTTAAAAAGAAAACTTAATTATTGTTAAAAGGTTCTTTCTGAGTAAACGAAGTTCATTAGTATATGAACCTTAGGAGTGGTAGAATAACTAACAGTAACCAACCCTTACCCAGAAGAAATCGAAGTAATAGGATGTCAGATCCAAATAACCCACAAGGAGAACAAAATGCCCCACATGGAACAGGCACTAATGCGTCTATTTCGACAGGGACGTCCAGCGCGATCCCTTTGAACACACAATCTATTGCATCTTCTACTAATAGTATGGCCCCGAATGGAACAAGTGGCATGTCAATAAACAATTCGATCCTAGGTAGTACAGGAACCACTGGGTATCCTGGGGGATTCATCCCACCGTCAGGGGCACAAACCCATTTCGCTACCCCACCACCAACTAGACCATTTAGTTTCGACAAGATTAGACCCGTAAATTCCAGATGGAATGCCAACATCCTTTATGGCGTGTTTACAAACTTCGACGTCGAACGCCACCACACTTAGGGTCGTTCGGGCTAATCAATTTATGACAAATAACCAAGGGTCGAGGTTATGGCACGCCCATCTTAACCACGTAAAATCAAATGGCTTTTAGGCGCTTAATGGATGATAGTAACCATAACATGATAGAAGTATTAGCATAAACTATGCAAGAAATCTTTGCCCCAATAGTTCAAAACGCATCGTGACAAACAGAGAGAACGCAGACAATATGAATCGAATAGCAGATTTCTTTGCTCCACCTGAAAGGCGTAGGCAGAACCAGGCATTGGTTCGAGCAAACGCACCTATCATAGAACGATTCGATGACCCACCTTATAGGCCAGCCGAGAGGGGTTAACTTGGGGCAAGAGCACAAAGGGTAGATGTCCCATTGATTCGAGAAGAACCACAAAGGGATTGATAGAACCACCGAAGGGTCAAAAGATTTGAGGTCCCAGTGATTCGAGAAGAACCACAAAGGGGAATTATTGAACCAGGGGCAAGGGTCGACAGACTAGAGGCCCCAGCGTTTCGAGAAGAACAACCTAGAGGGGTTGTCCTTGTAGGTCGAAACCAAGATGCTGATGCAGTGGTTCATAGGGTTCGAAATGACAATATCTTGGCGGAAAATAACCTAACCACCATGATAGAAAGGATCATGGCCCAAAACGGTATTAATACAGGAATTAGAAGGCCAAATTACGCTTCCCCCATAGCAGATTATGTAATCCATACTGATTTGCCAAGGGGATACAAGATCCCTAAATTTACAAAGTTTGCTGGGGATACCAATGAGTCAACAGTCGAACACATAGCTAGGTATCTAACCGAGGCAGGAGACATAGCAAATAACGAAAACCTTAGGATTAAATATTTCCCAAGTTCCCTTACTAAGAATGCTTTCACATGGTTCACTACTTTGCCCCCTGGATCCATAGATACCTGGACCCTCTTAGAAAGGTTGTTCCATGAACAGTTCTATATGGGACACCCAAGATAAGTCTAAAGGAGTTAGCAAGTGTTAAGAGGAAGTTCACCGAACCTATAGATGAATACTTAAACAGTTCGGACTTTGAAATCTAGATGTTTCACAAGAGTCCCCGAGCACGAGTTAGTCGAAATGGGTTTGGACTATTCTATTCGAAAGAAATTAGATACTCAATACTTGAGGGACATGGCCCAGTTAGCAGATAGGGTTCGACAGGTCGAAAGGCTAAAGGCCGAGAAGGCCAGGGCTTCTAAGAATAATAAGAAGGAAAGAGTCTCCTATGTCGAAACGGAGGAAGGTGAAGACTACCCCGAATGCGAGGAGGTCAAGTAGATCTCATTGAAACAGCTCCACCTTACTCTTGTAAACTCCTAGTCCCTACAAAAGGGAAAGAAATTGTTGAAAATGAAAAAAATGATAAGTTTCCAAAGAAGGTGTATACCTTCGATATAACAAAGTGATGAAATTTTCGACTTACTAGTCAAAGATGGCCAATTAATTGTGCCACTAAATGTCAAAATGCCTCCGTTAGATCAAAGAAAGAAAAGAGGATTTTGTAAATATCATAGTTTCCTAGGCCACAAAACCTCATGTTTTTTTCAGGACTTGATTCAAAATGCAATTAAAGAAGGCGACTAAAGTTTTGATAAACCAAAATGAAGGTGGATGAAGACCCTCTGGATATTGCAGAAACCAACTACTCCGAGCCTTTGAGCATGGGAGACATCAATATGGTGGAAGCAGACCAAGGGGCCACTACCTTGAAAGAGGAAAGCACCGAGAGTGAAAGTTGGGTGTTGGTCAAGTCAACAATGGAGTCAAGACGCCCACGAACGAGGAGCCTCGGTCGAACCAACTTGTTGTTTCGAAGGAATCCAGCACGAGGGTCGAAAGCCGAAAGAAATTGACACAAAGCATCAAGGCCCGAGGCTCAAACCGAAAAGGTTCAGACAAAACAAGCTTCCCCAAAGAGACATGGGATACCTTGGGTGAACCTAGTGGGAAGTTCCTATCTCGAAAGTCCGAATCGAAGACGCCAAACCATCGATGGGGAGATGATGATACGTAGGGAAGATAAAGATAATAACGAAAAGAGACATGGGATACCTTGGGTGAATGGGAAATTTGATTATATGGTAAAATATTCGCCCAGAGTTCAAAGATTCGGATTGAAGACATCAAACCATCAGGATGGGGAGATAATGGTACTAAAGGACCAGATGTGGATGTCAATATGTTGGACATGGAGAGACCCTGTTCTGAGATGCAGAAATGGAAAGATATCTCAAAAAGAAAAATACAAAATGGAGGATGGTTATGTGCAGATACTAGCCTAAAACAATATCTCATGCTGTGCCATAAGGGACATGTGAAATGATGCTTTGTCCAAGATGCGATCATATGCAACGAGAGGATCGCTATGGAGTTCGAACGAAAGCAAAGGGCTCGAATCGAGTAAATTACGCCAAGACAACCAACTGCTCGATGCTACCCAGAGTGGGAAAGTTTGTTGGAATTTTTAGTACGTCTGTCACAAAGGGCAACCAAGTGCTTGATTTGCCCAAGATGTTCAAAGAAGATACCACCGTAACATGGCTGGAGCTTCAAACGATTCCTTCACCCCATGCCGGAATCACAAGGAAGTTGGTCAAATGAGCTTCGATGGTAGTCAAAAGCCCTGATAGCCCATATCCAAAGGGTGCTGAAGGGTGACATTTAAAATCCAAGTATGGTCGCAAGTCAAAACCAACAAAGGGAAGGATAGATGGGAGGCAATGGCGAAAGCGCGCCATGCCATGGTATACCGGAGACAATTCAACACAAAGAGGGAGGAACCGAGGTGGAAATTATAAAGGTAAGAATCCCATGTCAAGATCCCAATGGCGAAGGCAATGAATCGAAGAGAGGGAAGGTTTAGCGCATAAATGAGCACCAACAAAAAGAAGCCAAGCACCAATCAACCAACAACAAACAGGCAACTCGAAGACAAACCTCCAGTTAGTAGGAGGCTTTTTTCTGAAACAAAACTAGATGAATCAAAAGAGTACACCCCAAGTCCACAAGAAGACGAGGATATGCTTACAGATAACTTCGAATCAGAAGGAGAATCCTCCCTTAATCTAAACTGCAATGTGGTATCTGTATTACCATCCGAATTTGGCCAGGAGACCGAAATCGAAGAACAGGAAGAAGAAGACACCATTGATCTAATGAAACACAGACCAGTCTGTTATTATGTAATGGATAATGGCGCGGTCGAAGAGCAGAACGCATTCTTCGAACACCCAGATCCCACAATGAAAAATCATTTAAAGCCACTGTTCAATCGAGCAAAGGCTGGAGCCCACGGGGTAAACAAGGTCTTAGTAGATGGGGGCGCTGCAGTCAACCTGATGCCAAAATTCATGCTGAAAAAGTTAGGCATTCAAGACGGTGATGTTAAACCTCATAACATGGTTTTATCCAACTATGAAGGGAAGGTAGGACAAACATTGGGGGTAGTGCAAGTGGAGTTAACTGTCGAATCAAGCTGCAGACCCACTATGTTCATGGTGATCGAAGCCAAAGCAAATTATAACTTGCTCTTGGAAAGAAAGTGGATTCATGGCGTAGGGGCAGTCCCTTCGCCGATGCACCAAAGGTTAGTCCTGTGGAGAGGATGGGATAGTAGAGAACATCAAGCGGACCGAGCTACTTCATGACAACAACAATCTAGTTAACAAGAGGAATTATGACAAGTATCTGGCCAGAATAGCTCCCTGTACCCCAAGTGACGAACTGAGTGAAACAAGAGATGTACATTACTATATGACCCTTCGCCATGATGGCATGTATTGGGATAGGAAAATAATTAAGGGTGATGAGGGAGGCGAAGGCACTTCGCAAAGACGGCCGCCATGGGAGTTCAAGACCCCGCCATGATCGAATCTTCTTCTTCGAAGGATTTCGCCTATATGGCTGAGAACGAATTGAAAGCGGCTTCAGAGGCTGCAATAGAACATACAGTTGAAGTAAACGAACTCGAAGGGAATGGTCCGAAAGATTCACCCTGTGACGAGAACGAAATAGATCAAAGGCTTGATGCCATTTATGATACAGAACCCTTGGGCTTCGAGAAGGATCCAACAAATTCAAGTGCTAAGATGTTGGCACAGGACCCACTCGAAGAAGTAAATTTGGGGGATATCAACACAAAAAGAATCACCTATATAAGAGCGAAACTCAGCCCAAGCCTCAAACAAGAAGTGATCGAAGTCCTCAAACAGAACAAAGATTGCTTTGCATGGGACTATGATGATATGCCTGGTTTAAAAAGAGAGTTAGTGGAGCATAGACTTCCAATCAAGGATGGCAAGAAGCCCATCAAGCAGACTCCCAGGAGGTTCGCGCCAGCAGTGCTCACGAAGATCAAAGCAGAGGTCGAGAGGTTGCTACGCTGCAAATTCATCAGAACCACAAGGTATGTCGAATGGTTAGCAAATATAGTACCTGTTATTAAGAAAAATGGTTCATTGAGAATATGCATAGACTTTAGGGATCTCAATACTGCAACCCCCAAAGATCAATACTCTATGCCTGTATGGAAATGTTAATAGATTCATGGATTCGAATACCTAAGTATGCTAGATGGATACTCCGTTATAATCAAATTTTTATTGTCAAGAAGATGTTGCTAAGACAACATTTCGCCTGAGAGCCTTAGGCACCTATGAATGGGTAGTGATGCCTTTTGGTTTAAAAAACTGGGCAACATACCAAAGAGAAATGAACTCCATATTTCATGATTTTATTGAGATGTTTATGCAGTGTACATTGATGATATAGTCATCAAATCTATATCCGCAGAAAATCATCTCATCGCTTGAGCCAATCATTCGAAAGGATGAGAAAACATGGCTTAAAATGAATCCTTAAATGTGCATTTTTGTGCAGGGAGATTTCCGGCTTTGTGGTTCATAAAAAGGAATTGAAATTAACCGTAACAAGACCAAAGCCATCATGGAGACTAAAGCCCCACATCGAAAAAGGAGTTACCTCTACTAGGGAAGATTAATTTTCTCGTAAGATTCATTTCGAACCTAAGTGGGAAAACACAGCTTTCTCCAGCTTGCTTAAAGCAAGGCCAAGCCTTCAAATGGAGCGAAGCACAGCAGGAGGCCTTCGACAAGATTAAAAGATATCTGTCTCAACCTCCTATCTTGTCTCCACCTTCATGGGGAGAACTCATGAGATTGTATATATCTGCGTCTGAACTTACTATAGGTAGTATGTTAGTACAGAAGAAGAATGGCATCGAAAGAGCCATATATTACTTAAGTAGGGTGTTGAATGATGCAGAAACTAGATATAGTAATATAGAAAAGTTGTGTCTTTGTTTATACTTTTCTTGTATGAAACTCAAGTATTATATAAAACCTGTTGATGTTTATGTTTCATCTCATTTCGATGTTATTAAACACATGCTTTCCAAGCCAATAATGCATAGCGAATTGGTAAATGGGCATTGGCCTTGATGAATATGCTTTGACTTTTATGCCTTTAAGAGCGTGAAAGGCCAAGTAGTTTCGATTTCATTGTGGACCATTCATTGGTCGAACACTGTCATGGGTTATGTCGAAATGAAACCTGGAAGCTATACTTTGATGGTTCGACCCATAGAGGGCAGTGGTGTTGGAGTTCTCATAATTTCCCGAGGGAATTCCAACAAAATTCAAGTATAAGTTAGATGGCCCTCGCTGTTCTAACAACGGTCAATATGAAGCGCCATTGTTGGACTTGAAGCTTTGTTGGAATTGGGGCAACTAGAGTCGAAATCAAGGGTGATTCGAGTTAGTAGTCAAGCAGATAACTAAGGAATACAAATGCATAAAGGAAAATCTGATGATATATTTCGTCATAGTTAATAGGCTACTCAAAAATTTCGAATACATGGACATTCAGCACGTACCAAGAATAGAAAATCAGGAAGCAAATGACCTAGCACAATTAGCTTCAAGTTATAAAGTCTCTGCTAAAAACTTAGAGGATTTGATTGAGATAAGAGGAAGAGTCATGGCTACCAGACTTACACCATCAGATCTAGAGGATATCAAAATAAGTTATGGTGATAAAGATAGGTTCCAAGTATTAGCCATAGACACTTTAACATATACAGATTGGCGAAATCCATTAATAAGGTATTTAGAAGATCCAACATTGAATGTGGATAGAAAAATAAAATATAGAGCATTATCATATGTCCTTATGGGAAATGAATTGTTCAAGAAGACCCAAGAGGGTGCGTTACTAAAATGCTTGGGGGAAAGTGAGGCATATCTAGCACTATCAGAAGTCCACAATGGGGTATGTGGAGCACATCAAGCGGGTCATAAAATGAAGTGGTTGCTATTTCGATATGGTATGTATTGGCCCAGTATGCTCAAAGATTGTATAGATTTTGCTAAAGGATGTGAAGAATGTCAGAAACATGCAAGGATTCAACATGCTCTTGCAAGTGAGTTGCATTCGATCATTAAGCCATGGCCCTTTAGAGGATGGGCATTAGATTTAATAGGAGAAATCAATCTCGCTCATCTAAAGGTCGAAATATATCCGGTAGGAATAGACTATTTCACTAAGTGGATCAAGCAATACCTTTGGTAGATCAAGAGACTATCATCGAATCACAAAAACAGATTATTTATAGGTTTTGTTGGAGAGCATAACCACACCAAGGATCGGTGTTTATAAAAGATGCAAGAATTTGCCCAAGAAATGGGGTTCAAGTTGCTAACGCCAACACCATATTATGCTCGTGCAAACGGTCGTCGAAGCCAACAAAGTAATAATAGGTCTAATCAAAAACATGTTGGTAAAAACCAAGAAATTGGCATAAGACTTTAGATCAAATACTATGGGCCCGCAGAACATCCCTAAAGAAGCTACTAACACTACACCTTTCCAATTAACATTTGGTCATGATGCGCCTTACCAAGAGAAATTCATCTACAATCGTCAATTCAAAGGCAAAATGAAATCTCATCTTCTTTATATTGGGAAATGATGATGAATGAGTTGGTCGAGCTAGATGAAGTTAGATTGCATGCATTAGAAGTCCTGATGAGGCAAAAAGAGAGAGTGGCCAGAGCATATAACAAAAGGGTGAAAGGTAAAACATTCAGTATTAATGACTTAGTTTGGAAAGTTATATTGCCCATGGACAAGAAAAATAAAGCATTAGGTAAATGGTCACCTCATTGGGAAGGACCTTTTCGAATAGCGAAAACATTTTCAAACAATGCGTATGAAATCGAAGAGTTGGAAGATGACAAACGAATCCTAAAGGTTAATGGGAAGTATTTAAAGAAATATAAACCATGCCTGCAGGAGGTTCGAATAGTAGCAACATAAATCATAAACATATAACTCGAGGCCAAAATGGTGAAATTAGTTGCCAAAATGGCATTGTCAAGTGTTACAAACAAACATTCAATGAAGATACAAGATTGCTTTAAATAAACAAGTTCAGAAGTGGGTACTGTTCCTTAATCGATCGAAGATATTCTTGAAAGATTCAAGCTTGTGTTGAGCAGAGCGCTGGGCTCCTTCCAAGATAGAAACTTCGCCCTTCAGCTGTTCAGCCACCTCAGTCTCTGCAAGCCCTTTATTCAGAAGCTCTTCGAATCGATTACCAAAAGTATTGGACTCATATGCAAGTTGTTGCTGCTGGGCTTCCTTAATTTTATGTCAAGTTCCGGATCCGCCTCCCATTGAAGAGTGGATTGAGCTCAAGATCATAATCAACTTTAGCTTGCCGGATATGCATGGCATGATCTTCAACCTCCTTAGTGAGCTTCGAGGCATGTTCATAAGTGGCGCCCATTGCGCTCGTTTTCTTGGACTTTGTTGCCAGATTCATTTTGAAGAAGGCATCCCACGTTATCGATCGTGATTGAAGTTCAAACAAAATGGTGCTAACTTCCGTGGAACATGTGGCGAGATTGACTTGATTGATAAGTCCCTTCATCACGAAGCGGTCAGACTATCTTTTCTCGAGTATTTCAATAAATCCACATCAAGTATGGTTTTCCGAATCTTGTGAAGAAGTATGACTCTATCATCAGAAGGTACTAAATTGGAGGTCGAACCAGCATTAGCCTTAGGGAGGGGAGTGTTTCTCTGAGCTAGTTTAGCCTTCATGTACCCAATAGGGTCAGTTCGTTTCAAGAGGGCTAACTCTTCTTCGGCTGTCTGGCATTTGGAAGACTCTGGAAGTTCCATACGCAATGGAGTGACATCCATCTCAACGTCCATTGGTTCATTAGTGGGAACATCACCGCCTTCATTGTCTGCTTCTTCATCCTCTTCATCATCGATCAAGTCCACTACTTCGATGTTATCATGCTGATTACCATCAGCATCAGATTTCGTCCCTTCGCTTGAACCTTCTTGAGCATCTTCTCCTTCTTCCTCCTCAGATCCGTCCTCACTTGAATCTGCACTCTCTTGGGAGGTATTGGTTTTTCTTCTTGAGGTGCCTTTTCGCCTCTTGAGGAACTTTGAGAGGAGATTCGGGTGAGAAGTCTGGAGGCACTTCGTAGCATCTTCAAGCATCGCTTCGTTGGTCTCCTTGAGAGGAGGCGAAGTGTCTGGTCATCGTTGTTCGAGGTCCCAGCTTGAACCGCCATATTGGACGAACCTTTATTCTGCACTAGATTGCTTGAATCTCCATGAGGAGAAGAATGGATCGGAGCAGTTGTTTGTGGGGGAGGAGTCGAAGTAGTTGGGATCGGAGTCGAATCATCCTACACGAAAAAAGATTAGAAACTTATAACTAAGGTACGAATAATCATTGTCAAAAATTCGAAGTGAATTCACCTGTGGATTATCTGCAGATATGTTGCTGTCTATGTGTTCCAACATTACGTTGGAGGTCGAAGGTGGATTTTTGGATTTTTGTGAGGGAGCAACATCCTGGAATCAAGTCCAGAGACGTTAGTGTCTTTTGGAATGTCTTTCTTTTGTTTCTTTCTTAAAACTGATGGCGAACTTTCCCCAGCCTTGAGAGTCTTTCCACTGGCACTGGGTTTTCTCTTCTTTGGAGTAGTTGGTGGGAGTTTGCCAGGCTGAAATGATGCGAACATAAGTTAGACTTCAGTTATAGACTTGAACTTATTTCAAAATGCCAAAGTAAAACTGTTTACCTTTGAGGTTGGAACAGTTGTTGGAATCGGAGCAGGTGTTGGAGTCTGAGTAGTTGTTGGAATCGGAGCATTGGTGTTTGTTGTTGTTGTCGGTGCAGGAGTGATTGTTGGAGTTGTTTTGTGTATATTGTCATCAGCTTCGTTAGTTGTTTGGGAACTACTTCCTTCCTTGGTCTTCGATGCAACAGTTTTTATTCTGATAGCTGAAAAGTGAAACACATAAGACAAATGTTAAAATAAAGTAACTAAGACTTATTTGGGATTTCCCAAGCATTCGCACCTGCGCCTTCATTCGAAAGAATCGACATGGCAGAAAGGTCATAGCGAAGATGTCCTGGGAAATTATGAAGCCAATGTCGAGCCCATGTCACAGTCTCCGATGGCTTTAGTTTCCTTTGAGATTTGTATTTGAACATCTCTTTGCAAGTAAGCCACCAAGGGTATGGGGGAAACCAAGCCAGAGCCAGTTCTGAGGTAGGTAGTTTGGGAAACTTAGGTGGATGCATTTAGAGTGCCAACCTATACATATCCTCAGGTGACAGTCCTGAAGGAAGTCTGAACTTAGAGACTTTTTCTGTAAATTTTTCCTTCAAGGTTTGTGACGCTCGATATACCGTGGACTCCAAGCGTGTAGGATCATAAGTTGTTTCGAAGTAAGTTTGAAAAGCTTTAATTTCTTGAGCGTGAGTGAACATATCTTTCTTCTTGTGTACCTGCACATCGAACGCAGCAGTCAGTTTATTCTGGATAGTGAGAGTATCAAACATACAAGATTGGTAGAATTTACTCCACCAATCCAGAAAACCTTTGGATGGAAAATAAGATGGTTCAAAAGAGATTAGTTCGAATTGAGCAAATCCTTGATACTGTTCTTGCTGTATTTTGGCTTCTCTAGCCTTGAAAGTTCGACCAGAGGTAATAGAACTGTGAGTCTGAAAGAGTGGTTCGGGAATCAATTGGCATAGACCAAATTGTCTCGAGACAAAGTTGGGTTGATAGGCAAAAAGGAGAATCTGATTTTTAGTGGGAGTGATCCTTGAAGAGATTAGCCTTGGGAGCAAAAAGGCTTTCCAGATATCTTGAATTTCTTTGACCTTAGCAGCCTCCGAAAGGGGCATAGTGAACCATGATGGTCCATGAGTCCTCGAAGCAAAAGGCGCCATAGTCTCTTCGAACTTCTGCTTCTTAGAAAAGAGCATAATGTATTGAGAAAATAAAATCTGGAAATCAGCCTTGTCATCACTCGGAGTCAGCCTTCTTAATCTTGTGCCTTCAACATTTTGATCTGTTATTTCTGGATCATGGTCAACAATAGTATCCGCAGTAGAAAGTGAGGATTCGAACATGGCGTTAAGCCATAGCTGGAGCAGCCAGAAAGGACCAGCGAGTAGGATATTCTTGGGAGTGTGGGATTTTAAAACTTGAAACAGTTGACCTCAGACTTTCATAAAGGTCAACTAATAAGAGCTCACTTAAATTAATCCTCCTATTCTTATGTAAATCCCTTGCTAAGGGAATGAACCTGCTAGCCACTTGAAGCGACCTATTGCAGAAAACATATCTTGATAGCCAAAGGGTAAGGAAAGCAATGTGTTTAACATCAAAAACACTATCACCTTCAGTGTGATAATGACTGATAAACTTGGAGAAGCTAGCTAACTTGATATCGAAGTCAATTATGCTCGAGTGCTCCTCAGAGTCAGGGATGTATGTTTCTCCTATTGGTGATAGGCCAGTGATAGCAGCTATATCAAAGAAAGTAGGTGTGACCATTCCTCCCGGAAGGTGAAAAGTGTTGTAGGTACTATCCCAGAAGTACAGGGATGCAAATAGAAAAGGATGGCTGTAAGTAAAGCCTGGTTTCGATAATTTGAGAAGATTATAAATACCTAGTTCCTCCCACTGATGGGCTTTCTTAATCTCTACTTTAGCAAACCAGTTCTGGTAAGCTATATCAGCAGTAGGGCAGGATCGAAATGGTTTAAAGTTACTTTTAACATAGTCCAAAATGAAAGGATTCTTTGGGGGAATCATAGGGGTTTCTATGTCTTCCAAAGCTGAGGGTTTATTCACGTTATCAGTGTCTAATCTAGGGGTTTCCATTTTATTGAACAAGGGTTTAAAATCATAACAAGCAGGGAATATGGTTCTAACATCCTTCAGAATCTCAAAAACTGTGAGAGGACCCATTAGGGCAAACCTTTTTCCAGAGGCGTTAGTTGGGATCAATACCTGTGAAGAATATAGAAGTTCTTGTTCCTTTGAGATGCCTTGAGGAATGAGTACCGATTGTTCGTGGTGAGTTTCAACCTTGCTTTTCAGGATTGTTCCAGTATTCTTGGTCTTCTTCTTAGAAATCTTTTTCTGGGATGATGTTGTTGAAGACATTGTTGGAAGCTGTTAAGGTTTTAGGGTTTTCAGCAAAGAGAGAAGAAAAAGGTTCAGAGTGTGAAAAAGAGTAAAAAGACTGAGTCTGTTGGGTTTTATAGTAAGGAATTTGAAACAATCATCAACTAAGGCCAATGTACGTGGAGAACGTGGGTTGGACACGGAGTAAGGTGGCGTAAAGTAAGCATTGGAAGTAAGCATGATTAAAGACAATCATTATCTGTAATAACCGCACCATACCGTGGCAACTATTTGAAGCGGTTCGGAAACCCAAGAGCCATCATGACTGACGTAATGGAAGTCATACACAGTGTCATTATTGCTTAAGGTCACATCAAAATCGTGTGGATATATTTAAAATAAGTATTTCTCAGATAGGGATTTGAAATACATATTTTCAAGGGGCAATTTGTTGGCTGAAGATTTTGATGCAGATGATTTGAATCACTGAGCTCGAAATGAAACAATGTCAGTATTCATTGGAACGAGGAAAATGTCATGGTTTGGAATGAAGGAATCAGCTCTTCGAATAAGATATTGAAACTTGGGGCTTCGAGTAGCAATTGTGAAGGAGCTTCGAAATGGTGGAAGCATGGTGTTGAGAAGCGAGTTCGAATCGAAAGGCAGTTTAGATATTTGAAATTCAAAATGTGAGCGGGATGAATGGTGGTTCGAATATGCGCGCTGGAAAACGGTTCGAAGACGTGGAGGCTAGAGAGGCATAGTATTCTGCATGTCCGAAACGTGGCAAGCTCTCATAAGTCAGACCGTTATGGTCAGAATAGTATAAATAGAAGTCTTAGTGTTAGGATTTCGTGTGTCATATCTATTGTACTAAATTCAATAACATTCAAAATACCACATGGATAGGGAAACGAATGCACGAATGATGTATGTATGATTGCACCACTTTTATCTTTTAACAACGTATCTTTATCTTGCATAAATGTCATTTAAATCATTTATATTCAAAGTCATTTAATTTTCATGCATCTAAACGCTTTTCCTTTCGTTTTGAAGCCTTTTACTTTTCAGAAACCTTTACATTCATGCTATTATTTTCCAGAAAACTTCTACGTACTTGCTTTTACATTCTTGTCTTTTACACTTCATGTTTTACTTTGAAAATCTTTTACATTCACAAGTCATTTGAACATTCCTGCACTTACATACTTTCTGCAATTCGAAGTCTTTATGCCCTATATGTTCAAATCATATTTATATTGCTTTGCTTGATTACGTTATTAATTTATTGAATATCATAATCGAAATACACTTGAGACATATATAAAATATCTAAAAATAAGCCTTGAACGTTAACCAGCAGTTTAAGTTTATGCAAACGACCAATAACCCCATAGGATCAATCTAGTCGATCCTGCAAGTTACCAAAGGGATTAAACAACAATCATAACGCTTGTTTGATAGTTTGGAGGACTAGCGGTTGTTTCACCAGAAATCACTGTGAACAACTGGACACTTTAGAGATAATGTGAGAAGTTAGACAAATTTATCTATTCGCAGGGTGGGAAGGCAAAAATTGCACCTTCTGGCTCGTATTGGTGGTATTCAAAAAGTTATGCATGATGGTAGAGGTGCTTTTGACCTCAGTACTTTGGAGAGGAATTTAAAAATTGAGCTGGCTAAAGTCCTTCGTCAAGAGGAGTTTCTCTAGTTTCAGCGTTCTCGTTCTAAGTGGCTTCCTGACGGAGATTGCAATACGTGATATTATCATATTAAAGCTACTCAAAGAAGGAGGCGAAACCAAATTTCCATGATTAAGAATGGTGATTGGCAATCTTTTTAAGAACTTCTATCAAAGCCTGTTCACCTCTTATATTGCGTCTAGCAGTTGGACAGAGAGTGCAATTTCTTATCCCAAGGTTAGTGCTGAAGTGGCTCTTTGGTTACAAATAAATGTTAGTGTTGATGATGTTAGGAACATTGTCTTTGCAATGGCCCCCTGGAAGTCTCCAGGCCTAGACAGCTTTCCTGCTGGTTTCTTTTAGAAATCCTGGAAGTGTGTAGAGAAAAGTTGTTGTGACTTTGTGTCCATGCTTTGGACAAACCCTGATATGATTAAGGTTGTGAATCAGACAAACATATGTTTGATTCCCAAAACTGATAACCCGACCCAGGTCAGTCAATTTTGGCCCATATCTCTTTGCAACACTATCTACAAGTATTTGAGCAAGATTATTGTTAATAAGCTTAAGGAATGCATCGATGATCTTGTTGGTCCCTTTCAGTCTGGTTTCATCCCGGGTCGAATCATTCATGAGAATGTTATCTTATCCAATGATCTTCTTCATAGTATGAACAACAGAAAAGGCAAAATCGGGTACTGCACCATTAAGGTTGACTTGGCTAAGGCTTACGACAACCTCAACTGGAGTTTCGTATACAAGGTGTTAACAGAAGTTGCTTTTCCTACGAAACTAATCGATGCCATTATGCATTCTATCTTGTCTGTAACAATTAACATTAACTAGAACGATAACAAATCTAATTACTTCAATTCGGAGAAAGGCATTAGGCAGGGTGATCAGTTGCCGCCGTATCTTTTTGTGCTTTGTATAGATGAATTATCACATATGATTTTGGAAGAGGTTGAGAAGGTCAAGTGGATAGGTCTTAAAGCAGGAAGGAAGTGTTCATCCATCTCGCATCTGATGTTCGTGGATGACTTACTTCTCTTTTGCAAGGCAACCGAAAAGCATCTGACTTATTTAAAAGATGTGCTTGATTTATTTTGCAGCATGTCTGGGCAGCGTGTTAATGTGGACAAAACCAGGATGATGTTCTCCAACAATACTCTGAGACACATGAAGTCTCAGTTACTTCAAAATTCGGAGTTCAAGGAAACTAAAGAGATGGGAAAGTATTTAGGGGTTCCCATCACAAGGAAAAGCCCAAAGATGACAGATTTTAAACATATTATGGTGAATCTTAAAGCAAAACTATCCAGCTGGAAAGCTCACAGTTTGTCTTTTGCAGGTAGGACGGTCTTGGCGAAAAGCATTTTGGAAGAAATACCTACCTATACGATGATGACCTGTGTCTTTCCCAAGAGTTGCATCAAGTAAATTCACAAAATTCAATGCAATTTTCTGTGGGGGGATAGTGAAGAGCAGAAGCACATTCATGCTGTAAGTTGGAAGAATATCACTAATCCAAAGCATCTTGGAGGGCTAAGCCTTAGAAATCTGGTGCACATGAACCAGACTAGTGTTTCGAAATTGGGATGGCAAGTGATGGAGGAAATAATAGCCTTTGGTGTCAAATTCTTTGTAACAAATATGGCAGGGGAGGATGTCCATTGTTATACTATCAGTGCTAAAGCAACTGACTCTAGTTTGTGGGAAAACATTGTGAAGTTTTGGCCGTTCCTTGAAGCCGATAAGACTTTGGGATGTTGGAGATGGTAAGAGGATAAACATTTGGCAAGATCGTTGGCTCATTTCTGGCTCCATCCAGTCAACCTGCAATCGTAACAGGGGAAGTATTATGCTAGAAAATGTTGCATACTTGGTAAATGATAATCATGAATGGAACACTCAGCTTCTTTGTAGTCTGTTTGATAGTCGTACTGTAGCGGAAATCCTTTCTATTCATCCCCATCGTGATGATCTTGGAAGTGACAGTTTCCATTGAATTTTTCAATCTCAAGTGCTTACAACTTCATTTCTAATTGTTCGCATTTGGAGATTGATAATATTTGGCACGAGATCTGGAAACTCCAGCTTCCAGAGCGTATAAAAAGCTTTGTATGGTTGATGAATCATGGTCGATTGCTCACTAATAATTACCTTCATCATCTTTCGCTTCGTACTCCGTGGTGTGATATGTGTGACAATGTTGAAGAAGACATTTTGCACGTTTTGAGAGACTGTTCTGTGGCTAGTAATTTGTGGAAAGAGATTCTCAGTGATACACATTTTATTGCTTGTAGCTTGTTGAGCCTTCCCGAGTGGATCCAGTGGAACCTTATGGCTTCTCATCTTTTTAATACGCACGTCTGGAGGGAGGTCTGGGAAACTGCTTGCCACCTTCTGTGGTTTTGGCGTAACAAGAGAGTTCATGATTCGTCTTTTCGTTCTGCCGGGTAAATTTTGCGTCTTATGTTTGCAGAAATATTCAAGATTATAAAAATAGCTGGAGATTAGCACATAAGTTTTCCGGAAAGCATATTATTCGCCACAACATTAAAAGGTCTCCTCCTATTCAAGGTTGGATTTGCGTGAATGTAGATGGCTCTGTTGATCACAATTCCATTGCTATATGTGGCGACTTATTGCGGGATTTTGAAGGGCGGTGGTGTAACACCCCTTCTATTACCCGCGTTTTATAGAAATAATAATCAGAGTTTTATCCACAATTAAGAGGCGTCACAATTAAATAATTCAAATTGACCAAACAGTTGTCATGCTTTCACTGAAGAATACATCATTAAATAAATCATACTTAAGTCATGTTTAACAGCGGAAATGAAACATAACAAAATCCCGAATATGTCATTCATGATTATTCCAGGATAATAAATCAACATAATTCAAAAACCGTTAAGGATCCATCAAAGGACTTCAAACAACCGTTTCCCCAGTGTTACATCTACCAGAGCACGACACTGACACGCGGACTAACTAACTGACTCAACTCTAGAGCTATCCTCACCAACTCCAAGCAGCTAATCACTTCGGATCTGAAATCGTTAAAGTAAGGGTGAGATTTCAATTCAATATAACATGCATTATACGTTTTTAAATACAACAGAATAATCTGATACATTAATCCATTAACCAACCACAAATCATAATCAATTCACAAGGCAGTTCACACAATGAACATGTATATAACAAACAATGGAAATTGCAACCCTGGAATCCATCCTAGCATGTTACAATCCCATATGCAATGCAGACTCTATGCATGTGGTACCAAAACGTGAACCGAGTTCACCCACTGCTCCGTTTATATGTGGAAAGACAGTGTAATCCATGATTCGCCCACAACCATTGGGTCAAGAATCTAGCCTCACTACGTCTAACCAGGTAAGTCTATTGGCTCTGCCAGTTCACTTCCGCACAATGGGAATGAACCAATTTAACAAATGCTCATGCATGCACCATAAAAGCATGCAACATCACTTCACAGATCATAATATCAATATAATCCACATAATGCCAATTCACCAATATATCACGCTCAATTCATGATGAATATCAAAATATAACATGGTATACATTAGTTCTCATCCGGTAACTCAGACCATTTATATTAATTCCCCATTATCCTTAATTAATCCATACTTTTCAAAATCGGGAGCTCGACTCTTTTAAAAATAATTTTTGAGAAAATAATATTTTTCCTTTCCAAAAGATAGAATTTTAGATTTTAGAAATAACGCCGAAAACGGCACTCGAATCGGAGTTACGGTTTAGAAAATATGAATTTTTGAAGTTTTAGAAGTTTTGGAAAAATACACAGTGGTAACCGGTTCCTCCCTGGGAGAACTCGGTTCCCACAATTTTAAGAAAACACGCTCCTGGAAATTTGTATGGGGAACCCGGTTCCTCCCCACAGGGAACCGGTTCCCACCTTTTGAAAATGAGCCTCCCTGGATTTTTGTATGGGGAACCCGGTTCCTCCCCACAGGGAACCGGTTCCCACGTACAAAAATGCCAGATTTTGAAATTCTAACACTGGGAACCCGGTTCCTCCCTACAGTGGGGAACCGGTTCCCACTTTGTAACAGCAAAATCTGCTACTTTTGACAGCTTTATGCATCCTTTATCATTTCCAAACTTTCTAACACGAATTGTGACATTAGGAACACCAATTTATAACCATTTTACACCATTATAACATCAAACAACATAGCTTACTCATTCCTATTAGTTATTTGACACCCTAATGATCCTAATTCCATACACCGACACAAAATAGGGTTTCATTCTATAAACCTATAATCAATTTCCTAACATACCCAATTACCCGGTTGATTCCCAAAACCCATAAGGCATATTAACCGAAAGAAATCACCCCTTACCTCGCGATGATTCTCGATTTCCTCAGCGTCGGCTTTTCCTCTCTTCTCTTCTCTTCTCCAATTCTATGTGAAATAGCTTTTCTCCAAAAAGACCTATTTTTCTTTCTTTTCCTTTTTATAACCCTTTTAATTCTCCTTTATTTATTCCAATAAAATACAATAAGTGGTAATTAGTAAGAGTAGAGTAATTTACTCCTCGCACCCCTAATTACACCTCACACCTCCAACTCTTCTTTTCTTTAATTAATCCCATTAAATCCAAAAATATAAATAATCAAGCCTTTAATTAATTAAATAATTAAATTCCTAATTATCTAACATTTGAATTAAATCGGGGTGTCACAGGTGGCACGGTGGTTTCTCTAAGTATATTGGTATTTGTAGCATTGAAGTGGCGGAGCTTTGGGCGGTTTTTGAGGGCATTCATCTTGCTATCTCTATAGGATTCCGCCAAATTGAGCTTCAATCAGACAATAAAATTATTGTTGTGAAGCTTAATGATAGTAAGTGTTATTCCGGAGTGGCCTGTGGGTTGCTGAGAAGTATTCGTTTGCTTATCAACGAGGGTGTCGTTGTGAAATTCAAACAAATTTTTCGATAGGCTAATAGGTGTGCTGATATTATGGCCAAGATAAGTATGGTTCATGATCCGGGTATTCGAATCTTTCAGGATTGTCCAAATTTTATTTGTAATGATTTAACTTTTGATTTTTCTAGGGAGCAGTCAATCCGACTCTCTGCTTTGTAGTTTCTTTTCCCTGGAGCTTAGGCCCCTTGTATATTCAAAAAAAATAAATTAATAATCAATACGACAATTTCTTTCCATTAGTTAAAAACGACCTAATAAATAAAAACCACATTTGTTTCATGTCATATTATTTAAAACAAATGATGTGTCTTAAAAAAAACTCAAATTTCAACATTTTTAAATCAAAATTAAGGATGGATCAAAATTATTTAAAAGTAAAATAAAAAAAACTGATTTTGTGAATAAAATAAAATAGAAGAATCAAAATCTATAATATTTAAAGTCTTCTCCTTTGCCAAAATATTTATAAACTCTAATTTAAAGAACACTTTTAACCACTTTTATTATGAAAAAGAAAATCTTAAAAATCAAATATGAGAACGTATATTTTGAGTACAGTATCACTTAATTTAGTGCCTACCGTTAAACACTAAATCCGTATTAGTCCTTCATTTTGTATCCTAAAAGAAAAAGTGTCCTCATATATTTTTTATAAGGTTTTTAATGAATCAAATGTATTTTTCTAAATTTTAGTCTAGTCTTCAATAATATTTTTTATTTTTTTGTTTTAGGTTTTAATATACATTCTTTTAGAGAAAGAAATATTAGTTTTTATAACAGAAATACATCTTTAATCCTTGTAAAAAATAAATCTAAACACGTTTGTTGTTTTTTATATTGTACAACGTTTGTTGTTTTAAAAATAAAAAGACCAACATTTAAAAAATAATAATTTAAATTGTATAATATTATACCGTAGTTTTTTTTTTTTCTTTTAAAAATGGTTGATCGTTTTACTAGCACTTAATGTGTATTTTATGGACATTATTAAGGTCCCTACAGCAGTTACTTTTAGGGACAATTTGTCCCAAAAAATTTAAAAGCAAAATTATCCTTGTCTTTCGTTTTTTTTTTTTTTAAATTAAATTCTTCCTTTCTACATTAAAGGAGCCAAATCACAATTAATTAATTTATGAAAAATCAATGTGGATTTTTCCATGTTTTTTTATTGACTAAATTTGTATTTCTTTTTTATTTTGTGGGTGATTTCTCGAATTTTTTCCCCAATCGCCACATTCTCAAATCAAATTTCTCAAACACACCAAAAACTGCCACATGGTCCCAATTTTCTCCATTTGAAATGGAGAAAGGGTTTTTTATTATTTTTTTTTCGTTTTTTTTTCCTGATAAATATTTAAATGATTTTTTAATATATTTTTATTAAATAATTAATTAGATATAATTAATATACTATTTAATAATTAATAATTAATTAAAATATAATTTTAAATAATAATAATTAATTATAATTTAATTAAACATAATTTTAAATAATGATAATATAAATAATAATAATTAATTATAATTTAATTAAACATAATTTTAAATAATGATAATATAAATAATAATAATTATACAAAATTTAATTAAAAATAATATAAATAATAATAATTATACAAAATTTAATTAAACATAATATAAATAATAATAATTATACAAATTATTATTGATGTTGGTGTTGATGATGCAAACGAGAACCGAATGACAAAGGACGCAGATCGAACACGAAAACCAAAACCATATTGTTGTGTTGGTTGAGTCTCTTGTGTTGGATCTGGGGGCGGTGAATTTTCTTGTGTGGGAGCGTTATCTTGTGTTGGAGCCACAGGTGGATGTTGAGCAAAAATCATTTCTTAAAATTCAAAATCACTAACATTATGATGTAGACCAAAATTGAGATTTGGTTGGGTGTCTGGGATCGGTTGTGGGTGACAGATGGTAGGAATATAAGATGACATGGTTGGTTCGATGTTAGAGGTTGATGGGTTATGTTGGGAGTATGGGGAGTAAAAGTTTGGTGGATGAATAGGTGTGAAGTGCATGGTTGGACGGTTGTATGTTTGACTTTCATATGAATAGTTTGATTGAGAGTGATGTGAGGTATTTTGTGTGTTTGATGTTTGTTGTTGAAAATAGTATGGGGTAGGAGTTTGTAGTGGGGAATAATGTGGGTTAGGAGTTTGTTGTTGGGAATAGTTGGGATTAGGAGATTGTTGTTGGGAATAGTGGGGATTAGGGGTTTGTTGTTGTGAAGAGGGGTGAGGGGTTTGTTGTTGTTGGTATGGTTGTTGGGGATAGTTTGGCTCAGGATTTTGATGTTGGTTGGGTTGTTGGGAAATGTTCGTATTAGGATTTTGACGAGGATTAATGAGAAAATGCCCGTACGATGCAAATCTATGTGGCAGTTGTTTATACCATTGCATGTACTCATTTGAATGTTGAAGGTCTTCAACATTTTCAATAACTTGATCTTCATCCAATGTCCACAATTGGCGATTCATCCAACATAATTGCTCCTCCCTGTAAAGTTGGGTCCATGGATAACTACGTGATTTATTCGTGTTCATTTTGTGGTGTTCTGCGAGGCATCGAGGAACTTGAGGTATATCTTGGGCAATGCCAAATTGTAGCTTGACCCTATCTGTTTGATGCATTTCAACAAGATAAAAACATATTAGAAATGTTGTTGAACTCCAAATTGATCTATCATCCGTGCGACGCACAATTACACAATATCATATAAGAAGGCGTGGTTAGCAAAACACAAGGCAATTGAAGCTATCTATGGAAATTGGGAGGGCTCTTACAACGCCCTCCCGCAATGGTTGATGGTAATGCGAGAGTTTCTGCCTGGCACCGTCGTAGATCTCGAAACACTCCCCGTGATTTTAGATGATGGAACACGAATATCTGGCCAAAGAATATTTCATCGCCTATTTTGGGCCTTTCAACCCTGTATTAGGGGTTATATGTGACACCCCGATTTAATTTAAATATTAATTAAGTGAGGATTTAATTATTTAATTAAATGAAGTCTTGAGTATTAATTTTAGTGGATTAATTGGGTCATTAAAGGAGGAAATGTTTTGAGGTGTGCAGAGTAAACGGTGGGTGTAAGAGAGTAAATCACTCTACTAATTATTAAGTTTTAATTATTTTATTTTATTGGAATAATTAAAGGAACATAAAAAGGAAAAAGAAAGGAAATAATAGGTTTTGGAGAAACTGCTTCACGTGGAATGGAGAGAAGAGGAAAGAGAGGAAAGGCCGACACCAAGAGAAATCAAGAATCATCGCGAGGTAAGGGGTGGTTTCGATCGATTAATATGCCTTATGGGTTTTGGGAATCATAGGGATAATTGGGTATGTTAGAGAATTTGAATTATGATGATTATGAGTTATAGGAATAAACCCTATTTGTGTCGGTGTTGGAATTAGGAATCATAAGTATGTCAGATAATTGATAGGGGTGAATAAACCATGTTGTTTGATGTTAAAATGGTGTGAAATGACGATGAAATGATGTTCCTAATGTACCAAATCGTATTAGTAAGTTTGGAAATGAGTAAGAATGGAAAATGTCACAAAAGTAGCAAAATGTCACACAGTCGTGGGAACCGTTCCGTGGGAGGAACCGAGTTCCGTGTTAATTTGGTCAAACTGGAAAATAGACTCGTAACCGGTTCCTGATAGGTAGGAACCGGTTCCCCATTCAAAAACCAGGGGCGAGGTATTTTTAACTCACAGGAACCGGTTCCTGTATAGGTAGGAACCGGGTTCCATGTGAATTTTTCCAATTTTTCTAAAACTTCAAAATTCATATTTTCTAAACAGAATTCGATTCGAGTGCCGTTTTCGGCGTTATTTCCTAAATTTCAAATACTACCTTTTGAAAAGAGAAAAATATTCTTTTGCTAAAATTATTTTAAAAATAGTTGAGCTCCGATTTTTGAAAAGAGTGATTAGTTAAGGATAATGGGAAACTATTACGAATGGTCTGAGTTACCGGATGAGTTATTAATGCTTGCTATGTTGTATCTTGATATTCATTGTGATTGAATGTGATACGTTGGTGATTGGCAATAAGTGAATTATGTTGGGATCGTAATCTATGAATTGGTTTAGAGTGGTTGACAATTTGGATGGAGATTGACGTTCAGATGATGTTTCTTTCCCTTGTGGATTATTCATGATTGTATTGGTATCATGTGTTATTGTTATTATATACTGGTGATAGTCTTACTGATTGAAGAGTAAGCGTCTGACATGTTTATGCTTTGTGATAATTTAATTCATGATTATGTTGTTATCATGTGATAGATTGGTATTAGCATTTATGTGGAATTATGTTGTTATCATATTCCGTTGAATTGATGTTGCATGCTTTTATGATGCATGCATGAGCATTTGTTAAATTGGTTCACTCCCATTGTGCAGAAGTGAACTGGCAGAGCCAATGGACTTACTTGGTGCAGAGGTAGTGGGGCTGGATTCTTGACCCGGTGGTTATGGGCGAATCATGGATTGGATTCTTGACTCAGTGTTCTGGGCGAATCATGAATTTACACTGTCTTTCCACATGTAAACGGAGCGGTGTGTGTGAACTCGGTTCACGTTTTGGTACCACATGCATAGAGTCTGCATTGCATATGGGATTGTAACATGCTAGGATGGATTCCAGTGTTGCAATTTCCATTGTTTGATTATATACATGTTCATTGTGTGAACTGCCTTGTGCATTGATTATGACTTGTGTTTGGTTAATAAATTAACGTATCTGTTTATTCCGTTGTATTCTAGAAACGTATAATGCATGTTATATTGAATTGGAATCTCACCCTTACTCAACAATTTCAGATCCGAAGTGATTAGCTGCATTGGAGTTGGTGAGGATTAGCTCTAGCATTGAGTCAGTTGATTTAGTCCGCGTGTCAGTGTCGTGCTCTGATAGATGTAACACTGGGGAAACGGTTGCTTAAATCCTTTAATGGATATTTTGAATAACTTTGAATTATGTTGACTTATTATCCTGGAATACTTGTTGAGTGATGTACTCAGGATTTTGGTTATGTTTTCATTTCCGCTGATAAACATGACGTTGAGTATGATTTATTAATGATTTTATTCCTCAGTGAAGGCATGACACATGTTTGGTAAATTTTTATGATTTAAATTGTGACGCCTCTTAATTGTGAATGAAACTCTTATATTAATATTATAAAACGCGGGTAAATAGAAGGGGGTGTTACAATAGTGGTATCAGAGCATAGTCGGTCGTTGTGACCAGTGTCTTAATGTCATTATTCCTTTGTACGCGACAAGTGTGTGCAACACTGTCGGTACTTGTTGCCTTTCTGATCGATTATTGCAGGAGTAGTGTGAAACTATGTGGGGGAGGAGAGATGCTTCCCGGATATGTTCTGACTGTAAGTCATTGGTATGAGGTACTACTTGAGAAGACAGTACAAGAGTGGTTGGAGCTGTTGGAATCGTTTAGACCATGAGTCATAGTTGGAAGCGCAAAAAGGTGAGTACGATTCTGAGAACAGAAAGTGTTGGTAATGATGGTTTATACTTCAGTATGATTATCGGATGTCTATTGACAAATTGAGGACTTGATCACCCTTAATCTCTTGTTGATAGTAGACGAAATCGTATTGGATGGTATATAATTGTCTTGCTATCTAATTGGGACATAAAGTGATGAATATGAATGAAGTGTGATAGAAGCTTGTGAACCATATGAGTGGACGAGGACTCTAATAATAATAACGAATTGAAATGGATGGTTAGAGTTGCGTAGATATTAATGATGGTGCTGTGGTATTTATGTTGTATTCTTCGACGGAAGTGAAAGGAAAATCTAAGAGCGATGAATTACCGGTAGTGAAGAATTGTCTTGAGATTGTTCCGAGTAATTTGGATTGCCAGTGGTGGATGAATTTCCAGAGGTGTTTCCAGAAGACGTCGGTGAATTGCCGTCTGAGAGAGAGGAGGAATTACTATAGATTTAATTCCTGGAACTAGCCCGGTGTCGATGGCGCCGTATTGCATGTCGGCATCTGAGTTGTCTAAGTGGAAGAAACAGTTGGAAGAGTTAGGTGTGAATTCTAATGTTCCCTGAGAATAATAGCGACTCATTGTTTGAGCAAGATGTTGAATTAGCTTGAGGCTACCCTTGAGTTGAATGTTTGAAGTAAACCAAGTGATTATGAATCGTTTTGATGAGTCGATGCATATTCTTGGCCTAGAAGATATTTGGTGATTGAGAAGAATGACTCTTAGAAGATGAAGCTGGTGTGATTGGAATGTTACAACGCTTCCGGTTGGTCGTGAAGTTGTCAGTGTGAGTGACCTCTTTGTGTTCTTGAAAAGATTAATTGTGTTAGTGTCAATGATTGATATAAAGTATGCAATAATGTGAATTGGTTATTGGAATCGTAATTTAACGCAATTAATCATGGTGAATGATGTGTGCTGCGGTATATTGAAGTTAGAATCTCAAATTTTGCATTCTATGATGTTTTGGAATTTTTCACTCTCACAAGGTGAGAAATCGATTACCTATTATAGGGAATTGATTTCCTGAAGCTGACAACATTGTTTTTCGGAAACTTGTAAAATCCATAATTGGAGTTTTGGATGTCTGATTTGAGTTTCGTTTGAAGTGTTGGAAAAATAATGTGATGAACTTTGTTTTAAAAAAAAATGGTTCCAGTACCTGTAAGTAATTTATTTATCGTGTAATAATGGTTGAGGAGAGTCGGAGTCGTTGTTAATGTCGTTCTGGGTACAAAACTTATTTCTATGACACCGTACAAGACGTCAACTTTAGATATAGAAAATTGGAGGAGCTATTGGAAGGTGCTCAGAGAAATAGATTTGTAAAACCAAGTGTATATTGTTTTTGGATTCTGATTGTGAGGAAGGATTCCAAGAGTGGAAGAGGAGGTTGACCAGTGCTCCGATTTTAATTTTTGCCGAATCCGGAAGAGTCCCTTGTTATGTATTATGATGCGTCATTGACGGGTTTAGGTGGTGTGTTGATGAAGGAATAAGTAGGTGGTGGCTTATGCTTCGAGACAATTGAAAGTGCATGAAAGAAATTATCCGACCCATGATTTGAATTTGGTAGCCGGTGTATTTGTTTTGAAGTTCTGAAGGCATTATCTGTATGGCTCACGGTTTGAAGTGTTCAGTGATCATAAGAGCCTGAAGTATCTCTTTGATCAGAAGGAGTTGAATATGAGGCAGAGGAGATGGTTGGAATTTCTCAAGGATTAGGATTTCGGTTGAATTACCATCCTGGTAAGGCAAACATGGTGGCAGATGCATTGAGCAGGAAGTCCTTGCACATGTCGATGTTAATGGTTCGTGAACTGGATTTAGTGGAACAATTCAGAGATTTGAGTTTGGTTTGTGAAACTACTCAGAATAGTGTGAAGTTGGGCATGTTGAAGCTGACTAGTGGTATTTTGGGAGAGATTCGAAATGGACAGAAGTCTGATGTTGGTTTGGTAGATAAGTTGACATTGATTAACCAAGGTCAAGGAGGTGAATTCCGAATTGATGAGAATGGTGTTATGAGATTTGGTGATAGAGTGTGTGTCCTGGATATCGCTGAGATCAGAAAGAGTATCTTGGAGGAAGGACACCGTAGTGGGTTGAGTATTCATCCCGGTGCTACTAAGATGTATCATGATTTGAGGAGATTATTTTGGTGGCCTGGAATGAGGAAGGAAATTGCCGAGTTGTGTATGCGTGTTTGGTTTGTCAGAAATCAAAGATTGAACATCAGAAGCCGTCGGGACTGATGGAACCGTTGTTTGTTCCGGAATGGAAATGGGATGGCATTTCTATGGATTTTGTGTCTGATTTGCCGCAGACAGCGAAGAACTGTGATTCTATTTGGGTTATTGTCGACCGATCGACAAAGTCTGCTCACTTTATTCCGATAAGAATGGATTATCCGATGGAGAGGTTGGCAGAATTGTAGGTTGAGAAGGTTGTAAGTTTGCATGGTATTCCGTCTAGCATTGTGTCGGATAGAGACCCGAGGTTTACTTCTAAGTTCTGGACAGGATTGCAAGAAGCTTTGGGTACTAAGTTACAATTGAGTTCCGCGTATCATCCACAGACAGATGGTCAGACGGAGAGGACGATTTAGTCGTTAGAGGATTTGTTGAGGGCTTGTGTGTTAGAGAAAGGTGGAGCTTGGGATAGCTAATTGCCATTGATAGTGTTTACCTACAACAATAGTTTTCATTCGAGCATTGGTATGGCTCCGTTTGAGGCATTGTATGGTAGGAGATGTCGGACACCGTTGTGTTGGTATGAATCTGGAGAAAGTGCTGTGATTGGACCGGAGATTGTTCAACAAACTTCAGAAAAGATTAAGATGATTCAGGAGAAGATGAGGACTTCTCAGAGCCGTCAGAAAAGTTATCATGATAAGAGGAGGAAAGATCTTGAGTTTAATGAAGGAGACCATGTGTTCATGAGAGTTACTCCGATGACGGGTATTGGTCGAGCCTTGAAGTCAAAGAAGTTGACTCCGCGCTTTATTGGTCCGTTTCAGATTACCAAAAGAGTTGGGAAAGTTGCTTATCAGATTGTTTACCGTCGTCACTTGCTAATTTGCATGATGTTTTCCACGTATCTCATTGAGGAGGTACATCATGGATCCGTCTCATGAGATTCAAATAGATGATGTTCAAAGGGATAACTTGATCGCAAAGGCTCGAGAATTGAGGATCGGAAAGTGAAGCAATTGCGAGGTAAAGAGATAGCACTGGTAAGAGTAGCTTGGGGAGGACCAAATGAAGGAAATGTAACTTGGGAGCTGGAGAGTCAGATGAAGGACTCGTATCCCGAACTGTTCGTCTAAGGTATGTTTTCGAGGACGAAAACTCTTTTAGTGGGGGAGAGTTGTGACACCCCGATTTAATTTAAATATTAATTAAGTGAGGATTTAATTATTTAATTAAATGAAGTCTCGAGTATTAATTTTAGTGGATTAATTGGGTCATTAAAGGAGGAAATGTTTTGAGGTGTGCAGAGTAAACGATGGGTGTAAGAGAGTAAATCACTCTACTAATTATTAAGTTTTAATTATTTTATTTTATTGGAATAATTAAAGGAACATAAAAAGGAAAAAGAAAGGAAATAATAGGTTTTTGGAGAAACTGTTTTCACGTGGAATTGGAGAGAAGAGGAAAAGAGAGGAAAGGCCGACACCAAGAGAAATTGAAGAATCATCGCGAGGTAAGGGGTGGTTTCGATCGATTAATATGCCTTATAGGTTTTGGGAATCATAGGGATAATTGGGTATGTTAGAGAATTTGAATTATGATGATTATGAGTTATAGGAATAAACCCTATTTGTGTCGGTGTTGGAATTAGGAATCATAAGTATGTCAGATAATTGATAGGGGGTGAATAAACCATGTTGTTTGATGTTAAAATGGTGTGAAATGACGATGAAATGAAGTTCCTAATGTACCAAATCGTATTAGTAAGTTTGGAAATGAGTAAGAATGGAAAATGCTGTCAAAAAGTAGCAAAAATGCTGTCACAGGTCGTGGGAACCGGTTCCCTATGGGGAGGAACCGAGTTCCCAGTGTTAATTTGGTCAAAACTGGGAAAAATAGACTCAGAACCGGTTCCTGTATAGGTAGGAACCGGTTCCCCATTCAAAACCAGGGAGGTATTTTTAACTCACAGAACCGGTTCTCAGATAGGTAGGAACCGGTTCCATGTGAATTTTTCCAATTTTTCTAAAACTTCAAAATTCATATTTTCTAAACCGAACTCGATTCGAAGTGCCGCTTGGCGTTATTTCCTAAATTTCAAATACTACCTTTTGAAAAGAGAAAAATATTCTTTTGCTAAAATTATTTTAAAAATAGTTGAGCTCTCGATTTTTGAAAAGAGTGATTAGTTAAGGATAATGGGAAACTATTACGAATGGTCTGAGTTACCGGATGAGTTATTAATGCTTGCTATGTTGTATCTTGATATTCATTGTGATTGAATGTGATACGTTGGTGATTGGAAATAAGTGAATTATGTTGGGATCGTAATCTATGAATTGGTTTAGAGTGGTTGACAATTTGATGGAGACGCGCTCGATGATGTTTCTTTCCTTGTGGATTATTCATGATTGTATTGGTATCATGTGTTATTGTTATTATATACCGGTGATAGTCTTATGATTGAAAGTAAGTCGACATGTTTATGCTTTGTGATAATTTAATTCATGATTATGTTGTTATCATGTGATAGATTGGTATTAGCATTTATGTGGAATTATGTTGTTATCATATTCCGTTGAATTGATGTTGCATGCTTTTATGATGCATGCATGAGCATTTGTTAAATTGGTTCACTCCCATTGTGCGGAAGTGAACTGGCAGAGCCAATGGACTTACCTGGTGCAGAGGTAGTGGGGCTGGATTCTTGACCCGGTGGTTATGGGCGAATCATGGATTGGATTCTTGACTCAGTGTTCTGGGCGAATCATGAATTTACACTGTCTTTCCACATGTAAACGGAGCGGTGTGTGTGAAATCGGTTCACGTTTTGGTACCACATGCATAGAGTCTGCATTGCATATGGGATTGTAACATGCTAGGATGAATTCCAGTGTTGCAATTTCCATTGTTTGATTATATACATGTTCATTGTGTGAACTGCCTTGTGCATTGATTATGACTTGTGTTTGGTTAATAAATTAACGTATCTGTTTATTCCGTTGTATTCTAGAAACGTATAATGCATGTTATATTGAATTGGAATCTCACCCTTACTCAACAATTTCAGATCCGGTGATTAGCTGCATTGAGTTGGTGAGGATTAGCTCTAGCATTGAGTCGCTTGATTTAGTCCGCGTGTCAGTGTCGTGCTCTGATAGATGTAACACTGGGGAAACGGTTGCTTGAATCCTTTAATGAATATTTTGAATAACTTTGAATTATGTTGACTTATTATCCTGGAATACTTGTTGAGTGATGTACTCAGGATTTTGGTTATGTTTTCATTTCCGCTGATAAACATGACGTTGAGTATGATTTATTAATGATTTTATTCCTCAGTGAAGGCATGACACATGTTTGGTAAATTTTTATGATTTAAATTGTGACGCCTCTTAATTGTGAATGAAACTCTGATATTAATATTATAAAACGCGGGTAAATAGAAGGGGGTGTTACATTATACGTATTGTAAACCGATTGTCTAGGTAGATGGAACATGGCTGTACGGAAGATATAAAGGCACTTTGCTTTTGGCTGTTGCGCAAGATGGGAATGGTAACATTTTCCCTATCGCATATGCAGTGGTCGAAGGTGAGACAAGAGGGGCTTGGAGCTTCTTTTTTTTGAAAAACTTGAGGCGACACGTCACACCTCAGCCAAACATATGTTTGATATCTGACCGCCATGAGTCCATCAAGAGTGCCTATAATAACCCCGAAAATGGCTGGCAAAACCCTCCATCTTTTATATTGATGTTTTAAATACATTTGCACAGGTTATGCGTTGAATGAGTCTACCTACGCATTACACGGAGGAGATCCGCAAGCAAACGTAAGCTTTCAACCGGTGGAGAATCTTCCAAAAGAAAATGGTCGCGAGCTACGACGGAGGAGCAAGATGGGGACACATGACAACCAACCTTGCTGAATCGTTGAATTCGGTGCTGAAAGAAACTCGCAATTTACCTATTACGGCCCTAGTTAGAGCAACCTACTTCAGGATTGGAACGTTGTTTGGGAAGCGAGGACATGATGCGACAAAATGTTGTCATCGGGAAGGAGTACAGATAATTGCATGAAAGGGATTGTCAAGAAGTAAGAGTCCCATAGTTATAATGTGTTGAACTTTGATCGTGAAAGACACTATTTTGTGGTACAAGAGATTCATAATAAACATGGTCGGCCACCTAGTTATTTCAACGTCAACCTCCACAAACAAACATGACTGTGGAAATTTCAAATATTTCACGTGCCTTGCTCCCACGCTATTGCAGCTTGTTCTAGCATCAACCACGATTATACTTCATTTATTCCTCCAGTATATACGGTTCTATCAGTCTTCAAAGTTTACGAGATGAGCTTCTCCGGTCCTCCCAAAGAAGAAAAATGGCCCAATATCTAGGCCCTACAATCATACATGATGAAACGATGCGATTTAAACAAAAAGGTCGTCCCAAGAGTACTCGCATTAGAACTGAAATGGACACGGTTGATAAAATCAAAAGAAGATGTGGTATATATCAAGGACTTCATATGCGCAAAAAATGTCCGCATTGCCCCAATGCTGCAGGGCCTTCTAATTAGTTATACCTACTTAATTTTTAATTTTAATAATTATAATAATTTGTATAATTATTATTATTTATATTATGTTTAATTAAATTTTGTATAATTATTATTATTTATATTATTTTTAATTAAATTTTGTATAATTATTATTATTATTTATATTATCATTATTTAAAATTATGTTTAATTAAATTTTAATTAATTATTATTATTTAAAATTATATTTTAATTAATTATTAATTATAAAATAGTATATTAATTATATCTAATTAATTATTTAATAAAAATATATTAAAAAATCATTTAAATATTTATCAGAAAAAAAACGAAAAAAAAATAATAAAAAACCCTTTCTCCATTTCAAATGGAAAAAAGGTGGGACCCATGTGGCAGTTTGTGAAATATTTTTTCAGGTGTGGCAGTTTGGAAAATTTGATTTGGGAATGTGGCAATTGGGGAAAAATTCTGATTTCTCTACACTTAAATAATAGTTCAACTTTTTTTTTTTAAAGAAAAAGGACGAATGAATTATATTTTGTAGGTTACGGTGTTTTGATAATAAACATTTGTTTAATTTATAAATACAACACATCTGCCATTTATTCTACACACTCCATCAATTAAATTAAATTATTTTATAAATTTATTCTTTATCCTTCTACTCTTTTTAAATTTATGTGATTCTTAATTTAATAGCTCACACAAACTCAATACCGTATCTAATTTAACACTCTTTGAAAAAGTTAAGAAATTTATAGTGGAATAACAAAGTTCATTATTTAATGTAAGTACATTTCTTAACCTATTTTATATATTTTTTTAAATATCACGTAAAATTTTAAATATATTTTTGGGTCTGATTTTAAAATTTGTTTCAAAAAAATTAAAAATATATTTTCGATACAAACTAGAAATATATTTTCAGTTTCAACTTTAAGTAGATAACAACCAAAAGTGGCTCATGTCACTTGGTGTGAATCTGTTTGGTTTGAGAGAAAACAGGAAATGTATTTCCGATTTGTATCGGAAGTATATTTTCTGTTTGTACCAGAAATATATTTTCGATTCCATTTTTTGCTTTTTGAAGAATGTATCTCAAAACAATAAATTTTAATTGTATAAAGTGCAAACCAAAAATATTTTTTCAATTTTTCAGAGGAGACATTTTCAAAATTACATAAAGTGTCTTTTATCGTATAGAGTGGAATAAGAAACCCGTAGTGGTTTGAAACACAAATCAGAATCACGGTAGAGAGATGTTCTTCAATTGGCTTTCAAGTTCAACACCAAATCGTAACAATTTATTTTATATATAATAGTGTTGATTAAGTGATTTTAAACTTTTAAGAAATACAGAGTGGATTGTGACAAAAAAAATTTAAAATTTTTTAAGAGAGAAGTAATTTTATTTGATTGATTTTAAGAAAAGAGATGAAACAACATAGACATTATGTACGAAAGAATAAATAATTAAAATGTAAAGAAATAAAAGAAATGAAAGAACACATTAGAAATTATATTTGTTATGCCTTAGATTACGTAACTTATTCTAGTCTTCAAGAATTTTTTCTTCAAAGTTCCACTAATAACAAAAAAAAATTATTACAGGATTAGCCCACTACCTTTTTACACCAAGCTTTCGTCCCAATTCAACTTGCAACATTTATAATTATGTCAGAGTAACAAGAGAATAACAATCTTTTGATTTACAAATACAATTTAAGTTGATTATTATGCAACATTAATTTTTAAAATTACATATTAATCTAAAATCTTAAAATATTTGATCTATGTATTTTCTCACTTAAAAAAAGTTCAATATCTTCTTTTCCTTCTAATGTGCGAATCATTACTCAAACTTGACATACTAACATCTTACTACTTAAAAATCAAGTTATATATTATTTTCTTGATTTCATTTTGATTCTTTATGGTTTTAGATTAATATGATTTTAAAATTTTATTTTATAGGATAAATTTTGATTGATATATGTCATAAGGGGTAAATTATCCCTAAATTTACAAGGGATAACCAAGAATTTGTTAAGAATCAAGTGTGAAGAAGAAGTCTCACATTGGTTAGTAAAGGATAGATTGAACACTATACAAGTGAGAGAACTCACACACCTATCATCTTAAGGTTTTAGGTGGATATGTGGTGTTCTCTCACAAAAGTGTGACCCAAAGTATGCTCCATCTTCGGAACACTTCCCACAAGCGGTGGGTAGAAGGTGTTCTGTTGGAGAGTGCCAACAGTGATACAAGTGTATGTGAAAGAGAGAGCTTTCACATGAGGGGGAGAAATGTGACTCACACTTGAGGGGGAGTATTGAGAATCAAGTGTGAGGAAGAAGTCTCGCATTGGTTAGAAAAGGAAAGATTAAACACTATATAAGTGAGAGAACCCACACACCTATCACCTTAAGGTTTTAGGTGGATATGTGGTGTTCTCTCACAAAGGTGTGACTCTAAAGTATGCTCCCTCTTCAGAATTGTCCCCCCAACAATATGTCAATCAACTTGGATGGGGAACTTGGTCGAAGAAATTACAAGTAAAGATCATGGAGCAATTACCATGAAGATCGACAGTATGTCAGCTATTAACTAGGCTCTGATACCATTGGGGGCAATTCCAAGGAGGGAGCATTTACTAGGTGTTTACAATGATTTCTAGTAAACAACCGCTAGTCTTCAAAATGAATGATTTTGGTAACTTACATGATCGACTAGATTGATCCTAGGACATGTGTCTAAGTGTTGATGTTTGAATTGGATTTAATATTCACATTCCACTTTCTATCTAAAAACATGAATCCTTATGAAAGAAAGATTTGATTACAGATTATACAGGCTTCGATTGAAAGTAACAACGAGATACAAATCGAAACATAAAGTTGTTGATAAAATAATGTACAGATTTATGAGTAACTTCAAACGAAAAGAATTTAAATTGAAAGAGAGACTTTGTAACACGGTGGGAGAACTGACTTGTTTGTTTTGCGTTTGATCGCAAATGTTGCGGATAGCAAGAGTCACCACCGACTTTTCTTTTATCCAATTAAGGGAAGGCGAAAAGAACAGGAAAAAACCTTTGTTAGATTCTGAGTAAGGGAGTTGATTATGAAAAGGGAAGGTGTTAGCATCCTTTCCATCCGTAGTTATCTACGGGCTCTTAATTGCTTTAGCTCACTTTAAATTGCCTTTTTGTGTGTGTGTTTGAAAGTATTTTTGAAAAGGCATTTCGCTTTCACTTCGTAATGATTCTCGCTGGAATGTATACGAAGTGTTCAGAAATGTTTTGTTTTGGAAAAGACTTTGTAATGATTCACGCTGGCTTGTATACAAAGTGTTTGAAAATGTTTTTGAAAGTAGTGTGAGGTGTAAAAAGTGTTTGATTGAGCAAGCAAAAGAGACTTATCACCTACTCAGAATGACCGTTTCCGTGTTATTTTACTTTTCTTTAGAATAGCGCTATCCATACAATTAGTTGGTAGGTAACCCTATTCGTTGGATGTAGAGGGACGTTCGAAGGGACATCGGATGGTCATAGAAGGCAACTTATAGGGATATCCTAGTACATTCGTAGGGACGATCATCACTTTTCGTAGGCAACAACTGAGGGACGAGATCATGTATTTGTAGGCAACATCGAGGGACTATGATCTTTTAAGTCGAAGGGACTGTGATGATATATTGTAGGCAACCGTACTAAGATACCCCTACGTTCGAGGGACTTGACCATTATTCGTAAGGCAACGAGAGAGAATACTCTAGGGGGTGCATGTGTGAGAAGAGTGTATCATTTTCAGATATTTTGTCTTGTATTAGTGATCTAGATTGATTGAATTAATCTTGTCATACACGCCTAATTACTAGCAGTTTATAGGTGCGGAAAGTAAATTGCGAAAATGTAAAGTGCGGAAAGTAAATCATACGTTATTATATGGCTTTGGAGCAGTTACATAATTGAGGAGTGCGGAAAGTAAAACCTAATTAAACTATTATATCCCATGAGCAGTTACATAATATTGGAAAAGAAAATGCGAGAAAATAGTCCTAACTATTACAACCTGGAAGCAGTTACAATAATCGGAAAAAAGAATCGAATAAGAGAAAATAATGTTAGTGAAAAAAGATTTTTGAGTTAGGAAATTTTTTTTAGGGTTAGTAGCCCTAACTGGATGAGAAAATATTTTTTTGGGATTTTTTTGGATTAATTTTAGTATAGAAAAAACAATTAAAAGTTAATTATTCGATTAATTAACAATTAATTAAAATATGAATGAAAAATATTATTTTTTTATGTTAAAAATTAAATAAACATTTTTCTGACCTAAATGCAAAAAGAAAATATTTTTTGTGATTTTTTAATGCGTTAGAAAAAATATTTGAAGAGAAATTAAATTGCAAAAGAAAATTATAGGAAAATATGAAGAAAAAAATTGGTTAGTGGAAAAAAAGAATGCTGGAGCCAAGGATTGAACCTTGCTCCTCTCCGTCACACGTGCGCTACTTTACCACCTGAGCTAGACATGTTAGCTGTTTGAATAATATATATATATATATATATATATATATATATATATATATATATATATATATATATATATATATATATATATATATATATATATATATATATATATATATATATATATATAAAGGAAATAATTTTCTGAAATTGATTAAATAAAAAAAACGCGCGCAGGGGGTCTTCTTCCCCATTTGAATTTCCAAGCTTTAGCTACGGTTTTCATCCATAGCAAAAGCTTTTACCTACAGATCGTCTGTAGCTATAGGACCTGCAAGTTTCAAAAATTCAACACAAGCAATATAAATTCATGGTGAGGGCATGGATCCGGTTTGACCTCCCGAGTATGATAGTACCATCGTCGTTAATTTTACCTATTATGAGAAACCCTAATTCGAGCTCATAAGCCCTAACAATGGCAAGTTCTCATACCCGTGCTGAAACTTAAATCAAACTGTTCATAAAGCTTAGAAACCTCATTAGAAACACATATATGCAATCAAAACATGTTAAATACGCGTAAAACTTGAGAATCGATTTTGAAAAAGAAAGTGCAAACCGTGAGTATGGGTAGGACGATTTTGGACGTCTCGATCGATGGTGATAACTTGGTTAGCTTCAGAAAACACCAAGGAATTGATTGACAACCTTTGTTTGGCTTGAATCGATGCAAATCCTTGGTTGCTATGTAGCTTGGAACACACGGTTTTTTGTACTTGGTTTAGGGTTATTGAGGCATCAAAATCGTCCTTGTGGCATCTGGAATCAGTGTGTGTATATACTAGAGTGAATTAAGTCAATAATTATGAAGAAATCTCATGCCAATCAATGAAAAAATATTTGATTTTGAATAAAACCAAATATTGCCTTTTTGAGCCAATTTCAATCAAATCTCTTGCCAATCTTCATTATTTCAAAATAATCAGATCTATTGGCTTGCTTGGACCTCAAGAATGAAAGAAAATCACTCTTGCATTTTAAAATTTGATTTTATATCTTTTATTTTAATTAAATTGGTTTTAAATGAATACAAATCCAAAATAAATAATAATAAAAGATAAAAAACGTGGCCTTGGGCTTGGAGGTTCCAATTGGGATTAGAAACAAGTTTGAATCAAGAAAAGTTAGGCCCATTTGGAAAAAAATTTAGTTTCTCAAGTATTTCTCTTTATGCACCTCCTCAAAAATGCTCAACTTGCACAATTTGTATCTTGCTCAATTTTTAACATTTTTGGGTGTTCTTGGACTTTTTAGAAAGCTCAAGATGTCTTCTAAACATCCATTTTGGTTTCATCTTCATTGAAGTTTCCATGCTCATGAACACTTCTTTGCAAAAAGATGATTTTTTGTTGACTTTTAAAAAGACTTGTAATGTTTTGATCCATAACTTCCAAATGAAGCATTTCTAGCCCAACCTTGTGAGACATGAAGTTGTAGAGAATTGAATTCTATTCAAAATGAGATTTGGTGGAAAAATTTCTAATAAAGTATGTGAAAGTTATGCTTGGTCAAAGTTTTGTTGACTTTTGTTTGAAAAACCCTAATTTAGAAACTTTGACTTTTGATCAAATCTTGACTTTCTTGAGGAATCATGATCAACCCTTGATCAAATGATAAATATTACTTCAAAATGTTGGTGTTGACCAAAAATTATGAAGTTTGACTGTATGTTGACCACATTTGACGTTTTTTCCAATACAGTTGATTCTCAACCATCTGAGCAATTAGATGAGCAATTTTGACTTGTAAGGCTTGAAACTTGACATGGTGATCCCTTGAAGCATATGATGAGGTATGATGATCACTTAAAGCATTGGAAGTCCATATTGACTTAAGAATGGCAAAACCCTACTTTGGGTTGATTGCTTAGGAGAGGGTTTGTCTGGTCAACCCTTGTGAAATCCTTGAGTATTGAGATGTGAATTGTCTTGAGAAGTGGGAGAGAAAATTTTGGGGTATAACAGACTTTATAAAGTTAAATAAATGGTTTGTGAAATGTAAACGACTTGGTAAAGAAATAAAGATTTCAGGAAAGGTATAGACTTGACTGAAATATAAAGGAATAACTTAAAACGAAACAACTTTTAAAGATAAAGAACTTTAATTTTAAAACTTCAAAGATAAACAATGGTGTTCTATACGTACATGTTTCTGCAACTTGTTTCCCTTACACTCGGTAGTTTGAGTATATCAGTTTTTGTACAATAATGAGCACACGAAATCCTAACACTAAGACTCCTATTTATACTATTTCGACCCTAACGGTCCTACTCTAAAAAGATGCCACGTTCGAAGATTGCATGGTTTCTATAATTTGTGGCTTCCACGCGTCCTTCAATAGAATAACGCCCTATATTTGAATTTCGAATCATCCACTATCAAAGATATTAAGCCTTCATTTGGAATTTCGAATCTTTAACGAAAATAATCAATTCAAATCTTCTTATTCGAATTCGAAACTTTCTTAGATAAAAAAACTCTAAATTTCCAACGACCCTTCGAAACTCCTTCACTTTCAGCCAAAAATGCAACCTCATGACCTTATTCCCTTCATTCGAACAAAGTCCAAGCAATAAAAAGCCCATTGTTTCGAACTGAGTAGCTTATCAAAATCACCAGCTAACAAATTGCCCCTCAAAAATGTGTATTTCGATATACAGAGAAATACTCATTTTTTAATTATATATGGGATTTTGATAAACCTAACTCGTGATGGTTTTACTGTATATGACACCACAACCATCAACCACCTTTTTGCAAAACGTCTTTCCACCATGCTTTCCAAACTTGCAAGTTTTAGCAGTTATTGCTAATCATGACCACTAAAAGCATCAGTTCCCAAGATTTTGAAAACCACCTCTTTTCCTTTCCACCAATGAAGCTAAACATATCTCTTTTATTCAAGGTCAAATATTTTTTAAACAGCCAAAACCATTATAAAGCAACTCAGCTTCATAAACCAACACTTTCATCTTCTTCAACCTTCAAACAATCTTCAACAAACCCATTTTTTCTTCTCAGCAAGAACTCACAAATTTCTCAACAATGTCTTCCTCTCATGCATAAACATCATCTCACCTCAAGAAATCTGGAAAACTCAAAGGTTCTTCTTCCAGTTAGAAGCTTGTGAGCAAGACCGTGACTTTTGAGAATCAAGAGTTCATCACCACTCCAAAACTCACTCCAGAACAAAAAGCAATCTATACTTCTCAGGTAATTATTCCTTCTTTCATTTCTAATAGAAATTTAGGTATTATGGGTCCTCTGATTTCTACGAAACGCCTAGAACAAACAAAGGGATTTTTTCCCGTTTATCATGAAACAAAACCCATAGTTAATAAATCAGGTCCTGTGAAGAAAAAGGAAAATGACTCTGTTGTAAAGACCTCTAAGAACCCTAAAACAAACTTTCTAAAGAAGATTCTTTTGAACCTAGGAGAGAAGATTTCAAAATGGATTATGTCACTGAAAACCTTAAGCCCTTTTGATCGTGTCCCTCATCAGACCATCTATACCAAAACTGGCTTTCAAACGTTGAAAACAAAAAGTCTCAAGAGTGGGAAAAATTGGGTATCCTTAGCTTAATCCAAATTTTGAAATTAGGGTTTAGCTATAGCCAACCCTTACTACTAGCATCCCTATATTTCTGGGATAGCACATACAATACCTTCCATCTCCCTTGTGGGATGATAACTTCAACCTTTTTTGTTGTTGCTGCAATTACTGGACTTTCCCCTATTGGGGAAATGTTCGATTCTACTAAAGACAAAGAAAAAATCATTGACTTCGATGTCAAACATGTTGGCTTCTCAAAATATATAAAATTTTGCCATACTTCTAGAGAGGAGGTATCTGAAGTAGAACATATAACATTTCTAGCACTATGGCTGTCAAGGTATGTCTTTTGTAGCAAATCTTTGCAGGTTTCTAGTAGATTCATTACTCTAGCTAACCAACTCCATCATGGTCGAAGAGTATGTCTGAGTGAGTTGTTTCTAGTGAGTCTATATGAGAGTTTGGGCTCTGCAGTGTCCAAGTTAAAGACTTATGAAACTGGTATAAACTTGCTTCTTGCTGGACCCTTTTGGCTTCTTCAACTCTGGTTGAATGCTACTTTCGAATATTCCCTTCGAACTTCTGACACAGTTAATGAAGAAGAACCTGATATTGCTAACAGAAACATTGAGGGTACTAGGTTGTTAAAACTAACTCCTAATGATGATAGAGAGGTTTTCAACACTTGTTTCACCAACTACATGATAATGTTTTCTAAGAGGCACAAGTTTCTTCCTTCGATGGCTCCATTTGCAACTCGAAGTCGTGGTCCATGCTGGTTTACAATCCCTATCGAAGAGGCTATCAAATAAGAAGAAGTTCAAGACATATGGTGTGATTTTCTAAATCCCAGGCTTATAATTTCTAGGATTACACATGTAAGAAGCTATGTCTGTATATTGGCTTATCAACCCAATTTTGTATCACGACAATTCGGACTGTGCCAACTTCTACCTGAACCTCTTTTCAACAAGAAGCATAAAATTTGCATAGCAGGAGTACCTTATGTTGTCAAAGAGGTCACACTTGACTTTGCTGACTTCACACTGATACCCTTCGAACCTGCTTTTTACATGACCAAAGACTTCTATACTTTGTGGAACTCTCATTATTCATAAAACATGTTTAGTACTATTCAAATCCAACAACAACTAACAAAAGCCTTTTCTCTTGTGCAGAAGCATGTTAAGAAAGGTAGGTTCACTTATATCAAAGAAATCTGGGAATTCCAAAAATATTTCGAAACTGTTTATAATCCCATGAACCTGAAGATAGGTATAGGTGGGCTTTTAAAACTCAACCACCAAGGTTTCCCAAACTGCCTACTTCAGAGTTGGCTTTGGCCTTTTTTCCTCCTTACCCAAGGTGGTTCGTTTGTGGAAATATTTTTCATCAATATGAAAATGATGCTAAAAAACTTTCCCAAAGGGTAATGTGGGCTAAATGTGATTTGGACAGTTTCAAAGGTCACCTTCCCCATGACTTATCAGCCATGTCTCTTATATCTCAACATCGCGAAGGTGTGGAACCAAAAGATTTCGAAATTATTTTGATTTCTTCTCATTTTATATTTAACTTTGACTAATTAATATTTCATCCTTTTCAGTTGTTGAAATAAAGGTTGTGAAGAAAGAAAAAACTGCCTCTAAGGCGAATTCCACCAGCACTTCAAAACAACCAACAAAATCCACCAACGATCCCACCCTAGAACAAGATGACACTTTAAAGAAGAAGAAAACGAAAAATGTATTACCTTATTTTTCTTTTCTTCGAACTCCTTTTGACTTTTTATTTAAGTATCTTTCTTATTTTCTCATACCAGTGGGCTTCCTCCAAAATCCCCAAAGAAACAAAGACATGAGGATCCTGCTACTAATGATGATGAATCAGAACAAAGAGGAGACATTGATCTATCTCTTTTCAAGTCCAAAAATAAGAAGAATAAGAAATCTGATGAAGTCTACCAACCCACCAATCAACCTGGAATTGAAATGAAAATTATCGCTTCTAAAGCTTAATCCAAAGTTACTCAAAAAACTCAAGCTTCGGAGAATATAGTTCTGGAGCATATTGGCAGCAACGTATGGACTGACAACCCAAAGGTAACCCTAACATAAAATTCGAAGTTATACATATAATTTGTTTATGCTAACATTCGATTCATATGCAGGGTGCTCAAATCACTCTCTCTGATCTCTCAGCCCCACAAGGACACATTCCAACTCCTAGCACCTCTTCCCCACAGGGAGATTCTAGTGGCGTTGTCTTGAACAAAGTTCTTCAACCATTGTGCCCCAAGCTGACACCACTGAAATTCCTAATGAAAAAGAGACTTCGCCTCCATCGAAAGGGTCTCCACAAGCTGGCAAAAGAAGTACTAAGATTGAAAATCCCGCTGAGGAAATTCCTAGTGACTCTTCTCCTAAAAGGGGCCAATTTGCTAATAATTCAGAAGAAGAGAGTGAAGTTGAGATTATTAGTCAATACTTCACGGATATGAATGAGGAGGAGGTAGGGCAGGAGGATAGAGAAAAAGAGACAGAAAACCCTAAATCAACTGGCACTTTTTAAGTTAAAAACCAGGATTCTTCACTCTTAACTGAGGAACAGAAAGAAGAACTGAAAATAACCAATCCCCTGAAATATGTGAAAATGATGTTAGCACAAAGGGGTTCTCCTTCTGGTAAAATCCAATCCGAAGTTTCAGACCAAATGAACGATGCTGCCTCTCAAAGCTCGTTTGATCAACTTCTTGGCCAAGTAAAAAAGACCATTTTCGAAGTTGATGTCTTCAAAACCTTGAAAGAGGGTGCAACAGCTTATTATGCTATGAAGAAATTACTCAGCCAAATAGATCTTAGTACTTGTCCTTCTGAAGTGGGGGAAATGCTCTATGATTTTCAAATCTTGCTTAATGAGATCAGCAGTGGATATAACAGAGAAAATGATGTTGATGCTAAGATTCGATCCAAACAAGAAGCTTTAGTTGCTGCTTATGATCAGACATCCAAGTTCTTTGAAGAGGCTGAAGCACTAGAGCATTCTCAAGTACAAATGAAGGATAAACATGAAATTCTTGCATGACCAATCTTGCTTTGGGAATCTCAAATTGAAGAACTTAAGAAGAAAATTGAGGATGCCCAAAGTCAACAAGTTGCCCTTAAAGCCATTGATGAAAAAGAACTTGAAACTCTCGTTTTGAAGAGTCTCAAACAGATGGAGCTTGCTGAGCGAATTAATGAGGAGATCAAAGTTCTTGAAGGGATCAAAACTTCCACTCAATGTAAGATGAATCTGTGCAAGATGAAACTTGCCAGACTGAAGCAGAATTCTCCCTTTTGATATTTAAAGTGTATTTCCTATTGAAATTTCTATTTCCAATTTCGAATATTGTAATATTTTGAACAAAGCCATTTTGGCAGTTTGTTATTTTGATACCATCTTGGCTTAATATTTATCTTAATTCTATTATTCTGATATGATTCGAATTTCTTGCAAGCATGGCTTGTACCTTTTCAAGTATTTCCCATTTACTTTCAAGATTCTTCGATCTTCAGCTAGTTCCTCTATTTCATAAGCATTATTTGAAAACGTTTGTAAAATGTGAAAGGGTCCTTCACAATGTGGTAACCATTTCCCTAATGACTTATTCTTTTTATCCATAGGTAGTATAACTTTCCAAACTAAATCATTAATTGAAAACCACTTACTTTTGACCCTTTTGTTGTAAGCTCTGGCTAATCTCTCTTTTTGTCTTCTCAAAACTTCTAAAGCGTGTATCCTTGTTTCGTATACGTCTACCAATTTGTTCATCATCATTTCCCAATAATTCTCAGAAGGGATTTCGCCCTAACTTTGAATTCTTAATGATTGCAAATGAATTTCGACTGGCAGGACCGCGTCATGTCCAAATGTAAGTTGAAATGGGGTAGTATTTGTTGCTTCTTTAGGAGATGTTCGACATGCCCTCAAAGATTGATCCAAAGTCTTGTGCCAATTCTTTGGCTTTCGTCTACATGTTTCTTTATCAAACTTATTATTACCTTGTTGGCGGTCTCAACTTGACCATTTGCTTGAGCATAATATGGTGTAGATGTCAGCAACTTAAAACCCATTTCTCTCCCGATCTCTTGCATCTTTTGACCTGTAAAAACTGACATTCTTCACAACCCTTAGAAAACTCTATGCAATCTTTGAGCATAGTGGGCCAATACATTCCATATCGAAACAATAACCATTTCATCTTATGGCCTGCTTGGTGTGCCCCACATGCTCCACTGTGTACGTTAGATAAAGCTAAATATGCTTCGTTTTCCCCTAAACATTTAAGCAAGACCTCTTCTGGAGTTTTCTTGAACAATTTGTTTCCTATTAAGACGTAAGATAACGCTCTATACTTAATTTTTCTTTTTGTATCTATCGAAGGGTCTTTCAAATAATTTATTATTGGCCTTCACCAGTCTGTGTCTGCTAAAACATTTATGGCCAATACTTCAAACATGGCACATCCCAATTTTGAATTTTCTAAGTCTGATGGGGATAACCTGGTAGCCATTACTCTCCCTTTTACTTCGATGAAATATTGAATTTTTTCCTTGGATACCTTATATCGTGAGGCTATTTGAGCCAAATCATTTTCCTTTTGATTCTTTATCCTGGGAATATGTTTGATATCTACATATTCAAATTTCTTGAGTAATCTGTTGGCAATAACGAAATAAATGATCAAATTTTCTTTTATGCACTTGTATTCTTTTGTTATCTGCTTGATTACTAACTTAGAATCTCCTTTGATTTCGACCCTGTCTGCCCCCAATTCCAACAAAGCTTCAAGTCCAGCAATGAGTGCTTCGTATTTAGCCTCATTATTCGAGCAAGGAGGGCATTCTAATATATACTTGTATTTTGTTGGAATTCCTCCAAGAGATATTATAAGAGTCCCAACTCGACTTCCTTCTTTGTGTGTTGATCCATTGAAGAATAACTTCCAAGGTTGTAATTCAACATAATTTAGTGTTAAATCTTTAACCACAGAGTGGTCTACTATGAAATCCGAAACTACTTGACCTTTCATAGCCTTCAAAGGCTTAAAGGTTAAGAAATATTCAGTGAGCGCCAAGGCCCATTTACCAATTCTACTATGCATAATTGGATTTGAAAGCATATGTTTAATCACATCAAAATGAGACGAAACATAAACATCAACTGGTTTTATATAATATTTAAGTTTTGTACAAGAGAAATACAAGCAAAGACATAGCTTTTCTATAGTGCTCTATCTAGTCTATGCATGATTTAATACCCTACTAAGATAATAGATGCCTCTTTCGATTCCATTATTGTCTTCTTGGGTTAGCATACTACCTATAGTTCCATCTAACATCCAGGTGCGCCAATTTGTTTACAGTGACTTGTAGTAAACAACCGCTAGTCTTCCAAATTAATGATTTTGATAACTTACAGGATCGACTAGATTGATCCTAGGACATGTGTCTAAGTGTTGAAGTTTGAATTAGATTTAATATTCATATTCCATTTTCTATCTAAAAACATGAATCCTTATGAAACAAAGATTCAATTACAGCCTATACAGGCTTCGATTGAAAGTAACAACGAGATACAAATCGAAACATAAAGATGTTGATAAAATAATGTATGGATTTATGAGTAACTTCGGACGAAAAGACTTTAAATTGAAATAAAGACTTTATAAAGTGAAATAAATGGTTTGTAAACAAAATGTAAGCGACTTGGTAAAGAGATAAAGATTTCTGGAAAGGTATAGACTTGACTGAAAGATAAAGGAATAACTTAAAACGAAACAACTTTTAAAGATAAAGAACTTTAATTTTAAAACTTCAAAGATAAACAATGGTGTTCTATACGTACATGTTTCTGCAACTTGTTTCCCTTACACTCGGTAGTTTGAGTATATCAGTTTTTGTACAATAATGAGCACACGAAATCCTAACACTAAGACTCCTATTTATACTATTTCGACCCTAACGGTCCTACTCTAAAAAGATGCCACGTTCGAAGATTGCATGGTTTCTACAATTTGTGGTTTCCACGCGTCCTTCAATCGAATAACGCCTTATATTTGAATTTCGAATCATCCGCTATCAAAGATATTAAGCCTTCATTTCAAATTTCGAATCTTTAACGAAAATAATCAATTCAAATCTTCTTATTCGAATTCGAAACTTCTTAGATAAAAAAAACTCTAAATTTCCAACGACCATTCGAAACTCCTTTACTTTCATCCAAAAATGCAACCTCAAGACCTTATCCCCTTTATTCGAACAAAGTCCAAGAAATACAAAGCCCCTTGTTTCGAACTGAATAGCTTATCGAAATCACCAACTAACACTAGGGACACACCTTTGTGAGAGAACCCACACACCTATCACCTTAAGGTTTTAGGTGGATATGTGGTTTTCTCTCACAAAGTTGTGTCCCTAGTAAATTCTCCCTCCTTGGAATTTCCCTCTAACAGAATTTACCATTAACCAATAACATTTATTATTAAGCGCTTTTTTCTCTCAACACTAAAATAATTCTAAGTGTATAAAATGTTTCTAAAAGAAGACAATGAGAGTAGGAGAAAGAATAATATTTCAAATTTTATTTTTTTTAAACAGCCAAACTATATTCAATAATAGCACCAGAGGTGCCTAAAGGTAAAAGATGAGGAATACCCTGCAGTACAATCATAGATAAAACCAGAGTCCACCATTTCAATAAATTGAGCACAAACAAAATGCCGCAAATATTCCAGAATAAAATACAGAGAATAAAAGTTCTAGCTAGACCAGTAAAACTGTTGACCGCCGGTAGACGACCTAATCAACAAAGAATTTGGAAGACAGACTATAGAAGAAACAAGCATGTTTTAAAGTGAACACAACTACTCTTTATATATTAAATATTTGGCTAAGAAAGAAAACATTTTTGGTACTCTAAGAGTTACTCGCACTTAATATTACATAAGATCCTATAAAATAGATAAATATATAAAATAAGGATCACATGTGAGCTTTTTGCAGTTGTCTTCGTTTCTTGGTGAAGATCTTTAGATTTTGATTATGTATGCGCACATCACCCGAAACCTTCTCGATTTTTTATTTGATTTCCAATTATTTCGTTGATCGGTGATGCTTATGATTTTGCTTTACCTCCTTTTATCATTATAAAAACCAATAGTACATGTATAACACATAGAACCACATTTTCCCCGTTATTAATGATGACAACTCATTTATAAGAGAAGTGTTATAAGCAAATAAATTAAGATGAAAAAGATTGAAGTGAATAAATCCCCATCAAAGATAAAAAATAGTGAAATTTACTCCTCCTAAGAATATGCTTTTCCCCCTTTAACATAATTAAAAAGCGGGGAAAATAAATAAACATATAAATATGACTAAGAACAACACATATTTTGCATTGAGAAAAAATAAGTAAGATAAACTTAATAGGTGAAAGGACGGGATTGCAAAATAAAGCACTGACAGAATCATCAAAAGGAAAAGAAAACCAAGCAAAAATATTTAAAGCTACTATTCAGAACCATCATCAACATAGACGTGCCCTTGTATTTGCCAAGTGCTTAAAAATAAAGTCAACTTTGACAGACAACTGACAAAGTAATTTGTTGTTGTCTTGAGTGCTTTCTAGAATGGTGTTGATGAGATCTTCTGTAGAAGGTGTTGGAGGTATCTTATAATCAAACTCCTCCTGATATTTCTAATCTCGTTGTTGGGGAGCTTGAAGAGCTTGGTTAGAAACCATCCTTTTTTTAGATCTTTGTTTGCTTTAGATTTGATTTTTTGATCTTTTAAGAGCTTTTGTCTCATTCACCCCTTTCTAAATTGAATCTAGCATGAATCAATATTTTAACGATAACATCCTATAAAGAAGCTAAGTATCATCCCTTCTGCAATCCAACATGTATTAAATTACCCTGATAGCCTAGTTTGTTTCAATGTTGCAAGCAAAGAGCCAAGTAACCACAACATATGTTCTCAGAAGTTGGGTGTGGTTAAATTTCTACAGGATCATCACATTAGTAATTGCATAAAAAATAAATATATAGGTCATAATTATATACCCAATTGTAAGTGAATTCATATGAACTGCTGCATAAAATCAGTAAGAAAAAACTAAGTTGTAGTATGAAAAATAAAATCATCCAAATCATTCAGGAAATCATAAGAGTAGAAAGACACATCAGAGGGAAATCTTCCAAAAGACACAATCCTACTCATAGTTACTCATGAAATCTAGCTAACAAACTGAGGCCATATGTTGCACCTCATGCTGGAACATCTTGTTCCTAGTGATGAATGTTCACATATTACATCTTGTTTCCTATGTTGTTTTACCTAAAGTATCCAATCAAAGGAACAACAATAATCCTCTTTAGAAAATTTTGGCTAACACAACTTATAATATCTATAAGATATTCAAGAGTAAATCATCCAAAAAAATAGCACACTATATTATAACATACAACAATAAGGAAACTATTAGAGCAGGTGGTTGCTACACATAGAAAACAGATCAAGACAAGCTCAAACCAACTTATTTACCTACACCGTATGCATACATCACCCAATCCTCTTTTGGCCATATTTTGGCAAATGCATAGATAACAAAACTAAATCAATACTTCCAAGCCAAGATCATAATAATAAATGGAATTAATGCCATAGTGCAAAACCATTATTGAAGTTACAAAGCTAACACAGAACCAGGGCCAGAAAGAACTTAACGAATACAACAAACAAAAATTATTATACTCAACAATAGCCAACAACTTCTTAAGAATATCAAATAGAAGCAACATCCTTTCTTAAATATCATCATCTCCCTCTAATTTTCTCAAAAATGGCAAGAAGTAACAAATAAATCCAGCTCAGAGTGGGCACAATAACTAGATAAGAAGAACATAAGAAAACATATCCAAAAATTGCAGTAGCAGTAACTAGGGGTGTTTGTGGTGCAGTTTTGACGATAAAAATTATCCGAAGCGCAGAAGAAAAAAATATGTAGTTTGGTTTGATTTGGTTCGATTGCCTTTTAAAAAATATTCGAACTAAACGAAACCAATGTGATTTGGTTCGGTTTTTTACAAATATATTATTTGAGTCATACGTATATATATATATATATATATATATATATATATATATATATATATATATATATATGAAAACATAAATTTGTATTTAGTCATTTATATAACAACAAAATTCATCATATTTGGACAACAACTTATCATTTAATATATAAAAGTTAGATACACAAAAGTAGATTAATAAGCATAAAATAATAGTATAAAAATATCAAAAATATTATAATGAAACCAAAAAAAAATAGAAGAGATGAGAAATTATTAAAGATGAAAAAGAAAAAACATAATAGATGAGAGATTAGAGAAGAAGATGTGCAATAAAAACAAAATTGAAAGAGGGAATATTTGTATAAAAATGAGAAGGTGAAGAAGAATGAATATAAGAGAGTAGAGATTATAGAAGAAGAGGAAAAATGTATGTGACGAAGAAGGTGTGATAATGCTATGAGAGATTTGAGAAGATCGAGACTGAAACCATATGTGTAAGTATGAGAAAATTATTCATAATCATAAGGATAAAGTACAATAGGTTTAAGTTTGGGTTTGATGTGAGTTAAGTAAAATTTAAGTTTTAAGATAACAGAGTTTGATTCAGTTTGGTTTGGTTTGCAAAATACAAACTGCACACCGAACCGAATTGTGCAGTTTTGTTAAAAAATGACCCAAACACATACAAACCAAATGCGGTTTTTTGCGATTTCAATTTGGTTTGGTTTGGTTTGCGGTTTTCTATTGGGTTGATTTGGTTTTGAACACCCCTAGGAGCAAAAACAAGTTGAGGTGAAAAAGCTTCAACATTTCTCCATCAAAGACCATATCAGTTTCATCAACAAGTGCACAGATGTGCAATCAAGACATGACCTACAAACATAAAACCATGGCCAAAAAGAACTTAATCAAGACAACAAACAAACAATATTATACTCGACAATAGCCAACAACTTCTTAAGAATACTAGATAGAAGCAACATCCTTTATGGAATATCATCATCTCCCTCTAATTTTTTCAAAAATGGCTAGGGGTAGTAGAAAAGTCCATCTCAGAGCAGGTACAAGTACTAGATAACAAGAACATATTAATACATATCACAAAATTGTAGTAGCAGCAACAACAAGTTGAAGTGAAAAAGCTTCAACATTTCTCCATCAAAGACCATATCAGTTTCATCAACAGATGCACAAATGTGTAACACAATGTTAGCCACATGTTTCCCAACATTTAGTATGTAACTCAAAGTCAAAAAACTTGGGGCAACACCAATCTTATCATAACAAATAATAATGTACTTATTTTGAACACTCAAAATATCACAGATTAAAGAGGGAACACCAATACATGGTTGGATACCATGAGACTAGATGTGTAGCCAATTGACAAAGACAACCTTATACATATTCCAATATAGCATAAGTCACTACCTACTATAGATAACCAGTGATGCAACAATATGTTGCTTATGATTCTAGACTTAGCATATTACTAAAACCAAATTTATAAATAACAGAAACATTGAGATGACTAATGTGAGGGACATCTTTCCCAACAAATATCTTGCAACTGAAATTCAGAAACCCAAGAGTAATATTATCATTCTTAGCCACAAATTTATTTATCAACTAAGGATAACCATATCCAACATTGAGAATTGTCTTAAACACTTGAGCATCACTAAGAAGCCCCATAATTTCATTATACTTCAGTGCTTCAACATAATGTTCTTCTTCATCCTCACTTGCAATTTCCCTTTCTTCATCACTGCCAGTTTCTTCTTCTTCTTCTTCTTCCTTGGTAATAAGCTTGATCATATTATCCATATTCTTTTCACCTTGAACCTCAAGATCTTCATTTTGAGGGTGTAACACCCCTTTTTAAACCCCAAATAATTTATAATATAAGCAGAGTAAAATAGCATGCATACATAAAAGGGTGTCACATGTTATTTTCCACAAACATAGAAAACTAAATAAACAATACCAACATGCACCTGGTCATAATTATAACATGTATTTAAACTTCATATTTCATCAAACTATGCATATCACAGCGGAAATAAATCTCTTCTTGAATGTTATTAATGATTATATCTCATACTATAATCATTCCTCCACATACCGAATCTCATAATCTAGACAATGTATATAATTTCAACATTGGGCACAAAGGCCATTCATCATACAAATAGCAAATACGAAAACATAATAATATCTCTAAATAACAAACATGAGCTCAAAATATCCTCCAATGTTACATGACCAGAGCATGGACTCGCTACCTAAAAAAACTGGTAAATCGAGCTAAGCTCCTCAACTATCCTCGTGCGAAGCACCACTATCCTTGGAACATGTACGAGGTCGCATAAGACATTGCATATAACTGAAGGGTGAGAATTCAAATCATTATATAAATATATATAATAAGAAGTAATGTAGAACAAATATTCATCAAGGAATTTTATACTACTCATATGATAATCCATACAACATAACTCGACAATTCAAGTATCAAAGAAACCATTATACAAACATTCCAAGTACAACATACATACATTTATTGCATATAACACAATTACCACCAATACATCTTCCATCTAATCAAATAATCAATTATCACATATTTCATTTCAAAGAAAAAAAACATTCTTTAATGACACATGAGACTTTCAATGCAAATCAATGTGACTCATGCATGTGGTACCATCATGAATATCAAGCTCACCTCACTCTCAATTAAATATCTAGAATTAGAGTCACGCTTCGGATCCGGACAAAATCAAATCCCATCAATATAAACATATAGTTCACCGCTTCTATTTCCACATAAGGATCAAGCAACCAATCGGAGTTCCATATCCCCGTGAATGCATGTGCACTTACCAAAACACATATACAATTAAGACTATCTCACAATCTTAAATATTCAAGTATATCATAATAATTCAACACTTTGAATTATCCATCATTGCACAAGCAAACATATATCATGGTATCATCACCAACACAGCAATACATATAGTATTCACCATCACCCCACATCACAAATAACATATACCATACAAGTCAACCAATATTATTCCTAACTGTCATACCCCAAATTTTGACCTAATATACCACCATACATTTGCATCATTGCATAACTAACAGTTCAAATAGCATTAATCGGGTATAGCACTCACAGGTCAAAACTAGGGTTTCATCAGATTTTCATCTGATTCAAGAGCTAACCAATTAGGGTTTGAGATTTTCTCACTCCATTTGATCTATCTTGATCAAATCATCAGCCTTCAATCCTCAGATATCAAATTTTCTCACAGATCAATCGAGGATCGACCAATTAGGGTTTTGGTCGAGCATAGGCATTCTCTGATTTTTTGAGCAGTAATTGACTTTTTTGGATAGAGATTGGTCATTATATCTTAGATACAACATCTTGACCTAATTTCTGGATTAAAACATCACAGAGGTTCACAAAAATTCATCAGTCAATTTCAGAAATGTCTGATGAAATTTCATCCATGAAAAGTCAAACTTTGACTTTTGGTCAAATTTTTCAAAACAAAACTTTTTCCATCATCAAAATACTTCAAATGATCCATCATGATCATAAAAAATCAAAGAATTTGGAAAAGTCAACAAAAAAGTCAAAATTTCTATACTTAGAAAAATTTCTAAGTGTTGAAATTTCACATTTTTTCAAACTTCAAGCCATTTTTTCACCTAGTTCCAATTGGAATTTGAAAAAACTCAAAACATGAAAGTTGTAGATCATGGAAAAATATTTCCAAAATGTCCAAGAACTCTCAAATCCATGGAGTCTAGCTACACTTTTGAATTTGAAATTTAAAGCTCCAAAATATATAATTTTCAAGTACAAACTTGTAAAATTATAGGTCATTTTGTGTTTTTTCATTTAAACCACTTGCCACCTTGCCAAATTGAGTCATCAAACTGATTAACATCAGTGAGAAGTGATGATTGAAGATTGGATCAAGTTTGGATAAATTCACACATGGTAAAAGAGGAAGGTTCCTTTTGCTTTACAAATGACAATCTTGCCCTCTAAGCTTTCTTTGAATATCCAAATGCCATGGACATTTGCCTAACATTTCAGAGCCTATTTGTCTATAAAAGGATCATAGTTCAAGCTTCAATCAACACCAAAATCAATACACAAATCCATGCTTTTCTTCTTTTCTTGAAAATCAAGTATCATAGAGCAAAATTGCCAAACATAGCATTTTTGAAAATCCAATGGAAACATGATGAAAATTGGTGTCCAACATGTTCCATAATCATTAACAAACTTGTTCCAAACTTAAAATCAACCTGTACTAAGCTAAAAATCGAAATCATTTTGCATTTTCAAACTTGTACAAACCGCCATAGCAATCGAAATTGAGTTTGGTTTGATTCTGAAGTTTTGATCATCCATACACCTTCCATAAACATCATAGGAGTGATCCAAAACAAGAACAACAAACTGTAACACCATTAACACGATTTGATTTCATTTTGAGTGTATGCAGGTTGACTTGTGTAGCTCGATTCAAGTAAGTTCAGAGCAAGCAGGCTATCCATAGAGCATCTTTACATGCCGTTGGAGCTTAATCAATCGAGAAACAGCAACTGGAAACATGTTTGCATCGAATTCGATCTTCACTTTTCCAGGTATAAACACGAGTTTGGTTCTCATGATTCTTTGAATCTTTTGACAAAAACTCTTGGCCATTCTCTTTCTGCACTTAACACGATCCTTAACCCTCAATAAAATCAAACAATCATGAACAATACATCATTTAATTTGAAAAATTAGTTTCTAGGGTTCTTCGAGTTTCCAGAAATCAAAACATGATTAACTGAAAATAAATGAAATTAACATGCATAATCATATTCGTGGTACAAAACCGAGCAACTTTGATGTTTACATCATTGGATTTCATTGAGAAACAAAGATTTTAGGTTGAATTCATCAAACTGAAAATCAAACCACAAACCCAGAAAATTCGCGCGTGTTCATGTGTTCTTCATTTTTCAAATTTTTAAATGAACCAATATTATATCAACGCGTGTTTTTAATCCACTAACACTCAGCGCGTTTGGCTCAGTTGGTTGCTTGCTTGCTCTTAAGGCTTTGTGACACGCGTCCCACTCAAAGGTCATGGGTTCAAAACCCAGCAAGACCATTTTTTCACTCTTTTTTCACAAAACTTCAATATTTTCATGTTTTTTTTATCAAACTTCAACAATTTTTTTAACCAATCAAAACTTCTCATTTTGAGATGATTTTTTGCACACTTGTCATTTAATATATATATTTTATGATTATGTCAAAAAAATCCAAAAAAACTTTCATCTGATTAAATTTTAATCGAGCCGAAAACGATGTTCTGAACACTTTTTCAAACCTCCTTAAAAGGTGAATTTTTCAAGTTTTCGACTTCCGATTTTTTTCAAAACTTCTCATAAATGAACCTCACATTTCAAAACATTTTCAAATCATTTTTCAAAACATTTTATCAAACTTGCATCTTTTTACCATGATCAATCCGATTTAAACGATAAAACTGATTTCGTCTTTTCTCGAATTTCTCGATCGATAATGGGCCACCCTTATGGTGTAAGTCCCAACCCTTTATGTACATACTTAGTTTTACTTGTACATATTCAAATTATCATTGTTAATATTCAAACGTAAACAAATTTCTTTCATTTGTTTTCATTCGTTTGTCTATACGCCGAATCCATTGGTTCTAAAGGAAGGTTTCTCCCGAGCAAGATTTCTTTTAAACCAATGGGCCTCCATCACTGTAAGTCCCATAACATTCTTTTATGTACATAATATTTCCTTGTACATATCAAACTTTTGTCAAACATTTTTAAAACAAACTTTCATCTCGTACATAATATGATATTTCAAAATACTTTTTATCCACATAACATGTATACTTTTTTTCAAAACTTTTATCCGTATATACATGTATACTCTTTTGAAAATACTTTTAGTATAAACGTTGATCAATCATTTCGCTTCATCCGTACATTTTACACTAAATACCATTGGTATTGAAAGGAGCATTATTCCATGTGAAATCGCTTTCAAATCAATGGGTCTCTTACAAAGTAAGTCCCAACCCTCCTATGTACATCCATCTTTCTCGTATATAAAACTCGCTCGTACATATTCATTTCCTTGTACACGTTCAAACTTGTGAATAATCAAGTTACGCTGCTTTAAACGTTACGTACACTTGTTTATATTTCATAAACTGTAAATAAACATCATGCATTGTTTATATTTCCTTCATAAACTCCCGTGAATACATATCACACACACACTGCTTATACAACCGCCTAATAAATAACATAACAATTAGACTAATCAATAGGTTTCATTGAGTTTAGCCCGCTGGCTTCATACAAGACAACTCATCACCATTGAGTTTAGCCTCCGCTGGGCTTCATACAAGATAACTTATCCCTAGCATGGGTCACCTCTCGGCTTTGTACAAAGAAACTCTCCCACAGAGTTAGCCTCCGCTTAGGCTTCAGATAAGACAACACTGCTGAGTCACCTCTTGGGCTTCGCTCAAAAGAAATCCTCATTGAGTTTAGCCTTCTATGGGCATCATACAATGAAAGAGACAGAAATCTCTTAACACCTCCTATTGGGCTTCCAATACAAAGAATCACCCGCTAAGATAGAACCCTCGAAAGGATGGTTTCGTGAAATCACTTTCAAATTCCCAAAGAGTAAAATTTCGGTGAAATTGCTCTTATTCGTAAAAGGATGATTTCGGTGAAATCCCTTTCAAGCCAAAGACACCATACCCTATAGCTTCCTCTTGAGCTTCATACAAGGACCCTCGATGACCCTCAGAATGCCTCCTCTTGGGCTAACAATACAAGGACCCACGGGCTTCTTAAAAGCATCCCTTTAATCCAATCAATTTCTCCTAAGAGATTTAGACATTTATCATCTCTATGGAAGAAGTATCTCATCCATTACATCACATACAGTCAAAAACTTTTCAAAACTTTTCAAACTTTTCAAACTTTTCAAACTGTTTTCAAACAAAAAACATCTCTTAACAGTAAGTGGTAACGCTTGTACACTCAAGCAAAACACCCAATGCTTACAGTTAAAAGATTCAAACATCTTTCTTAAACATGTAAGTGGTAACGCTTGTACACTCAAGCAAAACACCTAATACTTACGATGAAAGATTTTAATCAATCAAATTTTTTTTCAAAAAAATGTATGTGATGAAATAGATTAGATACATTTTTCATTAAGATGACATTTGTCTGTCTCTTACTAACATCCCGTTGCTTTCCACTAGCATAAGTGGAAACTACGATTGCTCTGACTTTCTCAACATCCTTTTGAGAATACGTAGGCACAAGGTCTCATCCTTGCCGAGCAAATTTCTATCTCCTCGCACCAAACAAACCATAGAACCTCAGATCCGAGCTACAAATGCTCGATTCCCACTAGATATGTATGCGAAGATCCACGATCTTTGCGAGCACAATAATAACAAAACCTAGAATCCCACGTAATTCATCGTTTTAAAATACCAAAGGAGAAACTTTCCCAATCATAGAAATAGCAATTAAAAAACACACAACATATCAAACATATTCATATATAAAGCTGTAGATAACTACATATATTTAGGGTTCTCCATCTATTCCCTTTATATACCAATCCCCCTTACTCAGAATCTCCCCAATGCGTTATGTCTAGTTTGTGCTAGTCGTTACGCATACCAATATCAATTGAGGGTATTTCAGCTTTCCCCTTTTTCATAATCATTAAATCATCTTTCTTGTGTTGAAAATAATAAAGCTTGATGCTCGCGGCATCTTTATAAACAAATCAAAAGATTTAAATTGTTGCGTACCAGAAGATCCAAACTCATGTTCGCATCCTCAGGCGCGTCACCTTTTAACGCGAACACTAACAATTCACCAAAACACAATATATATATATATATATATATATATATATATATATATATATATATATATATATATATATATATATATATATACTAAAATCAAGTATCATGTATTCATCAAAATGCATCCAAAACCAATCCAAAACACATCGAGTAAATTATTAAAATTCATGTAAACTAATGATAAATCATAAGCATGTAAACCCATAAGCCATTCATGCATAATTCAATTTTTCTGTGTCGGTACCCGCACTAAGCGTCATACAGCCTGCTAAGCGGCTTCTGTGAAATGCAGAAAAATTATGCTGCAAACAGATTCTATCCAAACACGAATTTCACTGTAAAAACATGTTCTAATACTCATTTTTACCAAATAAATGTATTCTAGAAAGTATATATCATATAGCAACTATTTCTAACATAAAAATATAATTTCCAACCATCAATTTGGGATTCTAACTTCAACCTAAGTGAATCAAAAGCCTAGAATTTTAAATACCCAAACCTAGTTCGTATTACTAACCATTACCCAATCATATACAAACCCATAATAATAAGGATTCTCCCCCTTACCTCTTGATTGTAGGATCTTCTTAGGGTTTCCTCCTTTTTTCCTCTTTCTCCTATTCTCTTCTCTTCTTCTCTTCTTTTGTTATTATGACAACATAAACTATAATCTCTCTTCTTACTACTTATTTCACTAATGGGCCTAACTCATTTATTCATTCTATTTGTTTTACCAAGCTCAATGCCAGTTAATTCTATTTCTACTCATAAACTCAATTATTCAAATAACACATATATTCAAATAATTTAATTAACACATAATCACCAAATTAAATAATTAAATAATTATCACACTATATAATAATTAAATAAATAATTATTTAATAAAATAGATAATAAAAATCGGGATGATATAGAGGGTCCTCATCCCTCAAGTATTTAGTGGAACCATGGCTTCATTCAAGATATCATTCATAGACGTATCAAATACATATATGTTAATAGTTGGTTCAATATTGAGTTAAGTAAGATGTTCAACAGGTGGTTCAGTAGATGGTTCACCAGATGCTTTAACATGTGGTTCAACATTTGGATCAATGTTGATTTCAACTTATTCAACAATATTCTCAACATGAGTGGTATCAACATAAATATCTCCATTATCTTTATTCACATAATCAACAATGTAAGTACAACTTCACTTAAAGATGTTTTGCATGATGTCAAAATCGGGAGAAAAAAATGGCACGATTGTGAAATAGATGGTATCCCTATGTCATGTGGCACTCTTCTGCATTATAGGTTTTAGGAATCATTAAAAAGCATATTGAAATTGACCCAAGCCTTTGAAATTAAGTTTTTGCATGACTTTTAGTTGCATGTGTCGACACATTCGAATTTCAGGTTGACACATATAACTCATTTTTAAAGGTCGACACATGCATCCATACATGTCAACACATACTGAAGGTTTTCTGAAAAATGGATAAATTCCTATTTTATGTGTCGACACATCCGTCTTTCAGGTCGACACATGAACTCATTTTTAAAGTCTGTAGTGTATGTAAGTCACAGGTCGACACATCCTGTTTCTCAGGTTGACACATGCATTCGTTTTATAGTGTATGTGTCGACATACACGAATTTCAGGTCGACACATACGAGCTGACTTGGTCAAAATTTCATTTCTTCTTAATTCTGAAATTGTCCTTTTTTCCCTAAATACTCCCAAACTATAAATACTCATTCATGCATCATTCTAACTTTGATGATATCATAACATTAACCTACATTTCCTCTTCTTCTTCAACCTTCCAATTTATGCATACACACCAACATTACATTGTGATGATGTTTCGTAGGGGTGTCATCTAGACGAAGAATTGAAGATTTCCAATTGGTTTGGGTTGAGATTTGTAGGGGTCTTCATCCGAGAAAACCCATTGGTTTGTCCTCCAAGATTATTTGTTGAATTAGAGGTTTTCGTGCAAGATCGTTAGAAAGTTCATCCATGTGAAAAATCTCTTGGAGCGTTTGAAATCTTTTCAAGAAACTTTAGAGTGTCTGAAATATTTTTAAGGAAGTAGCAAGGATTGGGTGATAGAATCTGTGATCTTCTATTGATAGTGTGCAATCACATTTACTCGAGTTAAAGATCCCTTGTAGTGGTTGAAACCTTTGTAAGGAACCTGGAGTGTGTAAAATATTTTCAAGGAAGTAGCTTAAGAAGCGAATAGGTTGCAACTATCAGTTCATTCGATCTTGCTTAAGATCAAAGGTGGAAGAAGGAGCATCAACACCATTGGAGAATTTTGTATTATTGTTCTAACTCTTATATTGTAGTAAACATTTTGCATTTAAGAATTATTCTAATTCCAATTGGAATTAGACGCAAACGTACCCACACGTGAGGATGACAGTGGGCAACCAAATTCCTTGTGTGTTTTTACTTTTCCGCTTTTACTTTCTTTTTATTTCACAAATCGATTTATTAAATAGTATTGAGATAAAAGTTGAATTGTAAGAAGTTTCCTCTCAAAATATGTTTTTAAATTAGGTGTAGATATAGCTTATAATCATTTTGATTATGTGTGGTTTTGTATATCAACACTAATCAAGGAAAAGTTCTGAAAATTCACTTGCACGCCAAGTGTTTGATAAAACGACTAAGCTAGTTCTTTTACCATTTAGCCTCGGATATAGTTTTGCAAAGTGACATTGTGCAAACAGCAAATAAGTTGGCTATTAAATTGTGATTGTTATTATCCTTTGTGTATCTCATCTCATTGATTACTCTTTATTGAATTTCCTATTTGAGTTTCCCAATAGCAATTTTTAGACGACCGATCCAAAATTATTTCCACAATTAAAAACGTTTTGAAAACTTTCAAACTCTAGATTTTTGTCTAGAAGATTTTTTGTGCCTCTATTCACCCACTCTCTAGATATACACCGTCGTCTAACAAACAAACTTATTAGCATGATCATGCACAGAGGTGTCTTTATCAGAGGGACTTACCTTTTTAGTTGTTTTAGTATTCTTGACATCAACACTCTTAGCTCTTGTCTTTGAAACAACAATTGGTACAATCATCTGAAGTGATACAACATTGAGTATCACATCTTGTTCATCAAGCTTGGCAACTTGATCATCCTTCCTGTGAGTTGGAAACTTAGTCACTAATATATTATACAGGTTATCTGAAACATCCTGGTTGACATCTTCATTACCATCTTTGTCAGTGACATAATTACTAACATCCTGATTGACTTTCATATTCAAGTATCTATTGAGGAAGAAACTTTTCACATCCATCTAATAATGTGTGAACATAAGGCTACAAGAAAAACCTAGCAACATTATGATGGCTTCAAGATGAGCAATAAGAGTAGAAGCTTCATCAAAGTCAACTCCTTTGATTTGAGCATAGCCTTGTGCTACATGTTGTGCCTTCTTTCTAGTAACAATCTCATTACTTTTCTTGTTTAGAGGAACCTTTATGCCATCCAAGTTGTCATTAACATCTTCCTCCACATCTTCTACTGCATGATCCTTTTTTTTAATGCAGAATTTCTTTTCTTATTATTGTTATTAACTAGGAAAATACGGGTTTATTATGGATAGATTTGTTATGTTAATTTTAACAAAACATAAAAAAATAATATATTAAATTAATTTTAAAATATAACATAGTTATTTGATTATGAAAAGTAAGAGTTAAATTAAATGATACCAAGTTGTCAAAGTTATCATTGTGAAATCTCTGATATTCTTTTACCCCATACCATAAAATCAAATCTAATATTGAATTTAAAGTTATTATTCTATAAATTATGTTTATAAAATTTAAAATCAATCAAATTTCATTTTATATTTTAAAGAGACTGATCAAAATTAATGATTTTAATAAAATTTTGGCAAAATATGAATGTTTCATTATAGTCCTTTTTGTTTAATTAGCGTCGGGTTTAGCGATCAATTTCAAAGTTTTTCGTTGTTAATTGGACAAAAATAATTAAAATAAAACTTTTTGAAAGTTAAAGACCAAAATGACACGAAAAATAGTTAAGGGGGCAATGTGAACCCAAAGGTATAGTTAAGGATCCAAAATGAGTATTTTGTCTAAAATTTTATAAGATATTATTTTTATACATCTTGCTGATATATCAAATGATTTTCGTTGATGTTAAATTTATAAATATGATCTATACGATAATAACTATAAATTCAACGGTGAATTTTATTATACGGAAGTAAAGAGTTATCGAAGATGTCATAATCTTAAGTTTTACACATTTGTGTCATTTGATTCTGACTAAAAAAATAATATAATATACAATTGATAATATATAAATTAAATATATAAATAATAAAATATTTATTTTGTATAGAAAATCATACATTTAAATGTGATTGAATAAATTGATGAGTAATACTATATAATAAGAATCATTTGAGGAAGAAAGACATGAATATATACTTGTCATTGTTTTAGAGGATAATTTTAAATTTATTTTAACTTTAATTTTCTTTTTAATAGTAATCATAGTATAGTGGTAATAATGAATTGTTGAGATTTAATTATTTTCTTTCTTTCGTAATTTGTTATTAATCAGAATATTCCTAAATCGATTATGATTAATACTACTATGATTTGAAATATTGGATAAAATTTATTTCTATTTTTTTAAATATAATCTTATGAAAGTTAGTGTACTTTATAAATAAAAGTAGTAAATTAAAAATATTTTTCTTTATCTATTCAAAAAATATTTTAAAAATCTCAAATTTAACTAATTTATTAGTAATCTTACAATGTTTTATATAGGGTAGACAAATTTGAACCATCTGATTGAAATCGACCGATCTATTATCTAATTTTGAGCAATTATAAAGGATCAGATCGAGTGTCTGTAACGCCTCAAATTTTAATTAAATTATTTAATTAAATTATTTAAGGATTCAATTATTGGATTTAGTTGAAATTGGACTTGTCAGTATTATTAAGTTAAAGTCGGATTTTATTCGGATAGTCAAAGAATTAATAAAGTTGATTATGTTGAAGAAATAATATTATTATTTATTGGAATATTTTATTTAATTGGATTAAGTTGGATTATTTTGTGGTTGTATGAAGCAATTGGGAGGTGTAAGAAATAGGCCCATTAAGAAATAATAGTAATTATATTATTATTATTTGAGTTAATTAGAAATAAGGTTAGTAGTGATATATGCAAGTATCAGAAAACAAAACCAAAACATTGTTACGTATCAATTGGAAGAACAAGGAAACAAGGGTTTTGGAAAAAGAGGCAGAAACGAAGGTTTTGGCTGAAAATGAACCGATCGATGATTGCGAGGAAAAAGGCAAAGGCTTGCACTCGATCGGATGTTAGAGCAGTCTCCAAACCAAGGTAAGGGTGAAGTTCTAACACTATAATGGGATACATGGTAGATGATATGTGGGATGGGGTTTATAGATTTGCCTCTATTTTGGTGTTTTGATTGTTGTGGTTTGATTTCAAATTTTTGGTTGTTGCCCATGAAATTGGTGGCGACAACCTTAGGTCGCGGCGCGTACTGAGTCGTTCCTGAGAATATTTTCTAATTCGTTGTTCTACCCATGGTTACTGGTTGATCAGCTCAAGTAATAGTAGGACGCCCTGGAGTAAATAATAATTATTAATAGTAGGGAAATTGGTTCCGGTGATTGAAGTAGTATGCCATTTGAATCAACTAAGATAAGTGATTAAAATTGGTAGAAAGTTTATTAATAAAGTGATAATATGGTTGTATGGTGTTCAATTAAATTAAGTTGGTTTAGTTGTATTATGTAGATTATATGAATACTGACAAGAGCAAAATGGTTGAAGATAACAGACGGTGTTTTGGTTAACCGAGGTATTGTGGTAGCATTGAAATAGTAGAAGTCGGTTAGTTGCAGTGTTGTGGACTAGTAGATACAAACACCTAGTAGTATACTTTAATGACTAGAATTAATATACTAATTTGAAAATGAATGAACAGTAGCAGAATAGTTGTTGATAGCAGTGCAGAATCGAAAAAAATACTAGCAATCCTAACCGATAAGCAGTTAACGAGAATTAGATGAAAACAGTCTGAATGATTATAAGTTGAATTGTAGTTTAAGTTGGTAGGAGATTAATGTAGTAACTAGTAGTGGGTTATTAAGTGGATGAAGATAGTGTATGTTGGTATCAAGTAGTATTGATAAGACTTATAATAATAGTATTGGTATAATTAAGTTGTAGGCTTTTAGCCAGTGTTGAATTATTATTAAGTTGTAGGCTTTTAGCCAGTGTTGAATTGTTATTAAGTTGTAGGCTTTTAGTCAGTGTTGAATTGTTACTAAGTTGTAGGCCTATGGCCAATGTTGAATTGTGGTTGACTAGTTGTTATGTTGTCGTTATTGTGTGTTGTTGTTATTGTTGTGTTGTCGTGATTTTGTTGTTGAAGTTGAGGTTGCATTGCATACATTGTATTATTAAGTTGGTCTAGATTGGAAAAATTATTAAGTTGACCTTGATGGCACCATGTTGAAAGTTGAAGGCTTATGCCTTGTTCATGCCTCGGTAAACGGGAAAATTTCTAAGTTGAGAGTTTACTCCAATGGTACCACATGCATGTTCGCAATTGAGTCGTATTTGATGTTGCATAATTATAAGTTGCTATGTTGATGTGTCGATTGATTTAAGTTATTATTGCTACTTATAAGTTGTGAAATAGTTGTTATGTTGTGTTGGGAATGTTGTTGTGATATAATTGTTGTTGTTATTATATAAATGTTGTTGATTCTATTGTTATAATTATTATAAGTTGCGAAGTGGTGATTTTATATAATCTGATCTAATATATTATTTATCATGCATTCAATTATATTGTTAGATATCTCACCCCTTCTGTTGTGATGTTGCCTCTACATGGATAACATGCAGGTATTCAAGAATAGAAGTATAAGCTCAAGAGTGATTTTATGGAGTCTTTGGGTTGTCTTATCTAAAGAGGGTTTTGATCTGATACATAGCACTCGAGGGATGAACTATTGTTGTTTAATTGTTGTTATTATTTTAGTAGTCGAATCTTAAGTTGTTGTTATTAAATAATTGTTATATTAAAGTTGTTTTGAGCTGGACATGAGGTTATGTCTTTATAAGTTGAGTTATGTGAAGCCGCTTACTAATAAAAGTTGTGTTGTTTTCAAAAGAATAAATCAGGTTGTTATCAGTTTATCTAGACCAGTGTTATGTATCTGAATTAATTGTGGTTATATAAAGTTGTTTTAAGTTGAAAATGTGGCATCTCATTTGTTTGTTGAAAATTTTTGCACTCTGATTTTCTTATAATTATCTGGTAGAAATGGGGTATTACAGTATCTGTATGGTCCAATTGCTTATTTTGGATTGTATAAAGTTATTTGGTCAGACTTAAATCATTATTTTAGAGATGTCAAAAATAGAACCCGATCGAACCCAACTAATATTTATTTTAGTTATTTTTATTACTATAGAATTTGCACATTATAAAAATAAGATTCATAATATTGTCAAATTATTATCATATTTATAATCTAATTGCAGCATTGTGTACACACAAAAATTTAAAACATTCAATATGAAATTTTGAGAGTTATTTAATTTAAAGTTTAAAATATAATTATAACCTGTTAAATGATGTTGAAAATGTTATCACGTAATAATAATTTTTTCTAAAATAAAAAAATAATTCTTTTTTAAAGTATTTAATAATGTTTACAAAATATATTTAAAAAATGAATGTTTGTGAATTTTACAAAATATTAAACATTTTTGGGGATTTAGCACAAATTCACATGCCAATCCTAAATTTTACTTGTCAAAATCGGGGCTTTAAGATGAAATTGTAATTTGCGTCACATTTAAGTTGTGTCTGATATCGACTAAAACGAATATAAAATATAATTAATATATAATAATAATTTTTTATTTTTGTAATTATTTATAAAAATTATTAATATTTCATTAAATTTAAAAACATTTATTTATGATGCATATGACTTAATAAATTATAAAAGAAAAATGTTTTAAAAGATGCTATATATATAAATAAAAAATATTGTCTTACAATGGAAAAAATGCAAAAAAAAAAAATATATATATATATATTTTAAGCATACCGCTTATAAATAATAAAAAAAAATCATTTTGTATAGAAAATTAAACATTTTAAATATAATTGAATAAAATGATTATGATTAATATGATTTGAATTTGAATATGCACACGAAAATATCAGTAATAACTTTTTAAAATTTGAGTGTATTTGATTTCTTACTTCAAATATTTATTTAGGTTTTCTTTTAATTGCTAATAAAAAAAAGTATTCTAATTTATATATTGTATGTTTAATAAGTATTTGTTTTGTGTTCACATTTGTATGGTATATTGATTTTTTTAATAACTCATTTACAAAAACCACTTGTAATCTTTATAATAAGTGTATTTTAAGTTAAAGTTGTAAATTAAAAATATTTTTTCTTTTTTCTTTTCTATTTAGAAAATAATACAAAAATTTAAATTAAATTAATTGATTAGTACTCTGACATTATTCTGCATAAGGATGAAAAAACTTGAACCGTTTGATTGAAATCGACCAATCCATTATCTTTTTTGAGCAAACATATTGGCTTGGATTGAGTATCTGTGTGATCCAATTTTTTATTTTGAATGGCATAAAATTATTTTGGTGAGACTCAAATCATTATTTTGGAGACATCAAAAACCAAACCAAACCAACTATTTTATTTATTTTTATTACTATAGAATTTGCCCATATGAAAATAAAGTTCATAATATTTTTAAATTTTTATATTTTTATAATATAATTTTGGTACAATACTGTCAAATTATTATATTTTTATAATATGATTTTGGCACAATGTTGTCAAATTATTATATTTTTACAATATAATTTTGGCACATTCAATATGAAATTTTGAGTATTGTTTAATTAATAATTTAAAATATAATAATAAATAAATTAATATTAAATAATATTAAAAATATTATCGCGTGATAATATTTTTTTAATAATATAAAAAAATAGTTTTTTTTAGACTATTTAATTTTTTTTTTAATAAAACTTTAAATAATAAATATTTGTGAATTTTATACAATATGAATCATTTTTCGTGGGTTTAGCGCAAGTTTACCCGCTAAACCAAAATTTTATTGATCAAAATTTGATTTTTAATTAAAACTATTTTTTCTTTTTTCTTTTTGTAATTAGAAAATATTACAAAAAATTAACTAATTGATTAGTACTCTGACATTGTTCTGTAAAGAGGTGGAAAAATTTGAATTGGTTGATCGAAATCGACCAATCCATTGTTTTTTGAGCAAACATATTGGCTCGGGTCGAGTGTCTCTGTGATCCAATTTCTTATTTTGAATGACATAATTCGGTCAGACTCGAATCATTATGTTGGAGATGTTAAAAACCAAACACAACAAATATTTATTTTAACTTTTTTATTTATTTTTATTACTATAGGGCTTATCCATATGAAAATAGGATTCATAATATTGTCAAATTATTATTATTTTTATAATATAATTTTGGCACATTCAATATGAAATTTCGAGTGTTGTTTAATTTATAATTTAAAATAGGATAATAATCAAATTAATATTAAGTGATATTGAAAATGTTATCGCGTAATAATAATTTTTTTAATAATATTAAAAATCGTATTTTGGACTATTTAATATTTTAATAAATTTTAAAAAATAAATATATGTGAATTTTATAAAATATGGATAATTTTGTGAATTTAGCACAAACTTACCCGCTAAACCAAAATTTTATTGATCAAAATCTATTGTTTAAGACAACTCCAACTTGCACTGAATTTAATTTTTGTGTCCCATATCAACCAAAACATATATAAAATATAATTAATGCAGGATAATAGTTTACTTTTTTTTAGCATTATTAATAAAAATGTTTTAATTTTTCATAGAAATTACCTTTGATGTATACGAATTAAAATAATTTGTTTAATAAAAATTGTAACAAATTTTCATAGTGTCCTTTAAGTAATTTGTCTAATAAAAATTATAGCAAATTCTCATAGTGGCGTTCAACATGATGACGTGTCAAAATATTAAAGCAATTAGAAAAAGGGTAAAAAGAATATTTTCATTAGTAATCAAATTTTCTCAAATTTTATAGGAGACAAGATCAACATGGACTTCAATAATAT
>CM038797.1:98821164-98938067 GCA_021764765.1 Vicia sativa | reverse complement strand
GAGGGAAAGATGAAAAGGACTTTGAAAAAGAGAGTCAAAGAGTGCTTGAAATTATCGGGAGGGAGCGGATGGGGGCCGGCGATGTGTCTCGGTCGGATGTGGAGCGGTTAGTGCGGTCCATGTCGACTCGGGACATGAACCGGCAGCGGTTGTGATGGTGTGAGCTTGGGTTGTTGAAATGCTCGCGGGCGTCATCATCACGATTGTGGACGGTATTTCGGCCGTGCTTCGGCTTGCGTGCTCTGGCGTCGGCACGTGGGCTCCGTTCGACCCGTCTTGAAACACGGACCAGGAGTCGACATGTGTCGAGTCAGCAGGCGAGTAAACCCGTAGGCGCAAGGAGTGATTGGTGGGATCCTCAGTGGGTTGCACATGGGCGACCCGATCTTTTGTGAAGGGTTCGGTGAGAACATACATCGGGACCGAAGATGGTGAACTATGCTGGTGACGGCCGGAGAAACTACGGTGGAGGCCCGCGGCATCTTGACGATGCAAATCGTTCGTCGACTTGGGTATAGGCGAAGACTAATCGAACCGTCTAGTAGTGGTTCCCTCAGTTTCCTCGGGATAGGCGGGCGGTGAGTTCTATCGAATAAAGCCAATGATTAGAGGCATCGGGGCCTGGCGCCTCGACCTATTCTCAAACTTTAAATAGGTAGGACGGTGTGGTACTCTGTTGAGCCATGCCATGGAATCGAGCTCCAAGTGGGCCATTTTTGGTAAGCAGAACGGTGATGCAGGGATAGACATTTGGATTCTGGTGCCCAACTTTCTTGCGCTAACCTAGACCCCACAAAGGGTGTTGGTCGGTGCAAGACAGCAGGGCGGTGGTCATGGATCGAAATCCGCTAAGGAGTGTGTAACAACTCACTTAGAATCAACTAGCCCGAAAATGGATGGCGCTGGCGCGCGACCTATACCGACCGTTGGGGCGGGCCGGGCCACGATAGTGGGAGGCGCGGCGGTGTGCAAAACCGGGGCGCGAGCACAAGCGGAGGCGGTGGTCCGGTCTTGATCTTGGTGGTAGTAGCAAATATTCAAATGAGAACTTTGAAGGCGAAGAAGGTTCCATGTGAGCGGCACTTGCATGGGTTGGTCGATCCTAAGGGACGGGGAGGCCGTGCGATGGCGCTCTAGCGTGCGAGGAATCGGGTTAAATTCACGAACCGGGACGTGGTGGTTGGCCAACAGCGTTAGGGAGTCCGGAGGCGTTGGGAACCCCGGAAGAGTTATCTTTTACGTTAACGACCCTGCCCATACAGAAGCAGCTCGGCGGAGGTAGGTCGGTATTGGAAGAGCACCACTGCGTCGCGTGGTGTCCGGTGCTTACAGGCGGCCCTTAATCGGAGGACGAGTGCCTTCCATGCCGTCGTACTCATAACCGCATCGGTCTCCAAGGTGAGCGACCTGCAGTCGATGGAACAATGTAGGCAGGGAAGTCGGCAAAATGGATCCGTAACCTCGGGAAAAGTTGGCTCGAGTTTGGGCTCGGGGTCCCGGTTTGAACCGTCGGTGTTGGTGGCCTTGCTCATGGCGGGCGGGTTGCAGCGTCTTGATCGGGGGCGGATTGAGAGCGGCCCCTGGGGCCTCTTCCCGGGCATCGAGCAGTCATCTCAGGCCGGGTACGGACAAGGGAATCCATTGTTTAATTAAAACAAAGCATTGCGATGGTCCCTGCGGATGTTGGCCAATGTGATTTACTTGCTGCACGAATGTCAAAGTGAAGAAATTCACCAAGCGGGTAGCGGTAGGAGTAACTATGACTCTCTTAAGGTAGCCAAATGCCTCGTCATCTAATTAGTAGCGCATGAATGGATGAGATTCCCATACTGTCTACTCGTGAAACCACGCCAAGGAGCGGGCTTGGCGGAATCAGTGGGAAAGAAGACCTGTTGAGCTTGACTCAGTCGACTTTGTGAAATGACTTGAGAGGTGTAGGATAAGTGGGGCTGGAAGCATGAAGTGAAATACCACTACTTAACGTTATTTTACTTATTCCGTGAATCGGAGGCAGGCGCCCTCTTTTTGGATCAAAGTGACTTTTGTCGGTGATCCGAACGGAAGACATTGTCGGTGGGGGAGTTTGGGCTGGGCGGCACATACGATAAAAGATGCTTGAGTCCTCTCGACTCATGAGCAATCTCGTGTGGAACAAAGGGTAAAAGCTCGTTTGATTCACGATTTCCGATCGAATCGAACCGTGAAAGCGTGGCCTATCGATCCTTTAGACCTTGAATTTGAAGCTAGAGTGTGAGAAAAGTTACCACGGGATAGCGGCTTGGCAGCGTAGCGTTCATAGCGGCGTTGCTTTTGATCCTTGATGTCGGCTCTTCCTATCATTGTGAGCGAATTCACCAAGTGTTGGATTGTTCACCCACTAGGGAGCGTGGAGGTTTGAACCGTCGTGAGACAGTTAGTTTACCCTCTTGATGGCGATTATGCAGTAATTCAACCTAATGCGAGAGGAACCGTTGATTCGCACAATTGGTCATCGGCGCTTGGTTGAAAAGCGATGTGTGAAGCACGTCGTTGGATTATGATTTGGCCTCTAAGTGAGAATCCGGGCTAGAAGCGATCGTCGCCCGTCGTTTAACCGACCAGCAGTAGGGGCCTTGGCCCCAGAGAACCATGCCGTTGGTGTACCCGTGGGTGGATGAGCCTTGCGGGACACTTTGAACCGCAATTCCTATTGGCGGTGGGTAGAATCCTTTGAGGCGACTTAATCTGCGGCGAATTATTGTAAGTGGCGAGTGCTTGCGCCACGATCCCTTGAGATTCAGCCCTTGTCGCTTGATTAAATCCTCAACCCACGTGTTGCCTTACACCCTTATCGGGTAGGGTTTCGATTTAGAAAAACTTAGTCATTTTTCTAAAAAAAGACTAGCGTACTAAGCCTCTTACCTCGTGCCTTTTACATGATGTCGCGTGTCACCGCGGTTGGCGTGTAATGCACGAGGCCTTACGAATGCTACGAAACTTTGCACATACATTCTATGTGTCAAAATGGGTGTGCATGCAAAATTCATCGGGAAATTCTTTCCCTAAGTCGCGTAGCCTCCGTTCCCGTTCTAGAAAATCGGTCGCTTGGAAAATTCGTAATGTATTCACGAGTCGGAAAATTCAATTTCGGTGGGAGGCCTTCTCATATTGTGTTTAACAAGCATCGCGAAAAATCAAGAGGAAAAAACAAGCATGCAAAAATCAAGAAAAACTCAAGTCTAAGGCCTTGGATGTGGAATTATGCCTTGAAAAATACAAGTTTGGTCAAAAATTGAAAATGCACCAAGGCCTTACGGAATGCTACGAAACTTTGCACATACATTCTATGTGTCAAAATGGGTGTCCATGCAAAATTCATCGGAAATTCTTTCCCTAGGTCGCGTGGCCTCCGTTCCGTCCGTGTCGTGGCGTGCCTGACAGATTCGACAAACATAAAATGCACGGCCTTACCGGAATGCTACGAAACTTTGCACATCCATTCTATGTGTCAAAATGGGTGTCCATGCAAAAATTCATCGGGAAATTCTTTCCCTAGGTCGCGTGGCCTCCGTTCCGTCCGTGTCGTGCCTTGAATCGTGCACTGACGGTTGAACAAGATAACAAAATGCGAGGCCTTACCGGAATGCTCGAAACTTTGCATTCTATGTGTCAAAATGGGTGTGCATGCAAAAATTCATCGGAAATTCCTTCCCTAGTCGGCGGCCTCCGTTCCGTTCTAGAAAATCGGTCGCTTAGGAAATTCGTAATATATTCACCGGGAGTCGGAAAATTCGAATTTCGGGTGGGAGGCCTTCTCATATTGTGTTTAACAAGCATGCGAAAAATCAAGAGGAAAAAAACAAGCATGCAAAAAATCAAGAAAAAACTCCAAGTCTAAGGCCTTCGGATGGAGAATTATGCCTTGAAAAATACAAGTTTCGGTCAAAAATTGAAAATGCACCAAGGCCTTATCGGAATGCTACGAAACTTTGCATATCCATTCTATGTGTTATTATGGATGTCCATGCAAAATTCATCGGGAAATTCTTTCCCTAAGTCGCGTGGCCTCCGTTCCCGGTTTAGAAAATCGGTCGCTTGGGAACTTCGTAAAATATTCATCGGGAGTCGGAAAATTCAAATTTTTGGTGGGAGACCTTCTAATATTGTGTTTAACAACCGTGCAAAAAATCAAGAAAAAATTCCAAGTCTAAGTCATTCAAATGAAAATGTCGCCTCTGAGGAAAAAGGGACAAAAGCGAAATCTGGCGGTTTGGCGGTTTAACCATATAGAAACACAGGCAGCGGGCAGGTGAGCTGGCGGGACATGTGTGAGCATTTCTGGCGAAGGCAGTTCGGCGAAATGGGCGGATTCGGCCAGAGCTGAAATGCCGAATGTTGAAATGCCGGACATGGCGAAATAGGCGTTTTGGGCGAAATGCGGACATGGACAGTTTCGGCGGTAAATGATAAGTTTTTGAAATGCCCGAAATGCCCGGAACATGGTAATGCGGTTATGGGCAAATAGGCGATTTTAGGCGAAAATGCGAGCGAGCTTGGTTGGGCAAATTTTTCACAAAAATTTTTTCGTTATGAATTTTCATGCCTAGCGGCGAGAATCGGCGTTGGTTGATGCTTCCATTTGCCTACATGCCTTGGCATTGTGGGGAGTGTCGTTACACAATGTTGAATCTAGTGGCGTTTTCGGTGTGTGAGTGGCATTGTGGTTTTTGTGTTTGTCGGCTCCATGCTCTTGCGCAGGCGTCGAACACAATTCTTTATCAATTTTCATCGGTTACTGCGTAATCGGTGTTGGTTTCTCGTTCTGTTTGTGTTGCCTATAAAGCGGTAAACAATTGGCGGTTAGTTTTAAAACCATCCACACCATCGGTTGGTGTTGTGGTGGCTCTCGGTGATAATCGCGGCGCCGTTTTGATGTCACGTGTGGCGTCTCTTGCTGCATCTGTGAACACTGAGATCTCGGAGGCGGTACTTGAGATGACACTTGGGTTATCCATCGTCCCTTACTAATGGTTGCTCTAAATTATGCCCCGCTTTTGTAGGTTTGCCACCTTGGGAGGCACAATTCTTACATTACGTGAGCCGCGTGCTTGTGGGTCTTGGACCACTTGAGAGGCAAAATTCCCGCATTACGTGCGGGCGGCACCACGTGCTTGGGTCTTGCACCCCACAGGGCGCAATTCCGCATTACGTGTGGGCGAAGCCCCGCATGCTTGTAGGTCTTGCACCCTTGAGAGGCACAATTCCGCATTACGTGTGGGCGGCGCCCTTGCGCTTGTAAATCTTGCACCCTTGGGAGCACAATTCTTGCATTACGTGTGGGCGAAGCCCGCATGCTTGAGTCTTGCACCCCTTGAGAGGCAAAATTCCCGCATTACGTGCGGGCCCACATGCTTTAGGTTTTGCGCCCCAGGGATCTGAATTCTGCATTACGTGTGGAGTGAACCCTGCATGTGAGTCTTGCGCCTTGAGGCAAAATTCCCGCATTACGTGTGGGCGGCGCCCGCATGTGTAGGTCTTGCACCTTGTCTTGCACCTTGGGAGGCACAATTCATGCATGTGAGCCGTTAATGGATGCTACAGTTGATCCACCCGATGAGTCATATGCTTGTCTCAAAGATTAAGCCATGCATGTGTAAGTATGAACTAATTGACTGTGAAGCTGCGAATGGCTCATTAAATCGATTATAGTTTGTTTGATGGTATCTACTACTCGGATAACCGTAGTAATTCTAGAGCTAATCGTGCAACAAACCCGACTTTTGGAAGGGATGCATTTATTAGATAAAGGTCAGCGCAGCTACTCTTGTTGCTTTGATGATTCATGATAACTCGTCGGATGCGGCCTTTGTCTGGCGACGCATCATTCAAATTTACGCCTATCAACTTTCGATGGTAGGATAGTGGCCTACCATGGTGGTGACGGGTGACGGAGTGGGGTTCGATTCGGAGGGGCACGAGCGGCTACCACATCCAAGGAAGGCGGCGGTAGCGCAAATTACCCAATCTAACACGGGAGGTAGTGACAATAAATAACAATACCGGGCTCATTGAGTGCGGTAATTGGAATGAGTACAATCTAAATCCCTTGAGGATCCATTGGAGGCAAGTGCGGTGCCAGCAGCGGTAATTCCACTCAATAGCGTATATTTAAGTTGTTGCGATTAAAAAGCTCGTAGTTGGACCTTGGGTTGGGTCGATCGGTCCGCCTACGGTGCCGGTTGGCTCGTCCCTTACACGGCGATGCGCTCACGGCCTTAATTGGCGGGTCGTGCCTCCGGCTATTATTCTGAAGAAATTAGAGTGCTCAAAGCAAGCCTACGCTCGGATACATTAGCATGGGATAACACTACGAGTTCGATCCTATTGTGTTGGCCTTGGGATCGGGTAATGATTACGAGGACGGTCGGGGCATTCGTATTTCATAGTCGAGGTGAAATTCTTGGATTTATGAAAGGCGAACAACTGCGAAAGCATTTGCCAAGGATGTTTTCATTAATCAAAGCGAGTTGGGGGCTCGAAGGCGATCGAGATACCGTCCTAGTCTCAACCATAAGCGATGCCGACCGGGGATCGTGGATGTTGCTTTTAGGACTCCGGCACCTTATAAATCAAAGTCTTTGGGTTCGGGAGTATGGTCGCAAGGCTGAAACTTAAAGGAATTGACGGAAGGGCACCACGGGGAGTGGAGCACTGCGGCAATTGACTCAACAGGAAACTTACGAGTCAGACATAGTAAGGATTGACGGTGAGAGCTCTTTCTTGATTCTATGGGTGGTGGTGCATGGCCGTTCTTAGTTGGTGGAGGCGATTTGTCTGGTTAATTCCGTTAACGAGCGAGACCTCGACACGCTAAATAGCTATGTGGAGTAACCCTCCGGCCCGACTTCTTAGAGGGACTATGGCCGCTTAGGCCACGGAAGTTTGAGGCAATAACAGTGCAGTGATGCCCTTAGATGTTCTGGGCATACGCTAGCGATGTATTCAGCGAGTCTATAGCCTTGGCCGCAGGGCCGGGTAATCTTTGAAATTTCATCGTGATGGGGATAGATCATTGCAATTGTTGGTCTTCACGAGGAATTCCTAGTAGCGAGTCATCAGCTCGCGTTGACTACGATCCGCCCTGTACACACCGCCCGTCGCTCCTACCGATTGAATGGTCCGGTGAAGTGTTGGGATTGCGTCGGATGGGCGGTTCGCTGCGACGTTGTGAGAAGTCCTGAACCTTATCATTTAGAGGAAGGAGAAGTCGTAACAAGGTTTCCGTAGGTGAACTGCGGAAGGATCATTGTCGATGCCTTACACGGTCCAACACGTGAATAAGTTTGAACACATACGGTGGGCCTCGGCTCACCTCGGTTGAGGCGGACGACTAAGTGCTTTCTCCTCCGCAAAACTCAAACCCGGCGCGATCGTCAAGGAACTTAAATTTTGCTCGGCGCACCCGCTGCGGCTCGGAGGCGGTTTTCGTGTGGGTTGTGTTTTGACACATGATATAGAATGACTCTCGACAGCGGATATCTAGGCTCTTGCATCGATGAAGAGCGTGGCGAAATCGATACTTGGTGTGAATGCGAATCCGTGAACCATCGAGTCTTTGAGCATAAGTTGCGCCCGATGCCATTAGGTTGAGGGCACGTCACTGGGTGTCACATATCGAACCTCCTGCCAATTTCCCTTTGATTATTGTGCGGGGTGGATGTTAACCTCCGTGAGCTCTTTGTCTCATGGTTGGTTGAAAATTGAGACCTTGGTAGGGTGTGCCATGATAGATGGTGGTTGTGTGATCCACGAGACCAATCATGTGCTTTCATTAAATATGGCCTCTTTTACCCATATGCGTTTCTAAGCGCTCGTGATGAGACCTCGGTCGGTAGGGTACCCCTGAATTTAAATATCAATAAGCGGAGGAAAAGAAACTAACAAGGATTCCCTTAGTGCATGACGGCGGGATAAGCCCACCATGAGAATCGGTCGCCCTCGGCGTTGATTTGTAGTCTGGAAGCGTCCTCGGCGGCGGACCGGGCCCAAGTCCTGGAAGGGCGCGAGGAAAGGTGAGACCCGTTGTGCTCGGACCTGTCGCACCAGAGCGTGTCAGTCGGGTTGTTTGGGAATGCACCCCAATCGGGCGGTAAATTCCGTCAAGGCTAAATATTGGCGAGACCGATGGCGAACAAGTACGCGAGAAAGATGAAAAGGACTTTGAAAAGAGAGTCAAGAGTGCTTGAAATTGTCGGGAGGGAGCGGATGGGGGCGGCGATGTGTCTCGGTCGGATGTGGAGCAGTTAGTGCCGGTCCATGTCGACTCGGGACATAGGCAAACAGCAGTTGTGATGGTGGCCCAGCACAGGTTGTTGAAATGCTCGCATGACGTCATCATCACGATTGTGGTGGCCCATTTGTTGCCCGGCGCCCGTGCTCTGGGTCGGCACATGGGCTCCCATTCGACCCGTCTTGAAACACGGACCAGGAGTCGACATGTGCGGTCAGGGCGAGTAAACCCGTAAGGCGCAAGGAAGCGATTGGTGGGATCCTCAGTGGGTTGCACCGCCGGCCGACCCGATCTTTTGTGAAGGGTTCGGTGAGAGCATACTGTCGGGACCGAAGATGGTGAACTATGCAGGCGGGGCGGCCGGAGGAAACTACGGTGGAGGCCAGCAGCGATCTTGCGTGCAAATCGTTAAATCGACTTGGGTATAGGGGCGAAAGACTAATCGAACCGTCTAGTAGTGGTTCCCTCAAAGTTTCCCTCGGGATATTTGGGCCGAGGGCAGTTCTATCGGGTAAAGCCAATGATTAGAGGCATCGGGGCATAGCCCTCGACCTATTCTCAAACTTTAAATAGGTAGGACGATGTGGTGCTCTGTTGAGCCATGCCATGGAATCGAGAGCTCAAGTGGGCCATTTTGGTAGCAGGCTGGCGATGCGGGATGAACCGGAAGCTGGGTTACGGTGCCCAGCTGGCTAACCTAGACCCACAAAGGGTGTTGGTCGATTAAGGCAATGAGGCGGTGGTCATGGAAGTCGAAATCCGCTAAGGGTGTGTAACAACTCACCTGCCGAATCAACTAGCCCGAAAATGGATGGCTAAAGCCGACCTATACCGGCCGTTGGGGCAAGGGCCGGGCCACGATAGTGGGAGGCGCGGTCGCTGCAAAACCGAGGCGCGAGCACAGGCGGAGGCGGTCGTCGGTGCAGATCTTGGTGGTAGTAGCAAATATTCAAATGAGAACTTTGAAGGCGAAGAGGGAAAGGTTCCATGTGAGGCACTTGCACATGGGTTAGTCGATCTAAGGGACGGGGGCTTGTCGATAGCGCTCTAACGTGCGAAGAATCGGGTTAAAATTCTGAACAGGGACGTGGTGGTTGGACAGCGTTAGGGAGTCGGAGGCGTTGGCGGGGCCCGGAAAGAGTTATCTTTTACGTTTAACAGCCTGCCCACCACGAAGCAGCTCGGCCGGAGGTAGGTCCAGCGGTGGAAGAGCACCGCTGCGTCGCGTGGTGTCGGGTCGCCCTGGCGGCCTTGAAAATCGGAGGACGGTGCCTTCCATGCCGGTCGTACTCATAACCGCATCAGGTCTCCAGGTGAGCAGCCTGCAGTCGATGGAACAATGTAGGCAAGGAAGTCGGCAAAATGGATCCGTAACCTCGGGAAAAGGATTGGCTCGGGGCTGGCTCGGGGTCCCAGTTTCGAACCGTCGGCTGTTGGTGGCCTTGTTGCTCAGCGGCGAGGCGGGTTGCCAGCGTGCCCGTCGGGGGACGGATGAGAGCAGGCCCTCAGGGCCTCTTCCCGGGCATCGAGCAGTCATCTCGAGGCGAAATGCGGACAAGGGAATCCATTGTTTAATTAAAACAAAGCATTGCGATGGTCCTGCGGATGTTGGCGCAATGTGATTTACCTTGATTACAGATGTCAAAGTGAAGAAATTCAACCAAGCGCGTGGCAATGGGAGTAACTATGACTCTCTTAAGGTAGCCAAATGCCTCGTCATCTAATTAGTGCGCGCATGAATGGATTAACGAGATTCCCTGTCACATACTATCGTGAAACCACGGCAAGGGAGCGGGCTTGGCGAATCGTGAGGAAGAAGACCACTGTTGAGCTTGACTCTAGTCCGACTTTGTGAAATGACTTGAGAGGTGTAGGATAAGTGGGAGGAAGAAGAAAGTGAAATACCACTACTTTTAACGTTATTTTACTTATTCCGTGAATCGAGGCAGGCGTGCCCCTCTTTTTGGATCAAGGCTGACTTTTGTCGGTCGATCGAGCGGAGGAAGACATTGTCGGTGGGGAGTTTGGTGGGCGGCACATCTGTTAAAGATAACGAGGTGTCCTAAGATGAGCTCAGCGAGCAATCTCGTGTGGAACAAAGGGTAAAAGCTCGTTTGATTACGATTTCCGATCGAATCTGACCGTGAAAGCGTGGCCTATCGATCCTTTAGACCTTGAATTTGAAGCTAGAGGTGTCGAGAAAAGTTACCACAGGGATAAGCGGCTTGTGGCAGCCAAGCGTTCATAGCGGCGTTGCTTTTGATCCTTGATGTCGGCTCTTCCTATCATTGTGAGCGAAATTCACCAAGTGTTGGATTGTTCACCCACCAATAGGGGCGTGGTGGGTTTGAACCGTCGTGAGACAGGTTAGTTTACCCTGATGACGATTATCGCAATAGTAATTCAACCTAGTGCGAGAGGAACGTTGATTCGCACAATTGGTCATCGGCGCTTGGTTGAAAAGCGATGTGTGGCTACCGTCCGTTGGATTGGTGAGCAGCCTCTAAGTCGAATCCGGGCTAGAAGCGATCGTGCGCCCGTCGTTAACTTGCCGACCAGCGATGGGGGCCTTGGCCCCAGAGAACACGTGCGTTGGTGTACCCGTAAGGTGGATGAGCCTTGCGGGACACTTTGAAACGCAATTCCTATTGGTGGCGGTAGAATCCTGCAGACGACTTAAATACGCGACGGGGTATTGTAAGTGGCGAGTGGCCTTCTGCCACGATCCGAGATTCACCCTGTCGCTTGATTCGTCCCTCCCAACCCCGTGTTGCCTTACACCCTTATCGGGTAGGGTTTCGATTTAGAAAAACTTAGTCATTTTCTAAAAAAAAAGACTAACGTGCACTAAGCCTCTTACCTCTCGTGCCTTTTACATGATGTCGCGTGTCCTGCGGTTGAATGCGAGGCCTTACGACGAAACTTTGCACCATTCTATGTGTCAAAATGGTGTGCATGCAAAATTCATCGAAATTCTTTCCTAAGTCACGTGCCTCGTTCGTCGTGAGCGTGCATTGACACATATGCACCTTACGGAATACTCTGAAACTTTGCACATACATTCTATGTGTCAAAATGGGTGTGCATGCAAAATTCATCGGGAAATTCTTTCCCTAAGTCGCGTGGCCTCCGTTCCCGTTCTAGAAAATCGGTCGCTTGGAAAATTAGTAATGTATTCACGGGAGTCGGAAAATTCAATTTCGGTGGGAGGCCTTCTCATATTGTGTTTAACAAGCATCGAAAAATCAAGAGGAAAAAAACAAGCATGCAAAAATCAAGAAAAACTCAAGTCTAAGGCCTTGGATGTGGAATTATGCCTTGAAAATACAAGTTTCGGTCAAAAATTGAAAATGCACCAAGGCCTTACAGAATGCTCTGAAACTTTGCACATACATTCTATGTGTCAAAATGGGTGTCCATGCAAAAATTCATCGGGAAATTCTTTCCCTAGGTCGCGTGGCCTCCGTTCCGTCCGTGTCGTGCTTGGCGTGCCTGACGGATTGACAAACGCAAAATGCACGAGCCTTACCGGAATGCTACGAAACTTTGCACATCCATTCTATGTGTCAAAATGGGTGTCCATGCAAAAATTCATCGGGAAATTCTTTCCCTAGGTCGCGTGGCCTCCGTTCCGTCCGTGTCGTGCCTTGAATCGTGCCTGACGGTTGAACAAGATAACAAAATGCACCGAGGCCTTACCGGAATGCTACGAAACTTTGCACATACATTCTATGTGTCAAAATGGGTGTGCATGCAAAAATTCATCGGGAAATTCCTTCCCTAGGTCGCGTGGCCTCCGTTCCCGTTCTAGAAAATCGGTCGCTTAGGAAATTCGTAATATATTCACCGGGAGTCGGAAAATTCGAATTTCGGGTGGGAGGCCTTCTCATATTGTGTTTAACAAGCATGCGAAAAATCAAGAGGAAAAAAACAAGCATGCAAAAAATCAAGAAAAACTCCAAGTCTAAGGCCTTCGGATGGAGAATTATGCCTTGAAAAATACAAGTTTCGGTCAAAAATTGAAAATGCACCAAGGCCTTATCAGATACTACGAAACTTTGCATATCCATTCTATGTGTTATGGATGTCCATGCAAAAATTCATCGGGAAATTCTTTCCCTAAGTCGCGTGGCCTCGTTCCCGTTTTAGAAAATCGGTCGCTTGGGAAATTCGTAAAATATTCATCGGGAGTCGGAAAATTCAAATTTTGGTGGGAGACCTTCTAATATTGTGTTTAACAACCGTGCAAAAAATCAAGAAAAATTCCAAGTCTAAGTCATTCAAATGAAAATGTACGCCTCTGAGGAAAAAGGGACAAAAGCGAAATGGGCGGTTTGGCGGTTTAACCATATATAGGGGGCACAGGCAGCCCAGGCAGGCAGGCTGGGCAGGACGCTGCCGGGCATTCTGGCCAAATGGGCGGTTCGGCGAGAAATGGGCGATTACGGCGGCAGGCAATGCCAGTTATGGGGAAATGGCGGTTTGGGCGAAATGCCCGGACATGGGCGATTTCGGCCAGAAATGGGCAATAGGCGGTTTGGCGAAATGCCCGAAATGCCCGAGACATGGGCGAAATGCGATTGTAGGCGATAAACGATTTTAAGCGTCTGACGACTTAGTTGGGCAAATTTTTCACAAAATTTTGTTCGTTATAATTTTTCATGCCTAGCGGCGAGAATCGGCGTTGGTTGATGCTTCCATTTGCCTACATGCCTTGGCATTGTGGGGAGTGATACGTTACACATGTTGAATCTGGTGGCGTTTTCGGTGTGTGAGTGGCATTGTGGATTTTTGTGTTTGTCGGCTCCATGCTCTTGCGGGCGTCGAACACAAGATTCTTTATCAATTTTCATCGGTTGCTGCGTAATCGGTGTTGGTTTCTCGTTCTGTTTGTGTTGCCTATAAAGCGGTAAACAATTGGCGGTTAGTTTTAAAACCATCCCACACCATCGGTTGGTGTTGTGGTGGCTCTCAGTGATACGTGCGCGCCGTTTTGATGTCGTGTGGCGTCTCTTGCGATACTGGCGAACACTGAGATCTCGAGCGGTACTTGAGATGACACTTGGGTTATCCCATCGTCCCTTACTAATGGTTGCTCTAAATTATGCCCGCACTTTTGTAGGTTTGCCACCCTTGGGAGCACAATTCTTACGTCGTGTGGAGGCGAAGCCCGCATGCTTGTGGGTCTTGGACCACTTGAGGCAAAATTCCCGCATTACGTGCGGGCGGCGCACCACATGTACTTGGAGTGCACCCCACAGGGAGGCGCAATTCCCGCATTCGTGTGGGCGAGAAGCCCGCATGCTTGTAGGTCTTGCACCCAGGCACAATTCCGCATTACGTGTGGGCGGCGCCCGCACGCTTGTAGGTCTTGCACCTTGGGAGGCACAATTCTTGCATTACGTGTGGGCGAAGCCCGCCTTGTAGGTCTTGCACCTTGGGAGGCAAAATTCCCGCATTACGTGCGGAGGCCTACGTGCTTGTAGGTTTTGCGCCCCACAGGAGTACAATTCACGCATTACGTGTGGTGAAGCCCTGCATGCTTGTAGGTCTTGCGCCCCTTGAGGCAAAATTCCCGCATTACGTGTGGAAGCGGCGCCCGCATGCTTGTGAGTCTTGCACCCTTGTCTTGCACCCCTTGGGAGGCACAATTCACGCATTATGTGCGGGCCGTTAATGGATGCTACTGGTTGATCTGCCCGGTAGTCATATGCTTGTCTCAAAGATTAAGCCATGCATGTGTAAGTATGAACTAATTAGGGCTGTGAAGCGCGAATGGCTCATTAAATCGATTATAGTTTGTTTGATGGTATCTACTACTCGGATAACCGTAGTAATTCTAGATATCGTGCAACAAACCCGACTTTTGGAAGGATGCATTTATTAGATAAAGGTCAACGCTTGAGCTCACTTTGTTGCTTTGATGATTCATGATAACTCGTCGGATCGCCGCGGCCTTTGTCTTTGTGACGCATCATTCAAATTACGCCTATCAACTTTCGATGGTAGGATAGTGGCCTACCATGGTGGTGACCCGGGTGTGGAGGGTAGGGGTTCGATTCGGAGGTGGAAGGGAGCTAACATGGTCGCAAGGCTGAAACTTAAAGGAATTGGCGGAAGGGGCACCACAGAGTGGAACTGCGGCCCAATTTGACTCGACGGAAACTGAGTCCGGACATAGTAAGGATTGATGAGAGCTCTTTCTTGATTCTATGGGTGGTGGTGCATGGCCGTTCTTAGTTGGTGGAGGCGATTTTATGCGGTTAATTCCGTTCTTGAAGCGAGACCTCGGCTAAATAGCATGTGGAGTAACCCTCGGCCCGACTTCTTCTTAGAGGACTATGGCCTTGACCCGCGAGTTTGAGGCAATAACGGAGTGCGATGCCTTAGATGTACAGGCCGCCGCGGCACTTCTGCTGATGTATTCAACGAGTCTATAGCCTTGGCAGCGGAGCCGGGTAATCTTTGAAATTTCATCGTGATGGGGATAGATCATTGCAATTGTTGGTCTTCACGAGAATTCCTAGTAGCGAGAGTCATCGGCTCGCGTTGACTAAATCCACGCCCTTTGTACACACGCCCGTCGCTCCTACCGATTGAATGGTCCGGTGAAGTGTTCGGATTGCGTCGGCGTGGGCGGTTGCTGCCATGACGTTGTGAAGTCACCGAACCTTATCATTTAGAGGAAGGAGTCGTAACAAGGTTTCCGTAGGTGAACTGCGGAAGGATCATTGTCGATGCCTTACATGCGGTCCACACGTGAATAAGTTTGAACACATACGGTGGGCCTCGGCTCACCTACGGTTCGAGGCGGACGACTAAGTGCTTTCTCCTCCGCAAAACTCAAACCGGCGATGCGTCAAGGAACTTAAATTTTGCTCGGCGCACCGCGCACGACTCGGGAGGCGGTTTTCGTGTGGGTTGTGTTTTGACATGATATAGAATGACTCTCGCAGCGGATATCTAGGCTCTTGCATCGATGAAGAGCGTGGCGAAATCGATACTTGGTGTGGTGCAGAATCCGTGAACCATCGAGTCTTTGAGCATAAGTTGCGCCCGATGCCATTAGGTTGAGGGCACGTCGCACGGGTGTCACATATCGAGCCTCACCTATTTCCTTTGATTATTGTGCGGGGTGGATGTTCAGCCTCCGTGAGCTCTTTAAGCTCATGGTTGGTTGAAAATTGAGACCTTGGTAGGGTGTGCCATGATAGATGGTGGTTGTGTGATCCACGAGACCAATCATGTTGCTCTATTAAATATGGCCTCTTTTACCCATATCGTTTCTAAGCGCTCGTGATGAGACCTCGGGTCAGGCGGGGCTACCGTTGAATTTAAACATATCAATAAGCGGAGGAAAAGAAACTAACAAGGTTCCCTTAGTAGCAGTGACGGGGGATAAGCCCACCATGAGAATCGGTCGCCCTCGGCGTTAGTTGTAGTGGGCGTCCTCGGCGGGACCGGGCCCAAGTCCCTGGAAGGGGCGCGGAGAGGGTGAGAGCCCGTTGTGCTCGGACCTGTCGCTCCACAATGTTGTCGTGAGTCGGGTTGTTTGGGAATGCAGCCCCAATCGGGCGGTAAATTCCGTCAAGGCTAAATATTGGCGAGAGACGATGGCGAACAAGTACCGCGAGGAAAGATGAAAAGGACTTTGAAAGAGTCAAGTGCTTGAAATTGTCGGGAGGAAGCGGATGGGGGCGGCGATGTGTCTCGGTCGGATGTGGAGCAGTTAGTGCCGGTCCATGTCGACTCGGGACATAGACCCGGCATGGTTGTGATGGTGGCCCAAGCCTGGGTTGTTGAAATGCTCGCGAGCGTCATCATCACGATTGTGGGCGGCGGCCATGTTGTTCGGTGCTTGACACTGCGTGCTCTGGCGTCGGCTGTGGGCTCCCATTCGACCCGTCTTGAAACACGGACCAAGGGTCGACATGTGTGCGAGTCAGCGGGCGAGTAAACCCGTAGGCGCAAGGAAGCGATTGGTGGGATCCTCTAGTGGGTTGCACCGCCGGCCGACCCGATCTTTTGTGAAGGGTTCGGTGAGAGCATACAGTCGGGACCGAAAGATGGTGAACTATGCAGGCGGGCGAGCAGAGGAAACTCTGGTGGAGGCCCTTGCGATCTGACGTGCAAATCGTTCGTCGACTTGGGTATAGGGGCGAAAGACTAATCGAACCGTCTAGTGGTGGTTCCCTCGAAGTTTCCCTCGGGATAGTGGGCCCGGGGAGTTCTGTCGGGTAAAGCCAATGATTAGAGGCATCGGGCGCAGCCCTCGACCTATTCTCAAACTTTAAATAGGTAGGACGGTGTGGCTGCTCTGTTGAGCCATGCCATGGAATCCTCAAGTGGGCCATTTTGGTAGCAGGCTGGCGTCTGGGATGAGCAGGAAGGCTGGGTTCGGTGCCCAACTCTTGCTAACCTAGACCCCCAAGGGTGTTGGTCGATTAAGCGGGACGGTGGTCATGGAGTCGAAATCCGCTAAGGTGTGTAACAACTCACTGCCGAATCAACTAGCCCGAAAATGGATGGCTAAGCGCGCGCGACCTATACCCGACGTTGGGGCAGGGCGAGCCTGATGAGTGGGAGGCGGCGGTCATTGCAAAACCAGGCGCGAGCACAGGCGGAGGCGGTCGTCGGTCACGAGATCTTGGTGGTAGTAGCAAATATTCAAATGAGAACTTTGAAGGCCGAAGAGGAAAGGTTCCATGTGAGCGGCACTTGCACATGGGTTAGTCGATCCTAAGGGACGGGGAAGCCGTCGATGGCGCTCTAAGCGCGTGCACGAAAGGAATCGGGTTAAAATTCACGAACCGGGACGTGGTGGTTGCGGCAACGCGTTAGAGTCCGGAGGCGTTGGCGGGGGCCGGAAAGAGTTATCTTTACGTTTAACGACCTGCCCACCACAGAGCAGCTCGGTAGGAGGTAGGGTCAGTGACTGGAAGAGCACCGCCGCGTCGCGTGGTGTCCGTGCGCCTGGCGGCCTTGAAAATCCGGAGGACAGTGCCTTCCATGCGGTCGTACTCATAACCGCATCAGTCTCCAAGGTGAGCAGCCTGCAGTCGATGGAACAATGTAGGCAAGGGAAGTCGGCAAAATGGATCCGTAACCTCGGGAAAAGGATTGGCTCGAGGGCTGGGCTCGGGGTCAGTTCGAACCCGTCGGCTGTTGGTGGCTGCTTGAGCTGCTCAGCGAGGCGGGTTGTGCGATCGAGGGCGGATGAGAGCAGGCCTGGGGCCCTCTTCGGGCATCGAGCAGTCATCTCAGGCCCGAGTGCGGACAAGGGAATCCGGCTGTTTAATTAAAACAAAGCATTGCGATGGTCCCTGCGGATGTTGACGCAATGTGATTTACGCGATGCTACGAATGTCAAAGTGAAGAAATTCAACCAAGCGCGGGTAAGCGGCGGGAGTAACTATGACTCTCTTAAGGTAGCCAAATGCCTCATCTAATTAGTAGTGCGCATGAATGGATTAACGAGATTCCCACATCACATCTACTATCCGTGAAAACCACGGCCAAGGAGCGGGCTTGGCGGAATCGTGAAAGACCTGAGCTTGACTCTAGTCCGACTTTGTGAAATGACTTGAGAGGTGTAGGATAAGTGGGGCTGGAAGCAGTGAAAGTGAAATACCACTACTAACGTTATTTTACTTATTCCGTGAATCGGAGGCAGGCTTGCCTCTTTTTGGATCAAGGCTGACTTTTGTCGGTCGATCGAGCGGAAGACATTGTCGGTGGGGAGTTTGGTAGGCGGCACATACATTAAAGATAGCGGTGTCCTAAGATGAGCTCAGCGAGCAATCTCGTGTGGAACAAAAGAAAAGCTCGTTTGATTACGATTTCGATGCGAATCGAACCGTGGCGTGGCCTATCGATCCTTTAGACCTTGAATTTGAAGCTAGAGGTGTCGAGAAAAGTTACCACGAGGATAGCGGCTTGTGGCGTAGCGTTCATAGCGACGTTGCTTTTGATCCTTCGATGTCGGCTCTTCCTATCATTGTGACGAAATTCACCAAGTGTTGGATTGTTCACCCACCATAGGGAGCGTGGTGGGTTTAGACCGTCGTGAGACGGGTTAGTTTACCCTCACGATGGCGATGTCGCAATAGTAATTCAACCTAGTGCAGAGGAACCGTTGATTCGCACAATTGGTCATCGCTTGGTTGAAAAGCCGTGTGTGGCTACCGTCGTTGGATTATGGTGAGCGCCTCTAAGTCGAGAATCCGGGCTAGAAGCGATCGTCGCCCGTCGTTAAACTGCCGACCAGCGATGGGGGCCTTGGCCCCGGAGAACCGATGCCGTTGGTGTACCCGTAAGGTGGATGAGCCTTGCGGGACACTTTGAAAGCAATTCCTATTGAGTGGTGAGAATCCTGCGAGGCGACTTAAATCTGACGGGGTATTGTAAGTGGCGAGTGGCCTTGCGCCACGATCCCTTTGATCAGCCATCGCTTCGATTCGTCCTCAACCCCGTGTTGCCTTACCCTTATCGGGTGGGGTTTCGATTTAGAAAAACTTAGTCATTTTTCTAAAAAAAAGACTAGCGTGCACTAAGCCTCTTACCTCCGTGCCTTTTACATGATGTCGCGTGTCTGCCGGTTGACGTGTAATGCCGAGGCCTTACCGGAATGCTACGAAACTTTGCACATTTCTATGTGTCAAAATGGGTGTGCATGCAAAATTCATCGGGAATTCTCCTAAGTCGCGTCCTCTGTTCCGTCGTATGCCTTGAGCGTGCAAATTCGCGAAGCATAAAATCGAGCCTTACGGAATGCTGAAACTTTGCACATACATTCTGAAAAAATGGGTGTGCATGCAAAAATTCATCGGAAATTCTTTCCTAAGTCGTGGCCTCCGTTCCGTTCTAGAATCGGTCGCTTGGAAATTAGTAATGTATTCACAGGAGTCGAAAATTCAATTTCGGTGGGAGGCCTTCTCATATTGTGTTTAACAAGCATGCGAAAAATCAAGAGGAAAAAAACAAGCATGCAAAAATCAAGAAAAACTCCAAGTCTAAGGCCTTGATGTGGAATTATGCCTTGAAAATACAAGTTTCGGTCAAAATTGAAAATGCACCAAGGCCTTACCGGAATGCTCGAAACTTTGCACATTTCTATGTGTCAAAATGGGTGTCCATGCAAAAATTCATCGGAAATTCTTTCCCTAGGTCGCGTGGCCTCCGTTCCGTCCGTGTCGTGCTTGGCGTGCCGACGGATTGAACAAACGCAAAATGCACGAGGCCTTACCGGAATGCTACTGAAACTTTGCACATCCATTCTATGTGTCAAAATGGGTGTCCATGCAAAAATTCATCGGAAATTCTTTCGGTCGCGTGGCCTCCGTTCCGTCCGTGTCGTGCCTTGAATCGTGCCTGACGGATTCGGGCAAGATAACAAAATGCACCGAGGCCTTACCGGAATGCTACGAAACTTTGCACATACATTCTATGTGTCAAAATGGGTGTGCATGCAAAAATTCATCGGAAATTCCTTCCCTAGGTCGCGTGGCCTCCGTTCCGTTCTAGAAAATCGGTTAAGGAATTCGTAATATATTCACGGGAATCGGAAAATTCGAATTTGGTGGAGAACCTTCTCATATTGTGTTTAACAAGCATGCGAAAAATCAAGAGGAAAAAAACAAGCATGCAAAAATCAAGAAAAACTCCAAGTCTAAGGCCTTGGGATGGAAATTATGCCTTGAAAAATACAAGTTTCGGTCAAAAATTGAAAATGCACAAGGCCTTATCGAATGCTGAAACTTTGCATATCCATTCTATGTGTTATTATGGATGTCCATGCAAAAATTCATCGGAAATTCTTTCCTAAGTCGCGTGCCTCCGTTCCGTTTAGAAAATCGGTCGCTTGGGAAATTCGTAAAATATTCATCGGAGTCGGAAAATTCAAATTTTGGTGGGAGACCTTCTAATATTGTGTTTAACAACCGTGCAAAAATCGAAAAAATTCCAAGTCTAAGTCATTCAAATGAAAATGTCGCCTCTGAGGAAAAAGGACAAAAGCGAAATCTGGGCAGTTTTGGCGGTTTAACCATATATGAGAACACAGGCAGCCCAGGCAGGCAGGGCACAGGCGGGGCAGCAGCGAGCATTTCGGCGAAATGGGCGGTTCGGCAGAAATGGGCGATTCGGCAGGCGGGCAATGCCCAGTTTATGGTGATGCCCGAAGGCGGAAATAAGCGGTTTGGGCGAAATGCCCGACATGGACAGTTCGGCGAAATAGGCGTAAGCGATTTGGCGAAATGCCAAATGCCCGGACATGAAAATGCCCGAACATGGGCAGTAAGCGATTTTAGGCGAAATCTGAGCGAGCTGTTGGGCAAATTTTTCACAAAATTTTGTTCGTTATGAATTTTCATGCCTAGCGGCGAATCGGCGTTGGTTGATGCTTCCATTTGCCTACATGCCTTGGCATTGTGGGGAGTGATGCGTTACACAATGTTGAATCTAGGCGGCGTTTTCGGTGTGAGTGGCATTGTGGATTTTTGTGTTTGTCGGCTCCATGCTCTTGCGGGCGTCGAACACAAGATTCTTTATCAATTTTCATCGGTTGCTGCTGCGTGTCGGTGTTGGTTTCTCGTTCTGTTTGTGTTGCCTATAAAACGGTAAACAATTGGCCGGTTAGTTTTAAAAACCATCCCACACCATCGGTTGGTGTTGTGGTGGCTCTCGAAGTGATACGTGCGCGCCGTTTTTGATGTCACGTGTGGCGTCTCTTGCTGATGTGGAACTTGAGATCTCGAGGCGGTACTTGAGATGACACTTGGGTTATCCATCGTCCCTTACTAATGGTTGCTCTAAATTATGCCCGCACTTTTGTAGGTTTGCCACCTTGGGAGGCACAATTCTTACGTGCGTGTGGAGCGAAGCCCCGCATGCTTGTAGGTCTTGGACCACTTGAGAGGCAAAATTCCCGCATTACGTGCGGGCGGCCTCCACATGCTTGTGGGTCTTGCACCCAGGGCCTTGATTCCATTACGTGTGGGCGAAGCCCGCATGCTTGTGGGTCTTGCACCCTTGAGCTGAATTCCCGCGTACGTGTGGGCGCCCCGCTGCGCTTGTAGATCTTGCACCCTTGGGAGGCACAATTCTTGCATTACGTGTGGGCGAAGCCCGCATGCTTGTAGGTCTTGCACCCCGGAGGCAAAATTCCCGCATGCGTGCGGGCCGCCACAGCTTGCTTGGGTTTTGCGCCCACAGGAGCACAATTCCTGCATTACGTGTGGGTGAACATGCTTGTAGGTCTTGCGCCCCGAGCAAAATTCCATTACGTGTGGGCGGCGCCCGCATGCTTGTAGGTCTTGCACCCTTGTCTTGCACCCTTGGGAGCACAATTCACATTATATGCGGGCCCGTTAATGGATGCTACGGTTGATCACGTTAGTCATATGCTTGTCTCAAAGATTAAGCCATGCATGTGTAAGTATGAACTAATTCGGTGTGAAGCTGAATGGCTCATTAAATCGATTATAGTTTGTTTGATGGTATCTACTACTCGGATAACCGTAGTAATTCTAGAGCTAATCGTGCAACAAACCCGACTTTTGGAAGGGATGCATTTATTAGATAAAGGTCAGCGCGGGAGCTCTTTGTTGCTTTGATGATTCATGATAACTCGTCGGATCGCCGCGGCCTTTGTCTTGTGACGCATCATTCAAATTTACGCCCTATCAACTTTCGATGGTAGGATAGTGGCCTACCATGGTGGTGACGGGTGACGGAGAGGGTTCGATTAGGAGGGGCGAAAGCGGCTACCACATCCAAGGAAGGCGGCGGTAGCAAATTACCCAATCTAACACGGGAGGTAGTGACAATAAATAACAATCGGGCTCATTGAGTGCAGTAATTGGAATAGTACAATCTAAATCCTTAACGAGGATCCATTGGAGGCAAGTGCGGTGCCGGCTGACAGCGGTAATTCAGCTCAATAGCGTATATTTAAGTTGCGGTTAAAAAGCTCGTAGTTGGACCTTGGGTTGGGTCGATCGGTCCGCCTCGGTGTGCACCGGTTGGCTCGTCGCGGCGATGCGCTCTGGCCTTAATTGGCGGGTCGTGCCTCGGCTGTTACTGAAGAAATTAGAGTGCTCAAAGCAAGCCTACGCTCGGATACATTAGCATGGGATAACACTACGGGATTCGATCCTATTGTGTTGGCCTTGGGATCGAGTAATGATTAACGAGGACGGTCGGGGGCATTCGTATTTCATAGTCGGTGAAATTCTTGGATTTATGAAAGGCGAACAAGCTGCGAAAGCATTTGCCAGGATGTTTTCATTAATCAGAACGAAAGTTGGGGGCTCGAAGGCGATCGGATACCGTCCTAGTCTCAACCATAAGCGATGCCGACCAGGATCGTGGATGTTGCTTTTAGGACTCCGGCACCTTATGAAAATCAAAGTCTTTGGGTTCGGGGAGTATGGTCATAAGGCTGAAACTTAAAGGAATTGACGGAAGGGCACCACGAGGGTGGAGCACTGCGGCTTAATTTGACTCAACACGGAAACTTACGAGGTCAGGACATAGTAAGGATTGTGATGAGCTCTTTCTTGATTCTATGGGTGGTGGTGCATGGCCGTTCTTAGTTGGTGGAAGCGATTTATGCAGTTAATTCCGTTAACGAGCGAGACCTCGGCACTGCTAAATAGCTATGTGGAGTAACCCTCACGGCCAGCTTCTTAGAGGGACTATGGCGCTTAGGCCACGGAAGTTGAGGCAATGCAGTGCATGATGCCCTTAGATGTTACGGGCGCCGCAGCTTCGCGATGTATTCAGCGAGTCTATAGCCTTGGCCGACGGGCCGGGTAATCTTTGAAATTTCATCGTGATGGGGATAGATCATTGCAATTGTTGGTCTTCAACGAGGAATTCCTAGTAGCGCGAGTCATCAGCTCGCGTTGACTACATCACGCCTTTGTACACACCGCCCGTCGCTCCTCCGATTGAATGGTCGGTGAAGTGTTCGGATTGCGTCGGCGTGGGTTCGCTGCCAACGTTGTGAAAGTCCATGAACCTTATCATTTAGAGGAAGGAGAAGTCGTAACAAGGTTTCCGTAGGTGAACTGCGGAAGGATCATTGTCGATGCCTTACATGCGGTCCAACACGTGAATAAGTTTGAACACATACGGTGGGCCTCGGCTCACCTCTGGTTGAGGCCGACTAAGTGCTTTCTCCTCCGCAAAACTCAAACCCGGCGATCGTCAAGGAACTTAAATTTTGCTGCGCGCACCCTTGCGGCTCCGGAGGCGGTTTTCGTGTGGGTTGTGTTTGACACATGATATAGAATGACTCTCGACAGCGGATATCTAGGCTCTTGCATCGATGAAGAGCGTGGCGAAATCACGATACTTGGTGTGAATTGCGAATCCGTGAACCATCGAGTCTTTGAGCATAAGTTGCCCGATGCCATTAGGTTGAGGCACGTGCGCACGGGTGTCACATATCGAAGCCTCCTGCCAATTTCCCTTTGATTATTGTGCGGGGTGGATGTTCAGCCTCCGTGAGCTCTTTCGTCTCATGGTTGGTTGAAAATTGAGACCTTGGTAGGGTGTGCCATGATAGATGGTGGTTGTGTGATCCGAGACCAATCATGTCTTTTCTATTAAATATGGCCTCTTTTACCCATATGCGTTTCTAAGCGCTCGTGATGAGACCTCGGTCAGTAGGGGCTACCCGCTGAATTTAAACATATCAATAAGCGGAGGAAAAGCTAACAAGGATTCCCTTAGTAGCAGTGACGGGATAAGCCCACCATGAGAATCGGTCGCCCTCGGCGTTCAGTTGTAGTGGAGGCGTCCTCGGCGGACGGGCCCAAGTCCTGGAAGGGGCGCCGGAGAAAGTGAGCCCGTTGTGCTCGGACCTGTCGCCTGCACCACGGTCGTCGTGATCGGGTTGTTTGGGAATGCAGCCCCAATCGGTGGTGAATTCCGTCAAGGCTAAATATTGGCGAGACCGATGGCGAACAAGTACCGCGAGGAAAGATGAAAAGGACTTTGAAAAGAGAGTCAAGAGTGCTTGAAATTGTCGGGAGGGAGCGGATGGGGCGGCGATGTGTCTCGGTCGGATGTGGAGCAGTTAGTGCCGGTCCATGTCGACTCGGGACATAGACCGGCAGATTGTGATGGTGGCCCAAGCCAGGGTTGTTGAAATGCTCGCGGAGCGTCATCATCACGATTGTGGGCCAGTATTTACTTTCGGTGCTTGGCACTGCGTGCTCTGGCGTCGGCTGTGGGCTCCCCATTCGACCCGTCTTGAAACACGGACCAAGAGTCGACATGTGTTGAGTCAGCAGGCGAGTAAACCCGTAGGCGCAAGGAAGCGATTGGTGGGATCCTCTAGTGGGTTGCACGCCGACCGACCCGATCTTTTGTGAAGGGTTCGGTGAGAGCATACACGTCGGGACCGAAAGATGGTGAACTATGCAGGCGGGGCGAAGCGAGGCTACGGTGGAGCCCGCGGCGATCTTGACGTGCAAATCGTTAATCGACTTGGGTATAGGGGCGAAGACTAATCGAACCGTCTAGTAGCTGTTCCCTCGAGTTTCCCTCGGGATATTTGGGCCGAGGCGGGATTCTGTCGGGTAAAGCCAATGATTAGAGGCATCGGGCGCGCCCTCGACCTATTCTCAAACTTTAAATAGGTAGGACGGTGTGGCTGCTCTGTTGAGCCATGCCATGGAATCGAGCTCCAAGTGGGCCATTTTGGTAGCAGAACTGGCGATGCGGGATGAACCGGAGCGGGTTCGTGCTTGTTGCCTTGTAACCTAGACCCCACAAAGGGTGTTGGTCGATTAAGACAGCGGGCGGTGGTCATGGAGTCGAAATCCGCTAAGGAGTGTGTAACTCACTGCCGAATCAACTAGCCGAAAATGGATGGCGCTAAGCGCGACCTATCTACCCGTTGGGGCAAGGGCCAGGCCACGATGAGTGGGGCCGCGCGGTCATTGCAAAACCGGCGCGAGCACAGGCGGAGCGGTCGTCGGTCTGAGATCTTGGTGGTAGTAGCAAATATTCAAATGAGAACTTTGAAGGCCGAAGGGAAAGGTTCCATGTGAGCACTTGCACATGGGTTAGTCGATCCTAAGGGACGGGAAGCCCGTCGATAGCTCTAGCGCGTACCGAGGAATCGGGTTAAAATTCTGAACCGGGACGTGGTGGTTGGCAACAGCGTTAGAGTCGGAGGCGTTGGCGGGGCCGGAAAGAGTTATCTTTTATGACTGCCCACCACAGAAGCGGCTCGGTAGGTAGGGTCCAGCGGCTGGAAGAGCACCGCCCGTCGCGTGGTGTCGGTGCGCCCCAGCGGCTGAAAATCCGGAGGACCGGTGCCTTCCATGCCCGTCGTACTCATAACACGCCAGGTCTCCAAGGTGAACGACTCAGTCGATGGAACAATGTAGGCAAGGAAGTCGGCAAAATGGATCCGTAACCTCGGGAAAAGGATTGGCTCGAGGGCTGGGCTCGGGGTCCAGTTTGAACCGTCGGTGGTGGCCCTTGGCTGCTCCAGGCGAGGCGGGTTGCAGCGTGCCGGTCGGGGACGGATTGAGGCAGGCCCTCTGGGCCTCTTCCCGGGCATCGAGCAGTCATCTCGGAGCAGTGCGGACAAGGGAATCCACATTTAATTAAAACAAAGCATTGCGATGGTCCCTGGATGTTGGCGCAATGTGATTTCTGCCAGTACTGAATGTCAAAGTGAAGAAATTCAACCAAGCGGGTGGCGGCGGGGTAACTATGACTCTCTTAAGGTAGCCAAATGCCTCGTCATCTAATTAGTGACCGCATGAATGGATTAAGAGATTCCCACTGTCACTGTCTACTATCCGTGAAACCACGCCAGGGAGCGGGCTTGGCGGAATCAGGGAAAAAGAGACCACTTGAGCTTGACTCTAGTCCGACTTTGTGAAATGACTTGAGAGGTGTAGGATAAGTGGGGCTGGAAGCAGTGAAATACCACTACTTTTAACGTTATTTTACTTATTCCGTGAATCGGGCAGGCGCTGCCCTCTTTTTGGATCAAGGTGACTTTTGTCGGTCGATCGAGCGGAAGACATTGTCGGTGGGGAGTTTGGTTGGGCGGCACTCTGTTAAAGATAACGGGTGTCCTAAGATGAGCTCAGCGAGCAGAAATCTCGTGTGGAACAAAGGGTAAAAGCTCGTTTGATTCGATTTCCAGTCAATCACGAACCGTGAAAGCGTGGCCTATCGATCCTTTAGACCTTGAATTTGAAGCTAGAGGTGTCGGAAAAGTTACCACAGGGATAAGCGGCTTGCAGCGTAGCGTTCATAGCGGCGTTGCTTTTGATCCTTCGATGTCGGCTCTTCCTATCATTGTGAGCGAATTCACCAAGTGTTGGATTGTTCACCCACCAATAGGGAGCGTGAGTGGGTTTAGACCGTCGTGAGACAGGTTAGTTTACCCTCTGATGACGATTATCGCAATAGTAATTCAACCTATGCGAGAGAGGAACGTTGATTCGCACAATTGGTCATCGCTTGGTTGAAAAGCCAGTGTGGCTACCGTGCGTTGGATTATGGTGAGCGCCTCTAAGTCAGAATCCGGGCTAGAAGCGATCGTCGCCGTCGTTAAGCTTGCCGACCAGCGGTGAGGGGCCTTGGCCGGAGCAATCGTGGTTGGTGTACCCGTAAGGTGGATGAGCCTTGCGGGACACTGACGCAATTCCTATTGAGCGGCGGGTAGAATCCTTTGCAGACGACTTAAATACGCGACGGGGTATTGTAAGTGGCAGAGTGGCCTTGCTGCCACGATCCACTGAGATTCAGCCCTTGTCGCTTCGATTCGTCCCTCCCAACCCCACGTGTTGCCTTACACCCTTATCGGGTAGGGTTTCGATTTAGAAAAAACTTAGTCATTTTTTCTAAAAAAAAAGACAACTATACTAAGCCTCTTACCTCTCGTGCCTTTTACATGATGTCGCGTGTCCTGCCGGTTGACGTGTAATGCACCGAGGCCTTACCGGAATGCTACGAAACTTTGCACATACATTCTATGTGTCAAAATGGGTGTGCATGCAAAAATTCATCGGGAAATTCTTTCCCTAAGTCGCGTGGCCTCCGTTCCCGTTCTAGAAAATCGGTCGCTTGGAAAATTCGTAATGTATTCACCGGGAGTCGGAAAATTCGAATTTCAGGTGGGAGGCCTTCTCATATTGTGTTTAACAAGCATGCGAAAAATCAAGAGGAAAAAAACAAGCATGCAAAAAATCAAGAAAAAACTCCAAGTCTAAGGCCTTCAGATGTGGAATTATGCCTTGAAAAATACAAGTTTCGGTCAAAAATTGAAAATGCACCAAGGCCTTACCGGAATGCTACGAAACTTTGCACATACATTCTATGTGTCAAAATGGGTGTCCATGCAAAATTCATCGGAAATTCTTTCCTAGGTCGTGGCCTCCGTTCCGTCCGTGTCGTGCTTGGCGTGCAGCGGATTGAAACAAACATAAAATGCACCGAGCCTTACGGAATGCTACGAAACTTTGCACATCCATTCTATGTGTCAAAATGGGTGTCCATGCAAAAATTCATCGGAAATTCTTTCCCTAGGTCGCGTGGCCTCCGTTCCGTCCGTGTCGTGCCTTGAATGGTACCACGGCGGATTAACAAGATAACAAAATGCACCGAGGCCTTACCGGAATGCTACGAAACTTTGCACATACATTCTATGTGTCAAAATGGGTGTGCATGCAAAAATTCATCGGGAAATTCCTTCCCTAGGTCGCGTGGCCTCCGTTCCCGTTCTAGAAAATGGTCGCTTAGGAAATTCGTAATATATTCAGGGGTCGGAAAATTCGAATTTCGGGTGGAGCCTTCTCATATTGTGTTTAACAAGCATGCGAAAAATCAAGAGGAAAAAAACAAGCATGCAAAAAATCAAGAAAAACTCCAAGTCTAAGGCCTTCGGATGGAGAATTATGCCTTGAAAAATACAAGTTTCGGTCAAAAATTGAAAATGCACCAAGGCATCAGATACGAAACTTTGCATATCCATTCTATGTGTTATTATGGATGTCCATGCAAAAATTCATCGGAAATTCTTTCCCTAAGTCGCGTGGCCTCCGTTCCGTTTAGAAAATCGGTCGCTTGGGAAATTAGTAAAATATTCATCGGAGTCGGAAAATTCAAATTTTGGTGGGAGACCTTCTAATATTGTGTTTAACAACCGTGCAAAAATCAAGAAAAATTCCAAGTCTAAGTCATTCAAATGAAAATGTAGCCTCTACGAGGAAAAAGGGACAAAAGCGAAATCTGGGCGGTTTTGGCGGTTTAACCATATAGAGGCACGACAGCCCCAGGCAGGTGAGCTGGGCGGGGCATGCCATGCAGGCATTTCAGAAATGGGCGGTTCGGCAGTAGGCGGTTCGGCAGGCGGGGCGAGAAATGCCCGGACATGGGCGAAATGCCGGACATGGGCGGAAATAGGCGATTTTAGTAATGCCGGACATGGACAGTTTCGGCGAATGAAGAAATAAGCGTTTTAATGCCAGTACCCGGACATGGGCGAATGCCGAACATGGCGGAAATGGCGATTTAGCGTCTGGCGAGCTTGGTTGGGCAAATTTTTCACAAAATTTTGTTCGTTATAATTTTCATGCCTAGCGGCGAGAATCGGCGTTGGTTGATGCTTCCATTTGCCTACATGCCTTGGCATTGTGGGGAGTGTCGTTACACAATGTTGAATCTGGCGGCGTTTTCGGTGTGTGAGTGGCATTGTGGATTTTGTGTTTGTCGGCTCCATGCTCTTGCGGGCGTCGAACACAAGATTCTTTATCAATTTTCATCGGTTACTGCGTAATCGGTGTTGGTTTCTCGTTCTGTTTGCCTATAAAGCGGTAAACAATTGGCGGTTAGTTTTAAAACCATCACACCATCGGTTGGTGTTGTGGTGGCTCTCGAGAGTGATACGTCTTGGCGCCGTTTTGATGTCACGTGTGGCGTCTCTTGCGATACGCGCGGAACACGAGATCTCGGAAACGGTACTTGAGATGACACTTGGTTATCCATCGTCCCTTACTAATGGTTGCTCTAAATTATGCCCGCACTTTTGTAGGTTTGCCACCTTGGGAGGCACAATTCTTACATTCGTGTGGCGAAGCCGCGTGCTTGTAGGTCTTGGACCACTTGAGAGGCAAAATTCCCGCATTACGTGGGGCGGCCTTTCCACATGCTGGGTCTTGCACCCCACAGGGCGCGAATTCCCGCATCGTGTGGGCGAAGCGCATGCTTGTGGGTCTTGCACCCCGAGGCACAATTCCGCATTACGTGTGGGCGGCGCCCGCACGCTTGTAGTCTTGCACCTTGGGAGCACAATTCTTGCATTACGTGTGGGCGAAGCCCGCATGTGAGTCTTGCACCCTTGAGAGGCAAAATTCCGCATTACGTGCGGGCAGCCCATGCTTGTGGGTTTTGCGCCTGGGGTTCACGCATTACGTGTGGAGTGAAGCCCTGCATGCTTGTGGGTCTTGCGCCCCTTGAGAGGCAAAATTCCGCATTACGTGTGGGCGGCGCCCGCATGCTTTGGTCTTGCACCCTTGTCTTGCACCCTTGGGAGGCACAATTCACGCATTATGTGCGGAGCCGTTAATGGATGCTACGGTTGATCACGCGGTAGTCATATGCTTGTCTCAAATTAAGCCATGCGTGTAGTATGAACTAATTAGATATGTGAAAGCTGCGAATGGCTCATTAAATCGATTATAGTTTGTTTGATGGTATCTCTACTCGGATAACCGTAGTAATTCTAGAGCTAATCGTGCAACAAACCCGACTTTTGGAAGGATGCATTTATTAGATAAAGGTCAGCGAGGCTACTTTGTTGCTTTGATGATTCATGATAACTCGTCGGATCGCTTACGGCCTTTGTCTTTGGCGCATCATTCAAATTTCTGCCTATCAACTTTCGATGGTAGGATAGTGGCCTACCATGGTGGTGGTGACGGAGAATTAGGTTCGATTCGGAGGGGCACGAAGCGGCTACCACATCCAAGGAAGGCAGCGAGCGCGCAATACCCAATCTAACACGGGGAGGTAGTGACAATAAATAACAATACCGGGCTCATTGAGTCAGTAATTGGAATAGTACAATCTAAATCCCTTAACGAGATCCATTGGAGGGCAAGTCGGTGCCGGCCAGCATGATAATTCCACTCAATAGCGTATATTTAAGTTGTTGCGGTTAAAAAGCTCGTAGTTGGACCTTGGGTTGGGTCGATCGGTCCGCCTCGGTGTGCACGGTTGGCTCGTCCCTTCGCGGCGATGCGCTCGGCCTTAATTGGCGGGTCGTGCCTCGGCCGTACTGAAGAAATTAGAGTGCTCAAGCAAGCCTACGCTCTGGATACATTAGCATGGGATAACACTACGATTACGATCCTATTGTGGCCTTGAGGATCGGGTAATGATTAACGAGGGACGTTGGCATTCGTATTTCATAGTCGGAGGTGAAATTCTTGGATTTATGAAGGCGAACAGCTGAACATTTGCCAAGGATGTTTTCATTAATCGAAACGAAAGTTGGGGGCTCGAGCGATCGAGATACCGTCCTAGTCTCAACCATAAGCGATGCCGACCGGGGATCAGCGGATGTTGCTTTTAGGACTCGGCGGCACCTTATGAAATCAAAGTCTTTGGGTTCGGGAGTATGGTCGCAAGGTGAAACTTAAGGAATTGTGGAAGGGCACCACCGGGGAGTGGAGCACGACAATTTGACTCACGGAAACTTACGGTCCGACATAGTAAGTTGACGGTAAGAGAGCTCTTTCTTGATTCTATGGGTGGTGGTGCATAGCCGTTCTTAGTTGGTGGGCGATTTGTGCAGTTAATTCCGTTATGAGCGAGACCTATTTTGCTAAATAGCTATGTGGAGGTAACCCTCACGGCCAGCTCTTAGAGGACTATGGCGCTTAGCCCACGAAGTTTGAGGCAATACAGGTCAGTGATGCCCTTAGATGTTACGGGCCGCACGCGCGCGATGTATTCAAGCGGTCTATAGCCTTGGCCGACAGGCGGGTAATCTTTAAATTTCATCGTGATGGGGATAGATCATTGCAATTGTTGGTCTTCAAGGAATTCCTAGTATGCGAGTCATCGGCTCGCGTTGACTAAATCCACGCCCTTTGTACACACGCCGTCGCTCCTACCGATTGAATGGTCCGGTGAAGTGTTCGGATTGCGTCGGATGGGCGGTTCGCTGCCCATGACGTTGTGAAAGTCACTGAACCTTATCATTTAGAGGAAGGAGAAGTGGTAACAAGGTTCCGTGAGTGAACTGCGGAAGGATCATGTCGATGCCTTACATGCGTCAACACGTGAATAAGTTTGAACACATACGGTGGGCCTCGGCTCCCTACAGTTCGGAGGCGGACGACTAAGTGCTTTCTCCTCCGGCGCCAAAACTCAAACCCAGGCGATCGTCGAGGAACTTAAATTTTGCTCGGCGCACCGCGCGGCTCGGAGGCGGTTTTCGTGTGGGTTGTGTTTTGACACATGATATAGAATGACTCTCGACAGCGGATATCTAGGCTCTTGCATCGATGAAACGTGGCGAAATCACGATACTTGGTGTGGTTGAGAATCCGTGAACCATCGAGTCTTTGAGCATAAGTTGCGCGATGCCATTAGGTTGAGAACACGTGCACTGGGTGTCACATATCGAAGCCTCCTGCCAATTTCCCTTTGATTATTGTGCGGGGTGGATGTTCAGCCTCCGTGAGCTCTTTACGTCTCATGGTTGGTTGAAAATTGAGACCTTGGTAGGGTGTGCCATGATAGATGGTGGTTGTGTGATCCAGGACCAATCATGTGCTGCTCTATAAATATGGCCTCTTTTACCCATATGGTTTCTAAACGCTCGTGATGAGACCTCGGTCGACCGGGTTATCCTCCGATAACGGAGTGGATCAACACCAGTACACAACAGGGCTATCCCATTTTTGCCAACTATAAGCTCCCTGGAGTAATCGACCTCGATTTGATACGATCCCAGTATCATGAAACTTCTGAGTCTAGCGTCGACTCGGTTGCCCTTGGATGGCATCATAAGCCCATCTCGACTATTTATCATGATTGCTTCACTTTCAGAATGCTGCATATGTGGTTAAAAATCAATGCAAACCAGTAACTTCATTCAAACAATGAGACACGAAGTCTAACGTGGGACTACCTCCGGATGGCATCTGGCCCATATCCGCTGATCCTTCCGGAAAGCGACTACAGGCCTAACGTCACGACATACCCCAACATCGTCTTCCGGATGGCATCTTAAGCCCATCCCGTCAATTCTCCTATCGAAATTCTCGCGAGTCTAGCGTACGACTCATGCCAGGCTTCTCCAGGCATCGTAAGCCCGTTCTGCATCATCCACCAGCGGCCAGTGCAAATTTTCGGCGGTGTGCCTCGGTGTTCGATCATCTTACACCTCCGGTCACGAAGACAAAGCGTGTCAATCTAACCCTCCAGTACAAGAAGATTGAAGAAGACAGGGGCAGCTGTCATACCCAAAATTTTCCCTCCAATACACTCGAAGTTTCCTTATATCATGCTCGGATTCCTCGAGAGTTGATCGAGACAAACTCTCTCCTAGACAATCAAGCCAAACTAGGGTTTGGTATCTCTCAAGTCAAGATAGACTTCCAATATCTCCAATGGTCTTCATGCCTCACCTTATGCTTCAAGATTCTCCATGTCAGGTTTCAAGCTTCCTGAGTCAGAGTTTCCTCGGGGCAGTTGCTCGGATGGTTGAAAATCGGGTTATGTGATGGACAAAAAAGTCAAGCGTGGTCAACTTAGGTCAAAACTTCATAATTTTGGTCAACATCCTCATTTTGAAGTTACATTCATCATTTGATCAAGGGTTGATCATGATTCATCAAGAAAACTCAAGATTTGCTCAAAAGTCGAACTTTCTAAATTGAGGTTTAGGTGAAAAGTCAACTAAACTTTGGTGATCATAACTTTCTCATACTTTCGATTTTCCACCCTCTTGTTTTGAAGGAAATAATTCTCTACAACTTCATGTCTCACAAGAATGTCCAAAAAATGCTTCATTTGAGAGGGTATAAGCTCGAAACATTGGTCATTTTCAAAGAAGTCAACAAAGAGTCAACTTTTTGCTTTGAGATATATGAGCATGGTAACTCAATTGAGATGAGACCAAAAGGTTGGTTAAGAGGACTCTTAGAGATTTCCAAAAGTCTAAGAACACTCAAAATGTGGAAAATTGAGCAAGATACACCATTCACAAGTTAGCAATTTTGAAAGAATGCACAAGAGATACTTCTTAAAAATCAAATTTTTTGCAAATGGGCTTGCTTTTTCTTCATCAAACTTATTCCTATACAATTAGGAATATCCAAGCCCAATGCCATGAATTTTTGTTATTTTCTATTTAATTTTGAATTTATTCATTAATAAAATTAAATTTTAAAATAAATTATAAAATCAAAATTAATTGAAGATTGATTTTATGAGATTCAAAGAAACTCACCAAGGTCCAACAAATTTGAAATTTGACAATAATGGCAAATTGGATTAGATTGATCAAGTTTTGAAATTTTGATTTTATCTAATCAAATTTGATTTTCATTGAATGGTGATTGATTCTTGCCAATAATGATCCCAAATCCATCCAATATAAATACTTGATGCATACCAATCACAAAGAGAAAAATGGCTCGAAACCCTAACCTAAAAGTCAAAATCCATGGCAGCAAGCAATTGGAATCACACTTCCGGCCGTTTTCAATCAAATTTGATTGTTAACACGATCCTTGGCATCTCGAGAATCGATCCGAGCCTTTACATTGCTCAAATCCATCGAGAATCAGCGGAAAATCCGTGTTTGGTTTTGTTCTTGAAACAAAATCGATTTCGTATTCATGCATTATTAACACGATTTGTTGTTGTTTTTGTGATTAGTGACAAGTTTGCAAACTTTTGATTGCTTTAATTGAATTTCATGGCGAATGCATGACACCATTGTTGGGGTTCCTGAACACATTTGAGGTTTTACAGCTTGGAAAAATTGGACCATGAGACCATGACCAACGAACTCGGAGCGATGCAGAATCGAACCATGTATTTACAATGCATTTATATTACTTGTGCTTGATTTCCATGTAGCCAGGGCATGGCGTAGAAGAAAGGCCGCGCTAACTTTTTGAAATCAGGTTGAAGATGAAGTGCAGCGTGGCGGGAGGAAGCTTGAGGGAGGCGGCAGCGTGTTATTTTCATTCAATTCGTTTCCTAAGCGATTGAAGCACATGGCTCGATGGTTAAGGCGTGGGCTGTTTATGGATACTCCACAGTCAGTTTGATCCTCATCGAGGGACCCGGTTTGCCATTCTTTTCCAAAACTCAACTTTTCATATTTTCATATTTAATATTTTTATGATGTTTTAATTTCTTTTCATAATTTTTATTCGCATTAAAAATTACCAAAAAATATTTCTTTTCACATCTATATTCTGAAAATCTTTATTTAATTTAATAAATTAAAAATACAATTTGCATGCATATTAATTTTATTCATATTTTTGCATTTAAATCATTGTAAATTCATCTTTTAATTATTAAATTGCATCCAAAAATCCAAAATTTATTTTAGCATATTATATTATTTCAACGTAATAATTTTCTCATATAATTTGCATTTTCTAACATTTTTTCTCTTGTTCGATTCATGTATCGTATTTTCGATTTCTCATTCCTTCTGAGGTTGATCGATTCGGACAATTCTTTCTTTATCATTTCTTTTTCCAATAATGTAAGCCATTTATGGGATGTAATAGTTTAAATTAGGTCTTTATTTTCCGCATTTTAAATTATGTATCTGCCCCAAACCATGTAATAAGCGTGGATTTACCTTTCCGCATCTTTACATTCGCATTTACTTCCGCACCCTATAAATTGCTAGTAATTAGGCGTGTATGGCAAGACTAAAATGAATATAGCCCACTAATTTTCAAGATAAAATATAAAGAATCAACACATATTTACTGCACCCCTTGGGTAATTCTCTCTCGTTGCCTTAGAATTCAAAATGGTCATGTCCCTCGAGCGTTAGAGGTATTCTGCACCGTTGCCTTCAAACAAATCATCATAGTCCGCCGATACAAAGATCATAAGGTACGATGTGGCCTCCGAATACATGATCTTGACCCTCGATTTAATAAGCCTACGAAAAAATGATGATGAGGTCCTTGAATGTGCTGGATACTTCCTTCAATTGCTTTCTATGACCATCAGATGTCCCTTGAATGTCCGCTTACATCCAAGCGAATGGGCGCCTACTAACTAATGGTATGGCTAGCGCTATTCTAAAGGAATGTGAAGTACAAAACAAAAGCGACCAATTAGAGTGGGTAAAATAAGTCTTTTAGTTGCTTGCTCGTCAAATGCTTTTCACACCACACACTCTTTTGTCAAAGTTCAAAATCTTTTCAAACAAAACATTCCGAACACTTTGTATACACCTACATGAGTCATTGCAAAGTCAAAGCGAAATGCCTTTTCAAACATTTTTGTCAAACACCTGAAAGCAATTTTAAAAAAGTGATCTAGAGCAACTAGAGCCGTGATATTTCTGGATGGAAAGGGTGCTAATACCTTCCCTTTTCATAACCATTCTCCGAACTCCGAATCATGAAGGTCTTTTTGCATACTTTTGCCTTCCTTAATGGATAAAAATAAAAAGTCGGTGGCGACTCTTGCTATCCGCACATTTGGATACAAAAATCCTACAAAGTTAGTTCACAGTATTACCTATAACAAGAAGGTAAAAGATAAAGTATTTCATGTTGATGATTTGGTTTGGAAAGTGATATTACCTATGGATGAGAAATATTAATCTGATCTTGGGAAATGGTTGCCTAATTGGGAGGAACGTTTAAGGTAATTCAAATTTTTTGAACAGCATATGAACTTGAGAATTATCCCCGGATCGGCGGTTTCTAAGGTTAAATGGTAGTACTTAAGAAGTACAAACCATTCTTCAAAATAAAAATTTGGCCGGCGTAAAATTATGCGACGAACAAAATTGGAAAGAGTAGTGTCGAAGCCAGCGTGGTCATACATTATATGTATGGGGAAGACAATGTAAAGCGAAAAATGAGGCATTACATAAAAGTGGTTAAAACCATTGTACAAATTTTACAAAGGGTACATAAAGGGCCACAATATATTTACATTAATAAAAATTGCCAAATTTATTTTGGAACACCGATCAAATCACCATGATCTTGTCACGAGATCATTTCTCAGCCCATCTACTCTTATCTTGGTGCTAAAATTCCTCCTCGGCACGAGCGTTAGTAGTCTTTGAAATGATGGCTTCCTTGATCGATTGGAAGCGAATCCACGAGTAGGATGATGGCTTGATCGAGTTTTCATCTTGCTTAATGACAAGCTTCAACTCTGCGTTTAGGGATTCTATCTCTTTCAACAAAGCGGCAATTGACTTAATATTTCATGACCCTTTTCCTTTTAGGATCTTGCCTTCTTCGTTCGATTAATTTGTGTCTTTAGCCGCGGCCACCTTCTTTGTCCTTATTACCATGTCCATTCTCGTTTGCAAGTCGCCAGCTTTGCTTGAGCGACTCTTCATTCTCTTTCACACGTTGTTTTCAAGCAATGAAGGAGAACCCCTAAAATCTTTGTCACCATGAGTTTAGAAAATTCATAAATCTTGAGACCCTTAGGTTGAGTAACAACATCTAAAAGATCTGGTCCAGAGTTGGATCCTCATGTAGCGGTCGAGAGCAGTCGGGCTGGCATATGTCGGGATCTTATCATCAACTTGATCTTCTTCAGGCCCCAACTTGTCATTATGAGTTTGGGAGAGGTCAGTCGGAAGAGAAAGTGTCTTGACTCACCAAAACTATCCATACCGCCCGATCCGACATCGATATCAACTCTGTCCAGTGGGAGCCTTCTCTCCCAATGGGCCGAGCAAAGCCTTTTCGTCTCTGTGGGTTTGGAGTGCTTGGTTGGACTCTTGAAGGTGGTGAAGAATGGACCTTTGGGTCCTCCATAATTTGAGGCTTCTCATTGATGTGATTCGTATTCCACTTGATCGAGGCACAATTAGTATACCTTCAAAATAAGAAAGAATATGGTGGTCTTTAATAGCCTCTGAGGCACATGTATCAAAGCTAAAGGCTAGAATTAGAACTAGTCGAACTAGGACTATTGTGCTTGAGGGACTAGTGACCAATGAAGTCACTAGAGTAGCCGTTGATAGTTGATCAATGAACTCACTAGCGTATGTTGGAGTTATTTTGGTCACGGAGAGGATTTTCCGATAATGAGGAATAGTCGGACGAACCGGTTGTACTTTGTTGTTGGCGAAGCTCAACCTAATGGAGGAAATATGATGGGACCAAATCCAATCGGGAGGAAAGCAAAAGTATTAACAAATACACAGTAGTGAGGGTCGACTTGATGAGCCAGCTTTCCTCGATCGAAATAGCAGCACCCAGCCGGATCACGGCTTATTTGGATTTGTCGGTTGAGAGGAGTAACAATGGTTGTATTCGACTATAGTGTCGAGCGCCTAGATCTATACTAGCTTCAAGGTTTCGGCCAGAATCACCTTACCTCGCCTTGTGGTAACAAGTTTGAGGGTCATAGTCGGGTTCCTCCATAGATTCGGCGACCATCATCTCATTTTAGACCTCGAGATATTCACCTTCTTTGTCCTTTTGGTCTCGTTGCCTTTAGAAGAGGACCCTTCTTCCTCTCATGCCTTTTGGATTGGTGGGAATGTTGAGAGTGACATCGGATAATGGGTAGAAGAAAGATAGTAGGGTGTGAACCAATGGGGAGTTTGATAAAGAGAGTGTCGGAGGTTATACCTTAGTCCCTTTAGAAAGTTGGATCTTGTCCCTCTTGGACGCTTTGGATTTGATGAAGGGACCAGTCGAAGGCGTGGCGTTCGGGCTCAGTTTGTGAGAAGGATATTAGCATTTAGCGGGGCTATAAAGCATTGCATGTAGCAAAGAACACAGTACTTACAAAGAATCGAGGAAGCTTTGAAGTATTAGTGGGTTCGTCATCGGGAGAAAGTTGTAAGGTGCCGACCGATTAGATAAAGTAAAACTAAATGACATATCACGTTAAAGGCCATACCTTTAAAGGTTTCCTTGTTAGTAGTCTCGTAGGTACCTTTCGGCAGACTGCTGATTGGCTTTAACGGAGGAAGTTTCCTGGGAGTTATCGTATGAGAGTTGAAGTAAAAAGATACCAAGCTTTCCAAAGCTGTTACCATTGGGAATGACGGTGAAGTATTCTCATACATTGAAGATCGATATGTAGAATACTAGGGTAAGTATCTAACCTACACTTCATCGGCTTCACTCATCGTCCTTTTCTTATAATCATTTTGATATGAGACTCGAGACAATACCATAATCACAGGGTAGGTGGTGAAATGCTAAGGCCAAAGGGCTAGTTGGCAAAGGGAAATTTGATTTTTCTAAAGTGAAGCGTGAATACCATACTAGTAGTTAAAGCGAAGATTGTTGGGTAAATACACCACCCTAAAGTAGTTCTAGAAAGCTTGAATTGCTTATTATTAGTGGCTTACATTTGGTGGCTTGCCGCAATTGATCAAAAGCATTGTTCGATTCAAATATCTTTGGGATCACCAACAAAAGTAGCGAAATAAGATTGCCACCAGTTTTAAATTCCTCGTGGGAAGAGCGATGGCAAAGCCGAGTAAAAATAGCGGTTTTTGGCCCAAAGATCGTCAATCTGCCTAAATTAAGTCCCTAAGGTTTACGGCGAAATCGTCGACAACAACTCATGAGAATTAAACAAAGGCTTGGGCCTGAAGTGGCATAGTCCAGGCACAGCCAGGCCACGATGGGTTGGTAGGCGACTAGCTAGACTCATGTTGGTGATCGAATGTGATAAAATTTGGGAACCAAAAGACATTTCGAGAAAATCAAGGATTGCTTCATGTTTCTCTTCCATTGGTGGAAAAAATCAATGGTGAAACCATCTTGGCAGGTTCCGTCGGAGAATGGAGCCATAGAGGTGAAAATTGAATCTTCGACATTATGTCGAACATTAAATTAAAGAGTTCGAGAGTTTGGAGCATACCTATCGATGGGTGTCATAGAAGAAGAGGCGGCTCCCACACCTTTATAAATTTGTGTCAAATCGCATCCACGTCTTTCTACTTTTAAAGGGCTTGGGTTCTTGAAAAAGTGGCATTCACCACAATCTGTAAAACCCAAAGGTCCATATACAAAGACGTTTTCTTTTGAGTTCATCGGGTTTGGTTTTTATTTTCTTGGTGACCTTCGTCTTAGATGCATAAAGGATGCCAAGCAGGCGGCCTGGGCCACGCTTTTCGCCATGATGCAAGTGGTGGCAAGGTAACATATTGCTTAGCGACCTGCGTGACAGGAGAAAAAAGACACAGTATGACAACCAAGTATGTCGAGAAAACCCGCGTGCTTTCCTCATAAATACCAGCGATGTCTCTATGATGGTAATTGATGAAATTGGTGTATGTGGGTTCTTGGTTCTCCTACGTTGAATTTTACATACACCAAATCAACGTCTGCATGGGTGAATATAGTACCTAAGGGTTTCAACCTTGTAATGGCGAAACATCAAGAGTCGAGGATAAATCATACCACATTGATGTGAAAAATTTTAGTCGACCCCTCCCAAAAGTGCGAGCAACCGTAATAGACTGTGGGAGTAAGGGATACCAGTTAAAGAAAGACATAATAAAGTATAGATACAAGTTACTTCCATTTCTTCCAGTGGATTCTAGGCGTGTCATCCGGTTTTGAACTTATGCCAGTTCGAGGTGGAAGCGGTCCTAAAATTAAGTATCAAGTGAGGAGAGATAGAGTTCAAAGAAGAAATCAAGGGCTTGGTTTCTTTACTTTAATAAGGAAAAAAGCCGTAAATCGATCCATCAAATTTTAGTTGGCGTGTCGGGGTAGAGCCCTAAAGCTAAGATTTTCCTTCAGGTTGAAAGGGACTAATACTTGAGATTTCAGTTTTTGGTCTTCTCTTAAAGAAAAATTGGCTCGGCATGTAGGGCTTGTCGTCTACATGGCGTATCTAGTAATAGGCTGTGGGGCGGTTTCGGTTGTTTACTCGCCATGGACAAAGTTTGACTAAGTTTGAAGATAACGAGAAGCCGAGTCTTTGGAAATGGTAAAAAAACGAGGGTTTTGAAGTTCTGGGTTTTGCTTGGGTAGAAAATTGAGGAAGCGAGAGAAGAAAAATGAAGAATAATGGATTCCTATTTATAGCTCGAAATAAAGTGAGGAAGGCAAGGGAAAAAAATCGGTGATTTCCTAAGTTTAAAGTTGTGTTCAGTAGAAGGACACGTGTAGCCGGATAAAGTGGGCGTGGTGAGCCATGTCGCCACTAAAGTGTAATGATGGTTAACATTAATGATCCCGTCTGAAGCTAAAAACCGGTACATTTTCATGATTGCTGACGTCCGCGAAAAAGATCGAACCGATGAACTACTTTTTGGAGTAGTGGAAGCAGTGATCAATGGAAGATATAAAGCTTCATAGATGCCATTGTCTCATACATTCGACAGTGAGGAAATCGATAATGGCATCTCAAGGGGCATTTGTTACGAAATTTCCTAAATATGTTTAAGGACACGTGTCGGTGACAAACATCCCTAAAGGTTAGAGACCGATCTTGAGCGAATATAGTTTCCTTGGGAATTTATGAAACCAAGTCAAAAATATCGGAAATAAGTATATGCGACCAAGAAGTGAACCAAGAAATTGGTCAATTACCAAAGTGAGATGAACACGGGAAAAGTCGGGGTTGGCGGCGGAAGAAAAAGCTCGAGGTGAAGGTGTGAAGATGAACTACATCGGTGAACGGATAAAAAGGTTGTTCGTTGATTCAACAGATTATGAATGAGTGAAAGAATTGATCGAATTCGAAGTATCATCGACGTAGCCTAAGGAACTTAGGAAATTTTATTCTTCATGATATGTATAAGCTAGGAAGCGGTTAACTCTTTTGAAGTCCGAGCGGAAATAGTCAAATTTGAAGATGGTAGTGATTACCTCGAAGATCGTGGTTGTTAGGCATGAAGTGGATGGCGAAATCTTATGTGATTCGTTTAGTTTCATTTTCGTCCGTTGATTGCTTTTTAGTGGTTATCTTGTAAATTACTAAAATAAGTCACTTATTTGTAATATTTAGGTGTGTTCACTTGTATTCTAAACAACACCAACACTACGCCCAATTTCGCGGGAAGAAATAGTCACTAAGCTTTTGATATGCGTGAATCACCACCTTTATTCAATGCAATCAGTTTATCCTTTCAATTTTATTTCTTTAATTTCTTTGCGTGTTGTATTCATTTCGAACAACTTTTCATAAGCGTTTCAACATTGCTTGTCGGTCACGAGTCACCAACTAGTTAGTTCGTTGAGTCTTGTTTGACAGAATATAGTGTCGGTCCACGAGTCACCAAGTCATTCGGTTGAAACTTATGGAAATCCGTTGTATTGTGTTCCTTGGTCTTAGAAAACCGTTTCTTGGATAGGACATATTTTCGACGAATCGATGTATACAAAATCTTAGCCGCAGCGTCTTAAGATCAACTGGTGATCTTGCGAGTAACCCTTAGTTTGGACCTAGGGACCAGCGCTTGTTTACCATTTCCACGGTAAACAAACACATAGAGCGAAACACCTCACGAATGACTTATTGATGGTCATTTCCACTCCACACTTCTCGAGAACCTTGTTCTTAAATATCTTGGTAAGGCACCGGTTCAAGATATAAACTGCAATCGAAACTTCTCCCCATAAATATTTTAGCAAATTCTTTACTTTATGCGCATCTCTCCATATCCATATAGATCTATTTCTTCTTTTAGCAATACCATTATATTGAGGCGTATAAGGAGCATTTACCTCATGATTAACACCATATTACTTGCAGAAATCTAAACATCTTGGATATTTATTAAGCCACCTTCATGTGTTTGTAGAACATTGATCCTTTTCTCACTATAGTTTCGACAAGTATCTATAATCTCTTAAAGATTTGAATACTTCCTCATTTCTCTTGATCACATATATCCATAAATTTTGAATAAACTCATCCACAAATGAAACAAAATAATTTTTGGTTTCTTTTCTACTTAACAACCTTCACAAAGTTTGTCGAGGCATCTCTAGATTTAGAATTACAATAATCACATCTTGAGTAATGAGTTGATTGAGTGATCGAAAATTCAAATGTCGAACCTTAATTGCCACAATAACTTCCTTACGGTTAACAACGGTTTTCAAACATTGAACTTGATTGGTGATCATAGTCATAAATATCATATTCTTTAACAATGGAGATTTTAAGACTAAATTGTTCTTGGTGTCGACCAATTTCAAAGTTGTGTCTTTCATAACAAGCGAGAAACCTTTTCGACCAATTGTCCAACACTTAGCAAGTTTCACTTTATTCGGATACATAGAGCATATCTTTAATCATAGCTTTCCCTCCATTATTAGGTTGAAATACTATGTTTCCAATACCTTATGGTTGCAACGAACTATTATCAACAAGTTTTACCTTGCTTTTCTTCGACTTGTCGTAGCTTAACCACTCCTTCGAATAGTCATGTGATTCGAATAGCTGGAGTCGAGGAACCATATCTTTGATCGACATGGTTATGCAGCTTCTGACCATAACCATCATACCTCCTTCAGAATCTTGGAATCTTGGCGTGCAAGTTCGCTCTTCTTTATTTCCTTTTGTCGATCCATTGTCTTTCCTGTACCAATAATGTTTACCAAGTGACCCCAATTTTCCACAGTCATAACAACATAATTTTCTTATCTTCTTTGTCCTTCGATAGTTTCCTCCTCCTTTTTCAGTTGAGAAGATCTATCTTAAACCTTATTCTTGTGGAGTTAAACCAGCACTTATTACCACAGATCTTGTCGAACTTTCCTTTGAATTAGTTGAAACAATATCCTTTTCCATGAATGAGTTTTACGAGACCACGTATCGAGTCTTGAACTTCTTTCCTTTAGAAAATCCTCATCTCATGGCCTTCAACAAACCACCAAATATTCCACTTTTGTGGTTTCAAGATTGGTGGATTCTTGAACTTCGATAACATGATCAAAGTGAGAGGTCAATATTCTCATTACCTTCTCAACTATCATTTTATCGACTATAATTCACCACAATCTTTCATGAGATGGACGAGTTTACGAACCTTAAACACAACTACTACAACTTTTTATCTTCTCCATTGACAACAACATATATTGTCGACGCAAGGTTTGTAACTTTACAACCTTGACTTTCTCACCTGATTCATAATACTTTACCAAAATATCCCATGCCTCCTTCGTAGTTTCAGAATGAGAGATTATGTTGAAATTAGCAAAATCGACCGTCGTTTGAATGCAATAAGCAGTCTTGCAATATTTCTTCTGGACTTCGTTGTGGGATTTTTTCGATGCTTCGGTTGCATTTGCAATAGCGGGAATCTTGTCATTTAACTTATAGGTTTCATGGAAGTCAAACAAGGATTGCATATGTTTTTCCCATCAGATCTAATTTATGCTATCAAGCATTAGAAGAGAATTCGAAATTCCCTTATCACTAGCCATCTCTGTAACGATTGATTCACTTTCCCTAGAAACACGATCTCTATCGTGAAATTCTTGAATTCGATCCGGACCAATAACCGATTTGGATACCAATTTGCTAGTCGTGAGGCACCTTTAGTGAGACGGAAGAGAATAAAGGAAATAAAATTTTATTATTCACTAGAAATTATATTGTACAAAATAAGGATACACATTATGACTATTTATACAACCCTAATTGGGCTTGACATACACAACTTGAATTATATTTAAATATTAAATTTAATCTAATATTTCAACATCTTCAATTTTTTGCTTGTTGGAGGAATCTATTCCACACACTGTTGGGGTTTTGTCTTATGCAGCTCGGTGTACGGAGGATAGTTTCACAGTGGATGGGAACCATCAAGAGTTATCTTTGGGGAGTTTGAGGTTATTTTGCTCATTGTGGTAAAGTGAAAATTTTAGCTAAGCGAGATATAGTAGGGGTCATTTGCTTATAGCGGTTTGGACCATTTGGTTCAAGCACAATGCGATTATTTTCAAAGGGGGTGCGTTTATTTTCGATGGTTGTTTGTCGAAGATCGTTCAAAATAGTTGGATTTGGTTGTGTTCCTATTATAACTAGAGAAGTCAAAAAAATCCTAAATTACAAAGCCCTAACAATTAAGCCCTTTTATGACACTTTTTTTAGGCCCCTTACTAAAAGAAATTTTTTTTGGCCCCATTTTTTTAAGCCCCTAATATTTTTGTGTTTTATGAGATCCTAAGTAAATGACCTAAATTATAATTTGTTGGAAATTAAGTCGTTTGAAAATTAATTTTATTTTGAAAAATAAAAAATATTTTTTAAAAAAATTAAAAACTCACTTTATTTTTTTAGAAAATTAAAATAATCGATTATTCCGAAAATATGGAAAGTCGACTTTTTCGTAAAAAAATATTTTTTTGTTGAAAATATAAAAAATCGACTTTTTCAAAAACAAACCGATTTTTTGTCGAAAATATAAAAAGTCGATATTTCCGAGAAAAAAACCGATTTTTTGGCGAAAATACAAAAAGTCGATTTTTTTAAAGAACCATTTTGTTGGAAATATAAATAGCTGATTTTGGAGAAAATACAAAAGTTGATTTTTGTCGAAAAATATAAAAAGTCGGGTTTTCAGAAAAAGTCAATTTTTATCAAAAATAGAAAAAGTTGATTTTCGGGAAAAACGATTTTATGGCGAAAAGAAAAATGTCGATTTGTAAAAATTGATTTTGTTGAAAAATATAAATAGTTGATTTTTCAGAAAAAATTGATTTTTGAAAATACAAAAATTGACTTTTTGAAAAAAATGATTTTGTCAAAATATAAAATGTCTATTTTTCGAAGAAAAAATTACAAAATACAAAAGTTGATTTTTTCAAAAATAAAAAGTTAATTTTTTTGAAAATAAAAGTCAATTTTGTTTAAAATATTTTTTTAAAAAATCATGAAAAAATTTTTATTAAAAATTTGGAGACTTAAAGAACTTAAATTTAAGGTCATTTACTTTAGAAGCCCTACTTATTGTGGGGCTCATTTATTTTAAATTTAGGCCCTTATATTTTGAGGACCTTAAAAATTAAGCCATAACCTTTTAAATTGACTCTAATTATAACCTTCACAATTGTAATTTCACATATATTTATTTATTTATGGGATGGGTATCCTTATACTCCCATTAATAATATCATTACCTATTAAGAAAAACTTGAATTTTTATACTAAAATTTTTGTTTACTCAATATTACATAGATAAATTCAAAAATAAATAAGTTATGTTAAATTTATAATTAAAAAATTGTAAATTTGATAAAGATATGGTAACTGAATTTTTATAGATGTTACCAAAATATTTAAATCTTAAATAATAAACTTTTATAATTAAAAAATTCACCAAATATTCATCCTCGATCTTCCTCTCTCGGTCGCATGCCCTACACTTATCTGTAGGCATTACGTTTATTTGACCAGTACCACTTAGTTTGACTTGGATTTTGATCCAAGATCAAAATAAATTGTTAACTAGGACCACTCTTAAAATCCTTTCGTTATACAGCTAGCCTCATATCATAAAATTAGCAAGATTATGGGATTATCTAAAATTGAATTCAACGTCTACAGTAGGTAAGGATATGCGAGGATTTCCCCACACTGAAAATTAGCTTCTTGTTCTTATGTAATTAAGACTAAATGAAGTCTAAATGAAGAAAAGGGTATGTTTTATTTTGACAAGCCTATCTAGGAAATTTTTCAGAATATGTGGTTAAGAGGACATGAATCCAAGGTATAGTTATTGAGGTAGGTTAGAAAAGAAACAATCAAGGATGGAGTTAAGGATTGATGTTGACAGGGCAAGGGCACAGCTAGGGTTTGAGATGTTTCCTTCTCTTTAAGATGTGACTTGTCTCTAAGTCATTGCCATACCCTAAAGTTCTATTTATGATATAGTGATTGATCATCATCATGTGCCCTGCTGGATTGTTGGGGATTTGCTGTAACATATACAATAGCTATCCAATTTCCTTTGTTTATGTTTCATATTTGATTGCCATAATTAGGAATTTAGGACATCATTCTTTATTTAGCTAAAGTCTCTTGTAGTTAACCAGTAGCTTTTATATATATATATATATATATATATATATATATATATATATATATAAAGGGATCAAAATACACTCGAAGAGTTCCATGAGTTACAGCATTCGAAAACGTTACTTTGGATTAATATTTTTTAAAATCAACCGTTGGATTGAAATATATCATCATATAGATCATACCTATAAGGTTGGAGATTAATCTATAATTATATACTATCACGATCAATATATCTAAAATTAACGTCAAAATGAACTTTCATATAACGTTAATTTTGATGTGGTTCGATGACATAATAAATCATTATAGATTAATCTCAAACTTTATAGGTATGATCTATATGATGGTATGTTCAATACATTGATTTAAAAATATTAATCAAGTAACGTTTTTGGCGAGTGTAACTCATCAGTGTAACTTTCGGTATATTGATCTCTCCTCTATCTTTCTCTCTCTCTCTCTATATATATATATATATATATATATATATATATATATATATATATATATATATATATATATATAGGATCAACTTACTCAAGAATAAGTTTGGTTAAAAATTACAATAAACATTTACCATTAGATTAAATTTAAACAAATCTACTTTAAAGGCAAAGATTGTGTAGTAAGTTAAAAAAACTTACTTTAAGAGTAAGTTGATCCACACACACATATATTGGTTCTTATCCCATCCCAAAGGGTGAAAGCGCACCCATAGAAATCAAAATGCCCTTCACAAAATCGGAAGTTTATTTCTGTTTGCACCACACTGCGCATTTTTGAATGAAGCCAAAAATTTATTCGGTTTACTACGGAAATAAACTTAGGTTAAAACTTATGACAATTAGCGAGAAGAAACTAACTATAAGCAATAACTTTAGAATTTACATTTGTAATTCAAATTAAAGACATGCAATTTTAAATCGAATTAAAGCCCAAAATGTTATCCAAAATAAATTTCATAGTAATAGTTTTCAAAATCTGAGATCCGGTACAATATGAAATAAAAACAATACAATCAAAATAACTCACGTGTATGGCGGAGCAACTTTGTCACCCTCAGGCGTTCCTCCGCTGCTCCACATGAACCCGGGCACCTTAAGCCTCCGCCATGATGGCCTCCAAAACTCCTCGACATCGGATCTCCGGAAGAAGCCCCTACCGATGTCATCCCTAACAAGCTCCATGATCTGACGGCACCTAGGCAACACGTCTGAGCATGATCCTCGTCGCCACTTTCGTCCTCAGGATCTCTGATGAGCCGGCGTGGATGGGTCCCTTGGAGCCTCCGTATCATGTATGTATAGAAATCTAAAGCTAACATTTAACCGTCGGCGTAACTCCGGTTATGCGGAGCCACGGTACTCTGGCCTCCTCCGGGACAAGATGTCTCTCAAGATCATCAAAATCTCATCCATCTCCCTCCTCTTCACTATCGGAGGAAGATAGCGAGGATGCAGGAATCGTCTAAGTTGAAATGCAGTAACAATACTTGATGTCAAAGAGAATGTTATAACCTTTGGTATCGACAAACGTTTAAAATCTAAATAATAAACCAAAGCGGTAAAAGGCAATCAATTGTTAAACTAGTTTGATGTGTAACTACACACTACATCTGGGGCTACCAAGCCGGGGAGAAATCCACTATAAGAGGTATTAATTCGGAATAAACCAACACTTTATCTCCTTCTTAAGACCTACAATCAACTTCATCTAAGTACCACTAGACACGAGAACCTACTCACTCCCCGATCACAGTGATACTAATCTAACACTTAATAGAATTGTGAAGACATCTTTCAATACACATACTTGATTTTGCTAAAGCTTTTAATCAAGAGACATAACACTCGTGCTTAAAGCTTTGAGTGATAAAACTACCCTTACGAGAAAATTCATATTGTAATGCACTTATCGGAAGATAATTGCTTGGCAACAAGTAATACTAAAGAACCGTTCACAATCACGTAACTATCCTTCTTCTTCTTCTTCAAAGCAGCGACTCTGTCGAGGTTAGTGAGATAATATAGAAGCGTAGAGACTTCATCTTGGGCTTCCACAAAAATAGCTAAGGTTAACCAAAGTTAACCTAAGGACTTCAGTCTTGGGCTTTAGACATAACAAATTAGGGTTAAACAAAGTAAATCTAATATCACGTGAGCATAGGATCTAAACTAAACAATCTAACTCGAGAACAACAGCGAATCGAAAACTCTCACGAAATATAAACACCGCACAATTCATTTATTCGATGCAGGATGTCTTAACATTGGTCATGACATCACACATCACATACATCTTGATCTTGCGAATCCAGTACATCTAATTATAGCATAATCATTGTGTTATGCAAACATTACGAGTTGCACATAAAACACTCATACGGTATCTTCAACGAATGTCATGACATCGATCAGGGATATTGCCATATCAATGGTTTTATCAAAATTACAGCCAACACAAAACACACAAACTCCCATTTTAGATTTTTGGCTAAAACAACTAAACTATCGAGGAGATCAACTAAAAGCGAACTAAAATAACTAAACTAAATCTATCAAACACCCGGATAAGACAAATTCATCCTAATTAATTCTCCCCTTTTTGCCCTGAAAGGGCCAAAGAACCATTACAAAATCCGGTAATCATTATTCTGAAGCAAAAAAAATCGAATTTCAAACACCAAAATTAACAAACATCAAAACCATCGAGAATCAAAGAACACCGACAACCCGACAACCCGGTGACAATCTACACACCATCAACCAACACTTGGTATTATCATCTCACGAGGAATCCTTGTCTTCACATCATCTTACGTGGGCGCGCGAGCCATCATCACGATCTTCATCGGCATCCTCTTCCGACTTCATCCTCAACCTCTATGTCATCCTTATGTTCAGGGTAGTGATCAACTCTTCAGTGACCTTTTTCTAGCCTCAAGCTCTTTGTAGGTTTCTCTTAACACAGCAATAACATCAACTTTCTTGGAAGCAGCTTTGACATTGGATGTCTCAGCAGATGTCATAACAATGTCAGGGACATGTGTTCCCTGAAACAACTTATAGTGAAATCCAAGAGCAGGGCCTCTTTTGCAGACAGAATCAACAAGGATGTCAGGATACTGATTCACAATTATACCACATATGAGGGAGGGAAAAGCTACAGGACCTTTGACGGTAAAACTTTCAGCATGCTTCATGGTTTGTTCAGAAATGTAAGTTCCATAGTCAAAATTGGCTTTTGTACCAACAACATAGATAAATCTACCCAGACCAGTTGAGATGGTAGATTTGTGATTGGTAGGAACCCAGTTAGTTGCTCCTATCTTGTGCAGCATTGCAAACTTCACACTCAGCTTGCTGGCAGACAACTTCCCTTTCAACGGCCAGTTCTTCACTTGCTTGGCAGTGATCACTTGACAGACTTGATTGTCAGTGACTTCTAGCTCAAGTTGAGCTGCATCAGACCTTCCCAGAAACTGGTTTATCATAGAAGGTGAGAAAGTAATCCTCCTTCCGCTAACATATACACTCCTAAATTCCTAGACTTCCATCAGCAACATCTCGATCAGTTCACAATAAATTCTTTACAAGAATTTCATAGCATCTAGAGAAATGAGCCACGATTTCCATTAATCCAGTATTTGGATAAGTTCCATAGTCTCCTTGCAAGCAAGGGCATTGTTGTTCGATTCTCTCTAAGGTTATTCTTCAAAGAAAACATACTTCTCTACTAGCACTTTCAGGATGATGAAAAGAAATATTATCTATAGGTACATTAGGTACCTAGTAAACTTGATTGTTGTGGGCTTCTTCATGAGAGGAATGTGGGGACATCGCTCACCGACATCAAATCGAACTTCCATTAGAACGAGGATGTAATGGCTATCCTCTTCTTGGAGACTATTTTGTAGGATCTTGGAGGGCTAACCACAACTCTCTTTGATTCAACCTTAGCCTTTCCTTTTGAAGGACCAACAGAGACTTTTTCTTTGCAGCTACTGACTTTTCTTTCATGAGCAACCTTCCAGGAAGATACTTGACAACCTTCCCTTTGGAGAGGCTTTGATCAGCTCCTTGTTTCCCTTTTCTTGTCATCAGCCTCCTTGCTATGCTAGGATGGCAATGTAATAAGATCATTATCAGAATAATCTTCATTAACATCTACAATAGGCGTATCATGACCTTATCTGATGATCGATGATCATCAAACTTGGCGAAGAGTCCTCGATGTTGTCATCCTTTGTCTCAACATCTTGGTGACATTGTGAACACCCTCCCATTCTGGGTTAACGGTTTCTTGATTCGGAGGTATAGAAACACCAGGAACAACATGGTTTTCATTTAAGATTCTAGTAACTAATCTAGAAATGGCACGATGGACATATGGGTACCCTCGCGTAGCTATTTGAGAACGAGAGAAGATGAATTTTAACAAATTTACGAGAAGATAGTATGTGATCTTCTTGCATGCGTATTCATCTTCTTCACTTTAAGTAGATCCCATTCCATCATGAAGAGGTGTAATCTCAAAGAACATCATTGAGTTCATGTCACCTAAATCCGTGTCGGTTGATGAAGAAGATGTAGATCTACGAGAGGATGATGATGAAGTTATTGTGACATCTTGATGAACAAAGATTTCAAAGCGTGACAGGACTAAAGCTTCTTTGGTGAGAATGAAAAGTATGATCCAGAACGGTGAAGGTGTATGAATCACGTCATTCCTCTTACGATATATTTGGAAGATAGAGGAAAACTTGCTATTTGCTAATTAAAGTTAACTTTAAATAAATGTACTCTAAATCACTTTTCTAAACAAGTTAATTGCTATAACTCCTCATACTAGCAAAATACCCAACACTTGTAAATTTTTAAACTGATTTGCATCTAAGGCCTTGGTAAAAATGTCACAATTTGTGGGTCAAGGAAACATGTTCAATGTAATCACTTTCTCCTCGATAAGATACGATAGTGATGTTTAATGTCAATATGCTTGAATCTACGTATTTGTATAGGGTTCTTGGATATTGATACTTTTCGGTTGTCACGGTATAATATCATGACATTACAGTAACTGACATTTGTGTCTGATGGCCCGACTTTGTAGGATTTTGTATCAAATGTGCGGATAGCAAGAGTCGCCACCGACTTTTATTTTTATCAATTAAGGGAAGGTAAAAGTAACACAAAGACCTTGTTAGATTAGAGTTCGGGAGAATGGTTATGAAAAGGGAAGGTATTAGCACCCCTTTCCATCCGTAGTTATCTACAGCTCTTAGTTGCTCTAGATCACTTTTAAAATTGCTTTTCGTGTGTTTGACAAAATGTTTTGAAAAGGCATTTCGCTTTGACTTTAATGACTCATGTAGGAGTGTATACAAAGTGTTCGGAAATGTTTACATTTTGAAAAGAATTTGAACTTTGAAAAAGTGTGTGTGTGTGAAAAGCATTTGATTTTAGAGCAAGCAACTAAAAGACTTATTTACCCACTCGAATTGGTCGTTTTCGTACTTCTCGTTCCTTTAGAATAGCGTAGCCATACCATTAGTTAGTAGGTAGCTCCTCGTTGGATGTAAGCGGGACATTGAAGGGACATCGGATGGTCATAAAGCAACTTGTAGGAAGTATCCTAGCACATTCGAAGGACTATCATCATTTTCGTGGCGACAATCGAGGTCAAGATCATGTATTGGAGGCGTCATCGTGGGTCTTATGATCTTTGTATCGAAGGGACTATGATGATTTGTTTGGAAGGCAACGGTGCTAGAATACCTCGTTCGAGGGACATGACCATTTTGAATTCATAAAGGCAGAGAATTACCTAAAGGGGTGCGTGTGTGAAAAGAAGTGTGTTGATTCGAGATATTTTATCTTGAATTAGTGGGCTATGTTCAATTTTAATCTTGCCATACACGCCTAATTACTAGCAATTTATAGGGTGCGGAAATTAAAATGCGGAATGTAAAGGTGCGGAAGAGTAAATCCTCACCTATTACATGGCTTTGGGCAGATACATAATTTAAAATCACGGAAAATAAAATCCTAAATTAAACTATTACATCCCGTATACAATTACATTGAAAAATAAAATGGCGGAAGAATAGAATCGGATTAACTTTTGTAAACGAGAAATCGGAAAATATGATGAAATCGAAATAAGAGAAAATGTTAGAAAAAATGCAAATTTTAAATTGGAAAAAATATGACATGCTGGAAATAATGTAAATATACTAAGATAATTTTTTTGGGATTTTTTAGATGCAATTTAATAATTTAAAATGAATTTACAATGATTTAAATGCAAAATTACAAATAAAAATAAATATGCATGCAAAATTATATTTTTTAATTTTATAAATTAAATAAAGATTTTTAGAAAACAAATGCAAAAGGAAAATTATTTTTTCATGATTTTTTAATGCAGAATAAAATTGGTGCTAGTGAGAATCGAACCCATGACCAGGAGGGGTATCTATGAACAGGGACTGCCTTTACCACTACACCACATGTGCAAGCGTGTCATGGATCAGAAACGTGGGATGATGAGCAACACGCGTCGCCATCTGGAGAGGTCAATGCACGATCAACATGGTGGGGTCCTCGTTGGATGAGAGAACGAATCAGGATGCTTCCCTCGGCACCCATGAGCAGCGTAGGAGCCACAGCTCCGGTCGTCTTCTCCGATCGATCAAAACTTCAACCTGCAAAAATAGCAAAAATAAAAAGCAAAGGGATACCCTACCCCCCTAAATCGACCATGGCAAACACGATGGTGGTGTTATTTTTGGTGAAGCGAAGCTTGTATATTCCAATGGTTCGATGAAGAGCAGTTCAAAATGCCCTACTTGATAGGCTGGCATTCAGGACGTTAAAGCTTGCATGTAATGGTTAATGTGACATAATCATCATCCTAATTCAAAATAAACATAACAAAAACATTAACAATGCATGAAATATCGAAATCGAAATTGAGAAGATTCCAACCGGTGAGGCGGATAACACGATCATGATACGGGCTTAAGTGAGTGATGCTTTGGCTTACGGGAATCTCACGAACACGATTGAATGATCACAACACCTTGAATCTGGCTGGTTTTGAAATTGAATTTCTCCAATTCTTGAAAATTTGCAAGGTTTGGGTGGTTTTAAGGGTTAGGGTTTCCTCCCATGCTTATGCATGCTGGCGGGTATTTATAGAAGGATTTGGAGAGCAATAAGAGTGAAAAAGATTGAATAATCAATGTGCAAATATTTCCTCTTTAAAACAAATCAATTTTGAAAAAATTTGATTTTCCTTCATGTAAAGGCTTAGCACAATTTGAAAAGCATTGTTGTGGGCTTTCTTGGACATTAAGGAAGATATAAAATCAACCTTTGGAAAAATACTTAATTTTCATATTTTATATAATTTATTTTTGAATTAAATGTTATAAAATTCAAATATAAATCATAAAAATAGAAAATTACCAATGCAAACATTTATGGGTCAAAATCATATCATGAACAAGTTTGGATCAAAGATTATAGCCCATTTGGAAAATTTGCATTTTGACCAAAATGTCCTTTTGTGCAATTGTCCAAAATTGCCCAACTTGTGAATATGTATCTTGCTCAATTTTCCACATTTTGAGTGTTCTTGGACTTTTGGAAAGCTCTAAGAGTCCTCTAACCAACCTTTTGGTCTCATCTCAATTGGAGTTACCATGCTCAATATATCTTCAAAACAAAAGTTGACTTTTGTTGACTTTGAAACATGTTTTGCCTTTCTTGGAATGTGAGGGTTTGTGAGAATTGAATTTCCTTCAAAACAAGAGGTGGTGGAAAACTTTCTGAGAAAGTATGAGAAAGTTATGATCAGTCAAAGTTCGATGACTTTTCACCTAGAAACCTAATTTAGAAAGTTTGACTTTTGAGCAAATCTTGAGTTTTCTTGATGAATCATGATCAATCCTTGATCAAATGATGAATGTAACTTCAAAATGAGGATGTTGACCAAAAATTATGAAGTTTATTGTATGTTGACCACGATTGACTTTTTGTCAATCTGTTGATTTTCGACCATCGAGCAATTGTCGAAAACTTGACTTGAAGCTTGAAACTTGACATGGAGAATCTTTGAAGCATATGAGGAGGCATGAAGACCATTGGAGATGTTGGAAGTCCATCTTGACTTGAGAGATACCAAACCCTAATTTGGGTTGATTGTCAGGAGAGAGTTTGTCGATCAACTCTTGAGGAATCCTTGAGCATAGATGTATGAAATCTCTTGAGTAGATGGAGGGCAAATTTTGGGGTATGACACTGCCTGTTCAATCTTGTACTGGAGGGTTAGATTGACACGCTTGTCTTGACACAGAGGTAGAAGATGATTGAACACTAAATACTAAATTTGCACTCGGTGGTGGATGATGCGGGAATGGGCTTCTGATGCCATTTGGATACTTATTTGGGGGATGAGTCGTGCGCTAGACTCGAGAATGTTGATAGGAGAATTGACGGAGATGGGCTTAAGATGCCATCGGAAAGATCGATCTTTGGGGAGTGAGCCGTGCGTTAGCTCATGATCGTTCGGGATCATGGAGATGGGCTTAAGATGCCATCCGGAGAGTCGTATGTTGTTAGACTTCGTGCTCACCTTTGAATGAAGTTATTGGTTTGCATTGATTTTTAACCATATATGCAGCGATTCGAAAGTGAAGCAATGTTGATAAGTAGTCGAGATGGGCTTAAGATGCCATCCAAACAAGCGAGTCGTCACCTAGACTCTGTAGTTCTTTGATGATAATAAGGATCGAAATAAATCTTCGTCTGATTACTCACGAGGAGATTGTAGTTGGCAAAATGTGGATAGCTTCACTGTTGTGTCGGGTGTTGATCCATTGCTGTTATCGGAGGATAACCGGGCGGTCTTCGGATAGTTTTCCGTCGATTGGGGCTTAATCTGGACCGATCGTCGGGAGGACAACAAGGCGGTCTTCGAGATAGTTTCCGTCGATTCGGGGCTTAATCACAGACCGAGTCGGAGGAGGACAACCAAGGCGGTCTTTCAGATAGTTTTCGTCGGTTCGGGGCTTAATCACGGACACTTTGCGTCGGGAAATTCTTGTGCTTTTGGAGAAAACAAGAGGAACTTTGATAGAATATTTGTTAGTTTATGCAAGTATGATGCATGACGGTGTATATGAATGATAGATGCATGAATTATGACTTTATGAGAAATGTATGAATGATAGATGTTGTGGTATTTCAAAACATATCCATCTTGAAGAAGATGCGGATGTTGTTTGAATTCCGACTCTGTTTGGGGGATTGAGTAGGTGAGAATCCGCTTTGGAAGAGAAGAAAGATATCTGGATTCCTCCGATGTACTATCGACCAAGTCTTGGGCCTAGATATTGATGAGGAAGGTAGAGATTTAGAAGCTCGTTGTTGGAGATCTGTATATAGACCCTATTGAGGAGAATGCAGGAGGCGATCCGTTGGGACCTTGTATGTAGATCTGTTGAGGAAATTTAGGAGGCGCTCTCTGGGGACCTGAGTGTAGATCTCATTGGAGAGCATTTGGTAGTACCGGGGAGGCCGGGTTGGAGAGAGGAACCGTTGTAATCTTAAGTGGGGAATGATGTAGTTTCCTCCGATGCACTATCGACCAAGTTTTGAGTGCGGATACTTGTTGGGGAAAAAGGAAGGGATTGAGAGATATCGTGGGGATAAGTACCTTGGTAGGGGTGGTGTTACTGCTTGAGACTGATGTAACTGCCAGTCGAGTGGAATTGCAGCTCGTGGATTCCCTTTTGCTCTGTTGGGGAATTTGTGTTGTGGTGACACCTGCGAGGATCATGCTCGTGGGGAATGTTTGGTGACTTTGTAAATGCGTCCCAATTCTGGAGCACATGTAGTACTTTTTTTGTATGTTCACTTCGTATGTTTGTGATTAGATTCTTATTGTCAAATGCGTATGGTCATTCAAAACAAGCGTTGGACTTATTGCAGCGACAACAACAAAATTGTGAGAAAGAATTTGCGTTTATTTTGAAGGTGGCGTGGCCAATGTTGTACACAAGAAGGTAAAAGCGCTAGGAAACAATCTCGTTAAGTTCAACTATACTAGCACTCATATATTTACTTATCTCATCTCCTTCTTTGTCGTTAGAAAGTAGTAAGTGATCTTCGCCATTTGAACCTTGAATCTTGACGATGATGCAAGCGGGTGATCTGGAAGAGACATAGTCGTGCGCTTAAATCTAACTTTTGCCTAGACCGCCCTTTCGGGTTTTCAGTCTACGGGATACCCTTTTTGCCCAAGCCGCCTTTTCGGGGTTTTCGACTTCTTAGGGTGTACATGTTTTGTATATATCCTTAACTTTTGCCGAACCTTTTGGTTACTTGGGATCTCTTTATTTTTGCCTAGGCAGTCGACCTAGCGGGTCTCGTTATCACGTAGTATTTTTGACTATGTCTTCGTTCACCGGGTGTGGGAAGTCTTCACCATCCATGGTGCTAAGTATCATAACTCACTTGAAAAACAACATCTTGACTACAATGGTCCCTCGTAGGTGGGAGTCCATTTGCCCACAGGATCACCTTGTGGAAGAATGATGCGCTTGACTACTAGATCACCGACTTGGTAGACTCGGTGTTTGACCTTCCTGATAAATGCTTTGATCATTCCTTATGATAATCATCCATGGCGGATGGATCTGGTCGTTTCTCATCAATCGAAGTTAATCTGGTCAGTGAGTCTGAACTGATCGTCTTCACCTATTTCTGCGTCTTGGAGGACTCGGTTGAGGATATCTCAGACCTCGATGGGTAGAGCCGGCTTCCATACCGTATATACAAGAGAAAGGGGTTGCCCTACATTGATGTTCGTCTTTGTAGTCGATAACCATGAAAAGCAAATGGTAACATCTATACCAATCTTTGTGATCCTTTATTATCTTCTGTATAATCTTCTTAATGTTCTTATTAGCGGCTTCCTTCGCCATTCATTTAAACCCGATACGGAGAAGAGTTATGATGTTTGATCTTGAACTACGTGCAGAGTTCAGTGATCATCTTGTTGTTCTTCGGAGTTGGTTTCTCGGATATGTATTTTATTGGATCCATCTTGAAATCAACAAGGTAGTGTGAGTCAACATATCTTGTCTTAGTCGTTGACTGCCCAAGCTAAAGCGTTGCAAGTTTTCTCAGTGACAGAGTATCTTGTTTCTGATCCGGTAAACTTTTACTAAGTAGTATATTGCATGCTCTTTTCGACCGGACTCCTCATGTTGCTGACCACACAATTGAGTTCTCTAGCAGCATCGAGACATGATGAAGAGTCTTCCTTGACGGCATCGGGATGGAGGATTCTGTAGGTACTCCTTGATTTTATCAAAAGCGATCTGGCAATCGTCGTTCCATTCCACTACTTGATCTTTCTTTAGTAACTTGAAGATTGGCTTGCGGTGTGATTAAGTGTGCAATGATACGGCAATGTAATTCAATCGGAGAAACCTCGACTTCTTTCTCGGTCTTGGGCGGCATCTCTTGAATAGCTTTAACCTTCGGGATCAACCTCAATACCTTTTCCAGCGACAACAAACCCGGAGTTTCGGATCGACTCAAAGGTGCACTTGTTAGGATTAAGTCTCGATCTATACTTCTTCATCATCAAATAGTTTACGCAAATGATCAAGATGTTCTTCTTGATGCGTGATCTATCATATCGTCAACATAGACCTCTATCTCGTGATGAATCATGTCATGAAACAATGTCACCATGCACCGCATGATAAGTGGCGCTGCGTTCTTGATCCGAGCGACATAACCTTGTGTGAAAGTACCCCACTGCGTAATAAAGTAGTCTTCTCCATGTCTTGAAGCCATTTGATCTGATTGTAACCGGAGAAACCATCCATGAAGGAGAAGACCTTATCTTTGACGGTGTTGTCAACGAACATCAATATGAGGAAGTGGAAAATCGTCTTCGGACTCGCTTTGTTCGGATCTACGTAATCCACACACATTCGTACTTTGCCATCCTTCTTGAGTACGGGTACCACATTTGCAACCCATGGATAAGAAGTGACTTAAAAGGCATTGAACTGCTTCATAACTTGACTTTGATTTTCTCGACATCTCGGGGCCATGTCTGACAGACCTTACATTTCCTTTGGGAAAAAACCTTTTTCGTAATCGGTGTACCACGATATCAATGTCAAACCGGCCGTCTTCGTATGACCAAGCAAAACCTCAATATAATCTCGTAGCATCTGACCAACCTTTCTTTAACATTCTCAGACCCGCTCCTATCTTGATCTCTTTTACATCTTTGTCGGTACCCAAATTCACAACCTCAACTTGCTCTTCGGTGGTGTATAACTCGCTCTTCTTCTTTGGCAGTCTTGGCAAGTTCTCTGGCACTTCACAATTTTCCTCACTTTCGTCTTGGCTTGGTAGATCGGATTATCAGTCATATTTAATAGCATAAACATTAACGAGATTCGGAGTGATTCTAGTGTATCACGTGGGTGTGTAAAACACATAGCTCTTTGAAGGGGTGATAAAGTAAAGAAAACAAACAATTGAATGCAAAAGTCCAACGAATTTATTGAATGAAAATCACATAACGACGGATAATAACCCTCATGACGAGCCATGATGCCCCGGGCAAGGCACTAGGCTTTCAAAGTTTATTGTTCAAAACATAAAGAAATACGAAAAGCAAAACAAAACAAAAGCAATTACTCGACTAAAGGAGATTGGTATGGCGTCTTGATCTCCAATTCTTGAGCCCATGATCGGAGTTGGGAAGATCCACGATGTCGAAGTCATTGTCGTCGTCTTATAGCGTGGATTCCACTCAGCTGTCTGGGAAGGAAGTTGGCCGACGCGTTCGCGGCGTATCATCTTGACCCTTGGTGGTGAAGCTAAACCAGTCTTGTCAAATTTGAAAGGAAGATCGGGCGACCCCAAATAGTACTACCTTCTTCAATGACTTGAGCATCTTCGTGAGGCCATCCTAGCGGATTTGCGTAACCGGGGTGCGGGGAGTCAGAGGCATGACTCTGGGATTGTTTCAAAAGCTTGAGGGAGTCTCAAGAATTCACCTTCCATCTCGAGGTATCGGAATAGTATAGATGGTGACCATATACTCTTCTTCACCACACAATAACAACCTTCCCTTTCACGGGTACTTGGTTTACATGCAAGGTAGATGTACTTACGCCCCATGTATCCAAGGGCGTCCAGAGTAGACAAAATGGCGGAGACGATGTCCATGACAAAGAAAGTAGAGTCAAAAGTGCGGGAACCGACTTTAGCAGTGATGAGCTCTCCAATCTGTTCGCTTGGAACCATCAAAGCTCTCGATTATGTCATTGGGTCTCGAGAACAACCCTTGACATCAAGTCGATCAAAAGCGATCTTGGTAAGATATTCGAGAGCAGAACCGGCGTCAACAAAACATGAGACAGTGTAGTGCCCTTGCATTCACGAGATGTGCAAGGCTTTGTTGTGTTTCTTTCCGTGAGTCAAATCGACATCGAGAGAAGCCTAGGCCGTTGTTGGCAGGGGCTAGCAATACAAACTCGAGCTGGTCGGTGGTAGTGTCTTGCGGTACATGAGCATGACCTCACCAAGGCATTAGCATGAGCCTCGGAGCCAAAGTAGAGCAAGCATGGAGATCTTGGGCAGATCTGTCTGCATTCCACAACATTGTAGTCACTCTTCTTGATAATCTTGAATTTCCTCCATTTCTTGTTTGGGTATCTTGATAACTTCCTTTGGTACTTACGGTTGGCGAGGATGAGTCACTTTGGTCTTTCTCCTCTAGCTTGGGAATGGATTGAATAGTGGAATGCAGTTTGAGTCGCGGTGTCTTTGGAGGAGAGATATGCAGAGAATACTCTTCGGTTCGGTTACTTACTTGATCCGTGATGTTGTCAATGTCGGGAATGGTAGCTTCAACTGTAAGATCTTCAATGGTCGAGAGGTCTTGCTTGACGCCATGATAGTAAACATCACTCCATAATTCCAAGGGATAGCTTTGTCGAGGAAATGCGGGCCTTGGAGAAGTGATGATGAGAGGTGCCACTCTAGGCAAGGATCGTGGAGGAAATCCTTATGGTGTTAACATCGGCATAGTCTTGGGAAATCGTCACCCCATCCGGTTACTTAACATCTTCAATAGGAATCTTGTAACTATCGAGACAGTGAACTTCACCATGTAATCATACTTTCCACTTGGCTGCCCCGGTATCATCTGAGATGTCAGTTTCATTCGCATTGTCAATCTTCAACTTAGACATTTCTTCACACGACTTCGCACGGTGGTTTGAAATAGTATCTCACGGTTATCCATCATGCACTGAACACGTCTTCTCAACCAAGCACAACCATCGGTGCGGATGGGCACCAACGACAATTCTCGGGCATCTGGATTGACAGGCTTGCAACAAATTCTTCTTAATCATCGGAGGAATGGTCAAGTCATCTATGTTGAAAACATAAGTATCGTCACCAACATTGGAACTCTTGTCATGGTTAGGCATAGGTGCGTTGATCACATTCGGTCTCAACGGAGGATCAAACTCAATGCTTAGATTCAATCATATCTTGAATCTTGTTCTTGAGCCCAACAATCATCGATTACTATGTCGGGGCTATTGGAATGGTAAGCACACTTGGCATTAGGATTGTACTTGGAGAGGAGGTATTGACATTCGAGGAGGATCCTCAAGGTGTCGGCTCGCGCTTTCAACATGTGTTGCAAGGCTTGCGACAATGGCATGTTGATCTTAATGCTTGTCTTCGTGGCGTTAAGCTGCAGCGTTGTCGAGGTTGTCTTGATGTAGGATTGGAGATCACGATGCCCCCACAGATTGAGCACGGTCGGTCTTGGCTCGGCTTTTACGACCATACACAGCATTAGCTTCTTTCCGCACCAAAAGATCTCTTTCGGCATTTGACGTCTACAGAATCTTCCATTCTGATACCGACTTGATCGGCTACTTTGTTAATATCAGCTCGGTGGTCGGTGAAGAGTTTCCAATGGGTAAAGAAGAATGGGCTATTGGTGTCCCCATAAACATATCAACCAACTCCCTATTGGACAAGGGTGGTTTGAACTTCTTTTCTTCAGATCTCTCCCTTAGCGTACTCCTTGAACTTCTCGTCACGACCCATAGACATGCTTTGTAGTTGCATGCAGTGGGTGTCAATTGACGTGTACTCATACTGTCTGTGAAAGCATCAGCCAAGTCACTCCAAGTACGGATACGGTCATTCGAGCTTGGAGATCTTTGGCCCGATGCATTCGAGCCATTTACGCTAAAATAAATAGCGAGCAAATGAGAAAACCAATCTCGATGTACTGTGATGCAATGCTATGCTATGATATGCAATGTTTATCACGAATGCAATGCAATGTTTTCAAGGACCTTAGAGATTTAAATTTGTTAAACAAACAATGAACAAACATTTATTAGTACTCTTCTTATTATTCTTTTTCTTTTAAGTACAAGAGATAGTTCAAAACAATAAAAGAAAACATATAAAATCCTAAAGCTCTAAGTCTCCATGGGCTTCCTCTTGGTGCCGATGTAGGCATTGATGCTTCGCTCCTCATAAGTAGCTTGGTCAACTCTAGCACTTTCTTCTCACTGCATAACACTAAGCTTCAAGGTATCCCTCTCTTCTTTTAGTTGAATCGGGATCTCTTCAAGTCTTCAAAATCAGTAGGCATGTCGGGATGGAGAGCGATATAGGGTACATCACCTATAGCAGGTTCCATAATTACGGGTAGAAACAGTGAATGGCATCATGAGGTTTTGAGCTCGAGCTCGCACCCATTTGAGGTAAGGTTCCCAAGGAATGGAGTTGGTGCCCCAAAGTCTTGGTATCAGTCTTCTTTACCATGCCCCAGCATGTATGAACCTTAAATCGGTAATGGAGATCGTGGTTGTAGTCGAACACAATATCTTGGAGAAGCATATCATGTGGACCATCTCTTCGAGCAAAACCAAACTGGCGTAGAGCTAAGGAAGGGTTGTAAGTAATACCTCCCCTTATGCCAAGTAGCGGTACATTAGGGAATTCTCCACAGCACTCAATGAATGTGAAGTCCTTTTGAGAGAAAAGGTTCCAACAGATATCTGAATGAGAGAGTGACATTAATCTTTGAGACCATCTCAACCTTTGTTCGTTCTTCAAAACTAATGGAAGAAGGTGTGAAATAAACCACCTGGAAAGTAACGGTATGCAACACATGAGAGTTCCTTGTCTCTTAGTAGTACGAGTGTGGAGAGAATGTAGGATGTCTCCAAGTAAAGTAGCCTTGGATTGCGGGTGAAGACAACTTGATGGCATTGATATCTATGAATTGATCCGAGTTAGGAAATAGAACCAAACCATAAATTAATAAGGCCACAATGTTTTCAAATGCATGGAAACTCATAACTTTGAGGAATTCTGGGCTTTCTTAATTAAGAACTTGGTAAACCCTTAACCCCACTTCTAGTTTCCCAATTGGCTTCAATGTACGAGCACTTAAGATGTAAAGCTGATGCAATGTCGTGCTTAGGGACCTTTTCTGAACCGGTGAATGGCATTTGGTCAAGAATAGGTATCAAGTAACTTAGAGAACTCTTCAAGGTAGGAACAAGCGATAATCTGGAATGTAAAGCAATGGTGTTTGGTCAAAGAACTGAAATAGGACATGCATCATATCTTCTTCAAAACCGAATAACCAAATCAAGTAGATAACCATGTCTTTTGATGAACCGAGCATGGTCGGAATTTAAAACCAATTCTTTGAGCGGAGAAGGATACCCATGAAGTTGATTCGGATAGTCTTTCTAGAAGCCATAATTCCTACAAAACAGCAAAGATAAATCCTAGGTCCTTGAAATAGTTAGAAATGATATGCAATGCAAATGATGTCATGATGTCATGTTTAGCACCTGAAACAATTCACAGGAGCCTAGGGTTAAGGCTTGCATGAGGTATAGGTGATTACCCAAAAAGTTTGAGTTGGTTCATCACGTCCTATAATAGTAAGGGTTCTAGGAATCTCATATCATAGATCTTTCTCGTGGGCGTTTATTTCAATGACGGCCAGTGGTCGATAAATATCCCAAAAGTCTAATCTCGATGGCGTAGCATCAGTATCAACCAACCTCGGTCTACACAAAGCCGCCATCTCACTACCTTCTAATGGCCAAGATGGGTCAATTAAGGTTCTAAAAGTTTAGTTAGCGCTTGATGACACCACTGAAGCCAAATACTATCTTCAACTTGGGAATGAAGAGTATCGGGACAACAGTGTCAATTAACGTAGCCATCATGTTGACCGTTTAGTTATCGTCTAGCGGTCGCAATGATCTAATGCTACTTACCTAAAGGAAACCCGGATCGGGTGTAGGATCCCCAATATAATACCCAAGTAACCCTTAAAGATAAAGCATACAAGTCAAACAAAAAGCGATAAAAGTTATCTAGAAATCCTAAGGCAATTCTCTCTTTTAGGGTGTAGTCTCCCGTGAGTCATGATTACGTGATACGGTGAGCCCGACTTTGTAGGATTTTTGTATCCAAATGTGCGGATAGCAAGAGTCGCCACCGACTTTTATTTTATCAATTAAGGGAAGGTAAAAGTGAGAAAAAGACCTTCGTTAGATTGAGTTCGGGAGAATGGTTATGAAAAGGAAGGTATTAGCACCCTTTCCATCCGTAGTTATCTACGGGCTCTTAGTTGCTCTAGATCACTTTTTAAAATTGCTTTGTGTGTTTGACAAAATGTTTTGAAAAGGCATTTCGCTTTGACTTTGTAATGACTCATGTAGGAGTGTATACAAAGTGTTCGGAAATGTTTGTTTTGAAAAGAATTTGAACTTTGAAAAAAGTGTGTGGTGTGAAAAGCATTTGATTTTAGAGCAAGCAACTAAAGACTTATTTACCCACTCGGAATTGGTCGTTTTAAATTCTATGTTCCTTTAGAATAGCGCTAGCCATACCATTAGTTAGTAGGTAGCTCCATTCGTTGGATGTAAGCGGGACATTCGAAGGACATCGGATGGTCATGAAAGCAACTTGTGGAAGTATCCTAGCACATTCGAAGGGACTATCATCATTTTCGTGGCGACAATCGAGGTCAAGATCATGTATTCGGAGGCGACATCGTGGGTCTTATGATCTTTGTATCGAAGGGACTATGATGATTTGTTTGGAAGGCAACGGTGCTAGAATACCTCTACGTTCGAGGACATGACCATTTTGAATTCAGAGGCAACGAGAGAGAATTACACTAAGGGGTGCGTGTGTGAAAGAAGTGTGTTGATTTCAGATATTTTATCTTGAATTTAGTGGGCTATGTTCAATTTTAATCTTGCCATACACGCCTAATTACTAGCAATTTATAGGGTGCGGAAATTAAAATGCGGAATGTAAAGGTGCGGAAAGGTAAATCCTACGCTATTACATGACTTTGGGGCAGATACATAATTTAAAATGCGGAAAATAAAATCCTAAATTAAACTATTACATCCCGTATACATTACATTATTGAAAAATAAAATGAAAACGGAAGAATAAATGCGAATCGGATTAACTCATGACGAAAGAAATCGAAAATATGATGAAATCGAAATAAGATGTTAGAAAAATGCAAATTTTAAATTGGAAAAAATATGACACGCTGGAAATAATGTAAATATACTAAGATAATTTTTTTGGGATTTTTTAGATGCAATTTAATAATTTAAAATGAATTTACAATGATTTAAATGCAAAATTACAAATAAAAATAAATATGCATGCAAAATTATATTTTTTAATTTTATAAATTAAATAAAGATTTTTAGAAAACAAATGCAAAAGGAAAATTATTTTTTGATGATTTTTTAATGCAGAATAAAATTGTGAAAAGAAATTAAAATAATGCAAAATATTAAATAAAATGGAAAATATGAGAAATATTGAAAATATGCAAAGTTTGTAAAAGAAAAACAAAACTGGTGCTAGTGAGAATCGAACCCATGACCAGGAGGGGTATCTATGAACAGGGACTGCCTTTACCACTACACCACATGTGCAAGCGTGTCATGGATCAGAAACGTGGGATGATGAGCAACACGCGTCGCCATCTGGAGAGGTCAATGCACGATCAGCATGGTGGGGTCCTCGTTGGATGAGAGAGCGAATCATGATGCTTCCTCGGCCACATGCAACCGCAGTCTACTCGGTCAAGCGGCGGAGACCCCAGCTCGATCGTCTTCTCCGTCGATCAAAACTTGAACACCAAAAATAGCAAAATAAAAAGCAAAGGGATACCCTACCCCTAAATCGACCATGGCGAACACGATGGTGGTGTTATTTTTGGCTGAAACGGCTGCACAAGCGGTTCGATGAAAACCGATTCAAAATGCCTAGCAATGGCAAGCGGCATTCGACGTTCAAAGCTTGCATGTAATGGTTCTAATGTGACATAATCATCATCCCGTCAAATAAACATAACAAAAACATTAACAATGCATGAAAATATCGAAAATCGAAATTGAAGAATTCCAAACCGTTGAAATTTGGATAACCGATACGGGCATTGGGCTTAAGTAGTGATGCTTTGGCTTCTTTGGGAATCTCAAAAGCACGATTGAATGTCTGACACCTTGAATCGGCTGGTTTTGAAATTGAATTTCTCAATTCTTGAAAAAATTTGCAAGAGTTTGGGTGGTTTTAAAGTTAGGGTTTCCTCCTCATGCTTTATACATCTGCTTTGGGTATTTATAGAAGAGATTTGGAGAGCAATAAGAGTGAAAAAAGATTGAATAATCAATGTGCAAATATTTCCTCTTTAAAACAAATCAATTTTTGAAAAAAATTTGATTTTCCTTCCATGTAAAGGCTTAGCACGAATTTGGCAATTGTTGTGGGCTTTCTTGGACATTAAGGAAGATATAAAATCAGCCCTTTTGGAAAAAATACTTAATTTTCATATTTTATATAATTTATTTTTGAATTAAATGTTATAAAATTCAAATATAAATCATAAAAATAGAAAATACCAATAAAATTTATGGGTCAAAAATCATGTCATGAACAAGTTTGGATCAAAGATTATAGCCCATTTGGAAAATTTTGCATTTTGACCAAAATGTCCTTTTGTGCAATTGTCCAAAATTGCCCAACTTCTGAATAGTGTATCTTGCTCAATTTTCCACATTTTTGAGTGTTCTTGGACTTTTTGGAAAGCTCTAAGAGTCCTCTAACCAACCTTTTGGTCTCATCTCAATTGGAGTTACCATGCTCAATATCTTCAAAACAAAAGTTGACTTTTGTTGACTTTGAAAATGACTTTGTAATGTTTTGAGCTATACCTCTCAAATGAAGCATTTTTGGACATTCTTGTGAGACATGAAGTTGTAGAGAATTGAATTTCCTTCAAAACAAGAGGTGGTGGACTTTCTGAGAGAAAGTATGAGAAAGTTATGATCAGTCAAAGTTCTGTTGACTTTTCACCTAGAAACCCTAATTTAGAAAGTTTGACTTTTGAGCAAATCTTGAGTTTTCTTGATGAATCATGATCAATCCTTGATCAAATGATGAATGTAACTTCAAAATGAGGATGTTGACAAAAAATTATGAAGTTTGACTGTATGTTGACCACAGTTGACTTTTGTCCAATACAACCGATTTTCGACCATCAAGCAATTATAGGAAACTTGACTTGTGAAGCTTGAAACTTGACATGGAGAATCTTTGAAGCATATGAGGAGGCATGAAGACCATTGGAGATGTTGGAAGTCCATATTGACTTGAGAGATACCAAACCTTAATTTGGGTTGATTGTCTAGGAGAGAGTTTGTCTGATCAACTCTTGAGGAATCCTTGAGCATAGATGTATGAAATCTCTTGAGTAGATGGAGGGAAAATTTTGGGGTATGACAACATTGTACTCAATTAGCATCTGTTTCATCCATACCATTTGAGAACAACTGCTACCAGCTGCTATGTACTCAGCTTCAGCAGTGGATAGAGAAACACAATTTTGCTTCTTGCTAAACCACGAGATAAGATTATTCCCTAAGAAGAAACACCCTGAAATTTTCTATCATCGGCCTTCAGCCCAATCAGCATACAACCTGACAAGATAGGATCACATCCATGATAAATATACCATAGTTGTAAGTTCCACTTACGCATTGAATTCTCTTCACTTGGTTTATGTTGACTTTGAAATTAGACCACGGTACCTTGCACATACTCGATTGGCTATATCTCGAGTTCTTTGGATATCAAGTATCAGGACTTCTTATCATACTTAAGCCGCAGACTTTGATCAACTTCTTGGTGCCACCTGTATCTTTGGATATCTTTAGGTGAGTAGGAGCAAGGAGTTCTTTTATATTTGGCATTCTCCATCCCAAACTTCTTGACAATATTCTTAACTTGCTTTGAGAGAGAAAATTGAATCTTCCATCTGTGTGACTTGTAGCCCAAGAAAATATGTCAATTCTCCCATGAGGCTCATTTCAAATTCAGCTTGCATTTGATCAGCAAAATGTTTAACCATTCTATCTGACATTCCACCAAACACTATGTCATCCACATAAGTCTGAGCAACCATAATTTTTCCTCCTTCATCCTTCACAAAAAGAGTTTTGTCCATTCCTCTTTTCCTGTATCCTTTGTCAGTGAGGAATTTGGTCAACCTTTCATACCAAGCTCTGGGAGCTTGTTTCAGACCATATAGGGATTTTCTCAATTTGTATACATGATCAGGATAATTTGGATCCACAAAACCCTTAGGCTGTTCCACGTATACTACCTCATTTAAGTATACATTTAGAAAGGCACTTTTCACATCCATTTGAAATAACTTAAACTTTAAAAGACAGGCAACTCCCAAGAGTAGTCTTATTGACTCCAACCTAGCAACAGGAGCAAAAGTTTCATCGAAGTCAACCCCTTCAACTTGAGTGTAGCCTTGGGCAACTAACCTTGCCTTACTCCTGGTGACAATTCCTTCAGCATCAAACTTGTTTTTGTATATCCATTTGGTGCCAATGATATTTGTTTCTTCAGGTCTAGGAACTAACTCCCATACTTCATGTCGTTTGAACTGGTTCAATTCATCTTGCATGGCACCAATCCAATATTCATCAGTCAAGGCTTCCTTAACATTCTTTGGTTCAATCTTGGATACAAAGCAAGAGTTTGAGATGATTTCTCTAGATCTTGTAGTGACTTCTAACATTAGGATCTCCTATGATGAGTTCTTTAGGATGATCTTTACGAATTCGATGGAAGTTTCTTTGTTAGATGCCTTTGATTCGAGAATCTAAGGAGGTAGGATTAAGTCATCAAATTTTGTGACTCTTGAGTGGGAGTTTCAAAGATGTCTCAACATCATATGTGACATTAGCCTCATGGTGATCATCAACAATGACATTTATAGATTCCATCATAACTTTGGTCACGAAATTGTACACCCTATATGCTTTTACGTTGGTAGAGTATCTTAGGAATATTCCTTCATCACTCTTAGGATCCATTTTCTCCTTTGCTCACGATGTCGAGAATATAACACTTGCTCCCAAAGACATGAAAGTACTTCACAATAGGCTTTCTCCGTTTCCATATTTCATCTGAGGTGGATGATGTTCCTTTCTCAATGTGACTGTTATGAACATAGCGGTGTATTCATAGCTTCACCCAAAGTAAATAGGAAGTTTATTGGCATGTATCATTGCCTAGCGATTCTGTATGGTTCTTTTTCCTTTCCACACTCCATTTCTTTGAGGAGTTATATGTGAGGAGAACTCATGATTGATTCCTTAGAAGGCGAGAACTCATCAAACTTACTATTTTCAAACTCCTTTCCATGATCACTTCTGATCCTGACAATACAACCTTCCTTTTCTATTTGAAGTCTTTTGCACAATTCTTTAAAGACATCAAACACATCAGATTTTTCTCTAATGAAGTTTATCCAGGTATATTTGGAAAAATCATCCACAACAACATAGGCATACCTCTTCCCACCAAGGCTTTCTACACGCGGGACCCATCAAATCCATGTGTAGAAGCTCTAGGACCTTGGAAGTGGTTAGATGTCTCGTCTTTGGATGTGACATCCTAGTTTGCTTCCCAACCTGACATTCACCACAGACTCTTTCTTCATCAATCTGAAGCTTTGGAATCCCTCTGACAGCCTCCATGGATATGATCTTTTCATTCCTTTAAGATGTAAATGACCAAGTTTTTGGTGCCACAGTTTCACTTCCTTTTCTTCTTTGGCTATGGAGCACCGAGAAAGTAGTTAGTGTTCTTAGACTCCCATAAGTAGCAGTTGTCTTTTGATCTGACTCTTTTCATTACAACTTCCTGTTCTTCATTTGTAACAAGGCATTCAGACTTGGTGAAGTTGACTTTGAATCCTAGATCACATAGTTGGCTGATACGGATGGGATTAGCAATTAGTCCATTTACAACCTGCTTATCCGGGTTGGAACTCCGGACAGTCAAGTTTTCCAACACCTTTGATTTCACCTCTTGATCCATCTCCAAAAGTCACATAGCTAGTAGTGTGAGGTTTGATATCACTTAACATATTCTTGATTCCAGTCAAGTGTTTAGAACATCCATTGTCAAAGTACCAGTCTTCTTTGGCAGAGACTCTAAGAGAGGTGTGAGCTATCAAGGCTGCAGTCTTTTTCATCCATTGTTGATTATTGGGTGCCCCATTAGTTTTAGGTTTGACATGTGGAGTCTGATTAGGGTATCCATATAGTCTCAAGCAGAATGGTTTTATGTGACCAAACCTTCCATAGTAATGACATCTCCATCTTTGATATTTTCTCTTCATGTTTCTTTGTCCTTGATGTTGAGCCCTATGTTGTGACATCTATTTTGACATTTGTTTATCAGGCCTAGGTTTTTTTTATGTCAAAAGTAGATTCCTTTGCAGCCACAAATCCTATTCCAAACATATTTCCTAAATTTTGTCCAGTCTGAAGTATTTCTTCCAATTTGTCAATTCCATTTGTTAACATCCTGACAGACTTTGTCATCTGATCAAGTTTGGAGTTCAACACGAGAACTTCACCTTTGAGGTGAATTATAGTTGTAATGTCTTCCTTCTTCTCAGCCTCCAACTTCACTATGAGTTTCTTCTACTTCTCATTTTGTTAAAAAACTTCAGCACTCCTGATACACAACTTCTTGTAAGAGTCAGCAAGTTCTTCAAATGTCAGCTCCTCATCACTTGAATCATTGTCAGAGTTACAAACACCAGTTAGTGCAGTAACCAGTTTAGCTGATTCATCTTCAGAGTCACTCTCTGAGTCACCATCAGACCAAGTAACAGACATACATTTCTTTTGTTTCTTTAAATAGGTAGGACATTCAGCTCTAATGTGTCCATATCCTCCACATCCATGACATTGAATCCCTCTGCTTTGGTTGCCTTTTTCTTCAGGTTTTGCTCTTCTGCTTGAGTCATAGGACCTGCTAGTGTTAGGGAAAATGTTCTTGACATTTGATTTTGGCTTCTGGTCCATTCTCTTGATGATTCTGTTGAACTGTCTTCCAAGCATAGCTATAGCCGATAGATTCTCTTCATCTTTCTCTTTCCCTCTTGACATTGGATACAAAGGCTATGCTTTTGTTCTTCTTTTCAACATTATCACTAATTCCCATCTCAAATGTCGGAGGGAACCAATGAGTTCATCTACCTTGTTGCAAATATCAGAGCTTCTTCTATAGATCACTTTCATTGCAAATATTTTGGGAAAGATCGAGAATCTTTCTCACAGTTTTCTTCGACATCTTCTCTCCCAAGGCTCTGGTATTGACAATCTCCAAAATGTTCATGTTAAACTCATGAATAGTCTCATCTTCCTTCATCCTCGAGTTCTCAAATTTGGTAGTGAGCATCACGAAGTCTTGACATTTTTACCTTGGACGTACCCTCATGAGTGGTTTTGAGAGTGTCCCAAACATCCTTGGCCAATTCACACTGATGTACTAGTCTGAATATGTTTCTATCAATTCCATTGAACAAGGAATTCAATGCTTTAGAGTTGCTCAGATCTAACTCTTCCTCTTCTTTGCTCCATTCTTCCTCAGGTTTCAGACTAGTAGTTCCATCTTTCTCAATCTTGATAGGATGTTTCCATCCTCTGTCAGCAGCTCTCCAAGCTTTATTATCCAGTGACTTCAAGAAGGCAACCATACGAGGTTTCTAGTAGTCATAGTTTGATCCATCCAAAATGGGTGGTCTTCTCCCAAATCCTCCTTCCTTGTCCATAGCGCCAGAAAATAGTATCCCTAGATCTCACCCAGAAAAACAAGCAGGGTGTCTGCTCTGATGCCAATTGAAATTCTAACAGATACTTGATGTCAAAGAGAATGTTATGACACTGGTATCTGACAAACTGTTTAACAATCTAAATAATAAACCAAAAGTAGTAAAGAAGACAATCAATTGTTAACCCAGTTCAGTGTGTAACTACACCTACATCTGAGGGCTACCAAGCCAGGGAGGAAATCCACTATAAGAGGTATTAATTCTGGAATAAACCAACAGTTTATCTCTTTCACTTAAGACCTACCCAATGCAACTTCAATCTAAGTACCACTTAGACACGAGAACACTACCCCCTCAATCACAATAGTGATATTAATCTAACACTTAATAGAATTGTGAAGACATCCTTCAATACACATACTTGATTTTGCTGAAAGCTTTTAATCAAGAGACATAACACTCGTGCTTCAGAGCTTTGAGTGATAAAAACTACCCTTACATAAAAGTCCTACTCCAATGCACTTATTAGAAGATAATTGCTTGGCTCACAAGTAATACTAAAGACACGTTCACAGTACGTAACTATCTACCTTCTTCTTCTTTAAAATGTGCAGCTCTCATAATCAGGGGTAGTGAGATAATATGGAAGCAGTAGAGACTTCATCTTGGGCTTCCAAATAATAGCTAAGGTTAACCAAAGTTAACCTAAGGACTTGGTCTTGGGCTTATGACATAAAAATTAGGGTTAAACAAAGTTAACCTAATATCCACGTGAGCATAGGATCTAAACTAAACAATCCAGCTCAGAACAGCCCAACAAAATCCCGAAAACTCTCAGGAAATATAAACCTGCACAATTCATTTATTCAGTACAGGATGTCTTAACATTGTCCATGACATCACACATCCTGCATACTGATCTTGCAGAATCCAATACATCTGATTATAGCATAATTATTATGTTATGCAAACATTCTGAGTTGCACTTGTAAACACTCTTCTATGATGTTGTCTTCAAACCAGAATGTCATGACATCAGTCAGGACATTGCCATATCAATCTGGTTTTACCAAAAATTACAGCCAACACAAAAACACTTACATAAGTAAACCCGATCTGAAGCATCACTCGCTCGAGAATATAAGCAGCAATCTTCCGAGTACCGCAGGACAACCAACCTGTAAATAGAGAAACCTCATCAAAAGCTATCGTCTCGTGGTGGTTGGCGTAGGCACTGAAGTGGATGTCCTCATGCACAATCCGGTCCAGATAAACCCGATACACAAGTGTTGACTGGTTGCCTCTGAGCGGCTCATATGCACATGCAGGGCATCACTCGGTATAACCCTCGATGACCATCCTAAAATTTGTGGGAAGTGTTGTAGGATCCATCCCTAAAATATCAAAATTATATTAGTTAGTTTCAAAATCAAAATAATTAAAAAAAGAAGCTAAGAGAAATTTTTTATACCGTCAAAAGAGTCATGTTGTCGGTGATCTGCCTTGTCTTCCACCTACCCGCCTCCGTCAACTTGGTATACAAGTAAACCAAGAAAGCAACCCCCTAGTTCCACCCACTGACCTACTCTAAATAAAAAAAGAATCTAAGATACATGATGTTAGTGTAGGTGGCACTGGTGTCCACAAAGACCTGGGTCCCAACAAGATATAAGAGGTATGCTCTCATGGCACCATTTGTGAAAAGTAACACGCTCGGATCACCATCACCGCTCGTGCACGAGCAACCTCCCAATCAAAAATAATCTTCAACCATCTATATCTCACGTGGATGCCATGTGTCTTATCAACCTCCTCCAAGGCCTCATCCAAGGTAACTCCCAACCTCTCAACCAACAGCTCAATCTCCCTGTCTTTCTCCAACTTCTCATGATCCGGACACCTCCTTGGATCGGGTGAAACATATAAGTGGCGTCTTCTAATGTAATCGTCATCTCTCTGTGGTAGATGAACGAAGACGTCTCCCATACCTCTACAAAGCGTTGGTCATTGACCACGTTATATCCACGAGAGGGTCAAACCTCTCAACCACAGTAATGCCTAGTAGATCATCAAACTATGACTCAAGATGGGGAGTTAGCTTGTTGATCTTCCTCCCATGGTTGATGACCTTGATATATCGCGATCTGTACAAAAATTTAATGTTATAATTCATAATATTATTCATAATATAACATGATTAATAAATGAAACATAAATGTAAATTTACCTCTCCATCCCATAAATGTCTATCCATATGGGTGAATAAAGCGCATATATATAAGTCGAAAGGTCCCTCAGGAGACTTAAGGGACCTATGGTGTGCATTTCCAGTCTGCCTCTGCCGCGGGTGCCTCGCTGGCATTGATGCCTATGGTCTAATCGGTACCTCAAGTGGCCACAATGCGATATCTTAGTCTAGGGATGTGGGATCGGTCTCACCTTAGATGGCCCCACACTGTGAAGTAAATGTGGATCCCATATTAAAATCCGCGATGGTGAAGATGGTGACAATGTGCATCCGTAGTGCGAAGGAAGGAGGCGAGGATGGATGAGCGGAGACTCCCGTGCACTACGGAAGAAAAGTAGAAGGTATAGAATCGGAAGGGCGAGAATGTGCCTCGGACATAGCTTTGTCCGGATGTCGAAGGAACATGTGTGGCTGAGTCCTTAGACATGTGGCTTGAGTCCTCGGGCCCGTGTGACCGACTCCTGTCTGCAAGAAAGCATGTTGTGTAACCGGCCATGCCTCAAATGTGACTCTCGCTCGGACATATCTCATGTAGAAGCAAGAGCGAAGCGTTAGCATATGACTTATAGAGGAAAAATTAAAAACTTATATCGAATACCAAAAATTAAGTTACGGTTTTGTTCATCCCATGAAACGAGAAATTAACTTCTATTTCCTCTGCGAAATAGAGCGTGGAAAACCCCACCCAAAATCCCAAATGCGTCAAACACGGATTGATCGTCAAAATAGTTTACAAATAGTGTTATATCATCCTAATGATGTAAACTACAAAAACAACACATTTAAGGCCATATTTCACTAATTTCAATCAATTATGCATAAACTCTAAAAATGTGTAAATCACTTACTTGATTGATTGAAGATTCTTGTTGCTTGATTGATTATGTTACTTGTTGTATTTAAGCAATGCTTGATGTTTTGTGTTGATTGTTTTAGAAAAAATTTGACTTTGGTGAGACGGATTGAAAGAGAGAGTTTGAGAGAGTTTGTTTTTTTGAAAACTTTGCTTTTATGGGGAGGAGAAAGGCTCTGGCTCGTTTAAGTGAAGACATGTACCGAAAGTTTACTTACGGTAGTAAACCGTAAGTAAATTTCCGGTTTGCACCCAACCTGAATTGCATGGTATATGGTGCTAACCGGAAGTTAATTTCCGAATTCCTTGGGTCAAAAGTGGAATTTCACGTGGTGCACAAGAAGACCATGGGGTGAGTTAAGATATATATATATATATAAATATATAGGGTTTCGTGATGCAGCTTGGGAGATTTTGAAGCTAAAAATTATTCGAACCGCAAGAGAAAAAATCGTGGGATTTAGTTTGGTTTGGTTGGTTTTTTAGAGAAAAAAACTAAATCAAACAAAACTAATGTGGTTTGGTTCGGTTCGGATGATTTTGTTTTTTACAAATATTTTATGTAGTCATATATACACATATAGATGACAATATAACTTTGTATTTAGTCATTCATACACTGCTAAATAACAACAATACTCATCATATTTGAAAAATAACTTCTCCTTTAATATGTAAAAATTAGATTAGACAAAAGTGAAATAATAAACATAAGATAATATCATAAAATAATATCAAAAATATTATAATGAAACAAAAAAAATAGAAGAGAAGAGAGATTAGTGAAGATGGAAAAAAAAGAACACAAGAGAGGAAATTAGAGAATAAGGTGGGCGATAAAACAAAATTGAAAGAGAGAACATTTGCATAAAAATGAGAAGGTGAAAAATAAAGAATATAAGAGAGTAAAGATAGAGATTAGAAAAAGATGCAAGATGTATAGGCGAAGATGGCGATAATGCTAAGAGATTTGAGAAGATTGAAGCTAAAACCATAAGTGTAAGAATAATATAATTGTTTAATCATAAAGCTAATGTATAATAGGTTTAAGTTTGAGTTATATGAGTTAAGTAAAATTTAAGTTGTAACATAATGCAGTTTGATTCGGTTTGAAAATACAAACCCATAAACCGAACCGATCTATGCGGTTTTGTAGAAGAAGACTCAAACATATCCGAATCAAATAGGATTTTTACGGTTTTGGTTTAATTTGGTTTGCATTTTTCTATTGGGTTAGTTTTGTTTTGGACACTATGTGTGTGTGTGTGTGTGTTAAATTTACGACATCCCTGACAATATAAGCGAGATTCACTTTACACTTTTATAAAAACAATGTTTATTCCCCCCTTAAAATTTCATTCATTGGAAACTCAAGTGGATGGAGTTTGCTCACATGTGGATGTAATAAACTAACGAAAACGTGGGTATCAAACATCATTGAAAACCCTAATAGAAAATTCTGGAAATATCGAAATTCAGGGGTAAGATTTTGTTCATGTTTCTGTTTGATTTTTGCTTTAATTTAACTCTTACATTTGTTTTGAACCTAATTGCAGAGAAGTTGTGATTTTTTCATGTGAGACGATGAGGTTGGTCTGGTTCAAGGAACTAAAATGATTCCCACAAATTTTTGTCACTGTGAAATTATAATGGGTTATTTTAGGGAATATGCGAAAGACCTTGGCAATGAAGTTTGGACTAAAATTTGCAAGCAATTCAATTGAATTCAAATCAAAGCTTGAAAAGACCAAGAAAAAGCTTGAAATAGAGAAGAAAAAAGCTATTAGTTGATGATTTCACTTGTGGTGTGCTGGATTTTATTCTCTATTGTTGTTAATTTAATGTAATTTATTGAGTGTCGGATATTGTGATGTATCGATGTATCATTTGGTATTTTATAAAATAGAAAGTTGGTTTTGGTTAAAATTGTGATGCGATATTGTATTTTGTTTTAAAATTATATCCAATCATAACAAATGCATAATTGAATAATAATTATGGAACATAAAGTAAAACCAAAACACACATAGATAGTAAGTATTACATAAAGTGCATAAGTCATTACAAAGTGTCACTTATAGTGCATCAAATTTAAGACAGAAACAAAGTAGCACATAAAGTGCATCATTACATAGATAACCATAATTTTTCAATATAGACATAACAAAATGGCACATGAAATGCACATTATAAGCATACCTTAAACATAACTTAAACATACTATTGATTATATAATACAACATAAAGTGCATAATCTATCATTTATTTTTCTTCCAAGATTTCAAGGATCTCGTACACACCCCTAACTTCGAATGAGGTCCATGATCACTTTTTTCCTGTGTACTTGTTTCTTCATCATGTTTTGTTAATGTGATTGGTTGGTCAGAAGGTAAAACCTTACCTATAATTGGTTTTTGAATCCATTTAAACTTCAATCTTTCACTCTGCCTTTTTCTCATCTTCATAACATGTTTTTTTTCTTTTTTTCTTTTGGTTGCGCTTGACTTACATCAACATTGTTATCAACTTCACTTGCATCAACCACACATGAATCACCTTGACTTGCAGCAACATTGTTCTCAATTTTTCTTGCATCAACATGGTCTTGCACATTAGCCCACACATACATGGTCATGAGCCTGCATATCAGCCAACACATTAGCATTTTCTACACATTAACATTATCCAGCTTTAGCTCAACTCCAACCTATTCTGCTTTGGGTTTCCTCTAAACTAGAAAAATAAAATTTATGTTACATTCAAACCATCATAGTTCAGACAACTAACGGTGCACACAAACAAATCATGTATTACCTTTCTTTTCAAAGCATTAAGGTCTTGTGTAAGGCTCTTGCATGACAAAGCATTGTGCCCAAATTTGTCACATTTGGTACACTTATAAGCTACGTCATAACTTCTTCTTCTAGCACCATAATCACAACATACCCTTATCCTAACCTTACTTGGTGTTCCCGGTTCATTCTTATACACATGAGGTTGTAATTCATCATTTTGAACCTCTGGCCACATCTTTTCCCTTATAGGACTCATAGAAAATCTATAACATAGTGCATACTTCTCTCTTATAAAATCATAACATAATCATTAAGGTTTTTTTTTCTATAACTCAATAAAGTAACAAAGTGCCTGCATGACATTCAACCAATTCCCATAAGTTACAACTACAAGATCTTTTAGAAATGTCAAATAAATGAATTCATGTGTGTTTAAAGAGTGTGTAACTTGGAATTGTTCAGCAATAAACCAAGTTGGAAGCCATTTACTACTAATGAACACTCATTATCTAACCTCTTCCTAGGTATTGGAATAGATTTATTTTCCACACTTCTCAAGTTTGGTGGTAGATGTTGCTAACCCATTTATAAGGTACTTTCTAATCCACTCACACATGGTGAAAATATGCTTATCTCTAGCAACTAAAATAGTGGCATTAAATGACTCATATATATTGTTCATTAAAATGTCACTTTATAGAAAAAAAATACATGATTACACTAACATTTGGTAATAACTACTATTAACCAAGTCCAAGCCTTGACATCCACTTTCTTCAATTCATTCATCTATTGGGTTCAACCTTGACAATAAATGGCCTTAGCAACTCTCATAATTAAATTCTCTATAAGGGTTCCACCACCAAACCTTTTCTTATAATTTGCATACAAGTGTAGACACAACCCTATGCTCAATCTTCAAACATTTCTTCAAACAACCATTAATCCTTGAAACAAATTCAAGTTATGCATTAGTTTAGAAACAAATATAGGGGATGGAATGAATTTAAAAAAATTATGTTAACTCCATACCTTTTATTGATTTTAGATTATTAAATATCTTATTTCTTTTCCTAAAATTCTAGCATTGGTACCCAATATGAACACACTGATATTTTTCACCATCATAACACGATGTCAGGACAAATGTTACATCATTTGCAGGCATACTGAGCAACAATATAAAACTAAAATAGTATGCCAAATTTAAATTCAGAATGATAAAGAACACAATAATTTGTCAATCCAATTTGGTTCTAACTCACCTACTCTAAGGGATGCCAAGCCACGAAGGAAGTCCAGTATTAGTTCAAATCTAAACTAGTCCCAACTTTACAACTTCTCGCCTAATCCCTACCCAATACTACTTCTACCTAGGCCCTCCCTAGATATGAGAAATCTCCATCTCAATTCCAATCACCGCAGTGATAAAAACCACTACCAGTCACTGGGGTAGTCTATGATCAAGTTACAGTCACAATAACTTGAAACCAAAACAGGAAGATCACACTTCCAAATTATAATACTTAGCCAAGACTATTGAGCAAGAACAACACTTAGAGTTGCTTAAAACCTTCCTCCATGAACAATACTCACTCTTGATTTAAAGCTTCGAGGAGAACAATACTCAACTCATTACCTAAAGGTTTCTGAGTAAGAACATTATGTCTACCACAAGTATCAAAAGATACAAGGGTGACTTACAACCCAAGGAACACATGAAACTCCCAAACCTAAACCCTTATTTTCATAATATATATATATATATATATATATATATATATATATATATATATATCTATTTTTCTCTAGGACTTGGTCTTCCTTTTATATGCTTCAACTGTTGGGCTTACATTGGCTTGGGTTCTTCAATCAACTCCAATCTTCAGCTGAAAGATATTTGCAGAATATTCTCCACAAAATAGAAACAATCTTCATAAAAGGTTTCCTAAAAAGTCTGAATCGATCCTTTTTAGTAACCAATCAAATTTGCACATGTTTCTAAAAAACTCCGTGGTTGGCTTGTGCCTATGATAAGTACAGAATATTCCAGATACTCATATTCAAATTAATTCTTCAAGTATATCCAAAAGCAACACATGTTGCATCAACCTCAGGATGTCACAACATCTTCTGTGACATCTAGCAGAAAATGCAAAACAATAAAACTGTTACGACAGTTAATAAATATGTTGCACCATGTTCCTCAACATCAACATAGAACCATACTTAGCCAACATTTAGCAAGTCGTAGAACCATGGAATTAACAATCTCCCCCTTTGGCAATTTTTTGTTAAAACAACCAAAAACCAAATTCAATTGGAGAGAGAAATAAAACAACAACACAAGCTACATGTTGATCATGTAAAGTTTGTACAAACACAACTCAGAATCTTGTCCACACAGGCAGGTGTAAAACTCCCATTCTCACATATAATATATTCTTCCCCTAAAGGGAAAACCCTCACAAAAGCACCTGCGTAGTGGAATACCAGAAGTTACATGCTGAAGCTTTAGCATACACAAGCATGAAAAACTCATGCTCCCCCTCATTGATTGCATAAGCAACCAAACACACATCTACTCTTCCATAAGAAGTAGCACACAGTTTTATCACAATGCTAAATCAACATATCAAAACATGTGATGTAACATTAGGACACAACACTTTACTCCCCCTTTTTAGCCAAATTATTGACAAAAAGAAACAGAGTAAATATACACAAAAGAACCACAGTGAAAACTTCATAACACATCACACTCAGACAATACTGTGGTACCCCAAAATTCTCCCATTTCAAGGTCAATATTTCTCTCATGTCAAAGCCACTCTAAGGTTGATCAAACAAACCCTCTCCTAAGCAATCAACCCATAACTAGGGTTTTGTTGCTCTCAAAGCAAAAATGGTTTCTATTGGCTCAAGTGAACTTCATGCTTCCCCATATGTCTCAAAGTATCACCATGACAAGTTTCAAACCTCATAGCCCAAGTTTGACCAGTCAATCACTCAGATGATTGAAAATCAGTTATATTGAACAAAAGTCAACTATGGTCAACATACAACAAAACCTCACAATTTTTGGTCAACATCAAGATTTTGAGATCACATTTATCATTTGATCATGGATAGATCATGATTTATCAAGGAAATTCAAGAATTGATCAAAAGTCAAAAGTTGCTAGATTAGGGTTTCTTGATAAAAAGTCAACATAACTTTGATCAGGCATAACTTTCACATATTTCATCATAAAGTTTTCCACTAAAGTTCATTTTTAAGGGAATTCAATTATCTACAACTTTGTCTCTCACAAGGTTTTCCCAAAAATGCTTCATTTGAGAGATATGAGTTAAGACATTATAGGTCCTTTCAAAAGTCAACAAAAGTCATCTTTTCTCAAAAGTGTACATGAACATGGAAGGTTCAATGAAGATGAAACCAAAGATAGATTTTAGAGGAAACCTTAAGATTTCTAAAAAATCCAAGATCACTCTCAAATGATAAAAATTGAGCAAGATATGGTTTGTGCAAGTTTGGAAATTTTGAAGAGGTGAATGAAAGAAATATTGATCAATCTTGAAATATTTCCAAATGGGCCTATGCTTTCATGATCTAAACTTGTTTGCAACATTATCCATGACTCTTAAGCCTACACGCCCTTCTACCATTTATTTTATTTATTTTGAATTATTTCCTTTAAATTCAATTTTAATTAAAATAAAATGCCAAGACAAGATACAAGGTGTGTGGGCTTGTTATTTAGATATCTTGAGGTATAATTAAGTCATAGCAAACTGGCCAAAACTCATGAGGGTTGATTGCATGAAGATTGGCCAATTTTGGTAAGATTTGCATTTGATTTTCAATCAAATATTCTTACAATCAATGCAATATATTTCAACACATTTGTTAACCTAAATTGTGCCTCTATATATACATAACAACACCAGATGACAAGGAGATAGACTGCATGCTCAAGAAACCCTGGCCAAAACTCTTAAAATTCAAAGTTTTAGGGCAAGGTCGACATCAATTTTCTAGTTGCTTTCAATCGAAACCAAGCATCCATTCATCCTCCTGAGCATTCCAGCAATCGATCCAAGTCCCTTAGCAAGCAAGATCGTGCCGAGAACTGACTCCTTTGAGTTGCAGCGGTTGGTAAAACTTCTTGAATCACAAAATTTTATTTCATGCAATATAAATGATTTTGATGCTTACATACATGTTCATTGATGTTTGTGATTGTTTAGAATCATCGTGCATGAGTTTTAGCATAGGAATCAAGTTTCACCATTGCTAGGGCTCACGAAGCTGTTGAGCTTCATATCCCTATTGTGTAGTCGTTCCAAACCAACCAAAGCCACCATTAGATTCGCAGCACTTCAATTAGTGGATGCGGGATGTTTTTGTTTTGTTTTGAGCTATTTTGCGGGTTTCAAATTCCCTTGCCAGAGGCGATTGAAAACACCACCAGTGGTTTGACCGGCGAGGAAAGGGACGTTGCAGAAAGAAATAACATGATTGGTCCGTTTGAACCATGGGGACCCACTTGCACACATTTTTGATTAAAATTGATTTTCTAGAATTAATCTCCAATATATATTTATGCTTGTGGTTTTATTAATGGATGTATGACCGCTAGTGGTAGAACAGCGATGCAGTCCTCTTGCCCTGGCGTGGGTTCGATCTCTGCCGTTTGCAAATTTTTCTTATTTTTCTGATTTCTGCAGGTTAACACATACATACATCCAGAGACGTGATCTAAACACCATTGAAAAGTGGTGTAATGGCGTAATTTTGAACCTGTGATCCTCAGGTCACGAGTTCAACACCTTCCAAGGCCAAATCAATTTTTTACCACTTATTTTCTTAATATTTTTCTTTTTTCTTTTGACTTTTTAAACTTATTTTTAATTCTTTTCACAAATTTATTTTTCACACATAAAAAACCCTAAAAATAATTTTTCTTTTAGATTTAGGTGACAAAAATCTTTATTTAATTTTTGACACAAAAAAGTTTTGATTTTCTTTCCATTTAAATTATTTCTTTTAATTAATCGTTAATTAACTTTAATTATTTTTCTTAATTAAAATCAACCACAAAAAATACCAAAAACATTTTTCTCTTAATAATTAGTGTTTCTAGCATTCTCCTATCATATAAAACATTTTTTCTATTATTTGGCTATTTATTTCGCATTTAAATATTAGAAATCAATGTATAGGTTACAAAGACGATTTTGTAATAGAGTAGATTTACATTTCCTCGCACTTTTTCCTTATTATGTATCTGCTTATGGGATGTAATAGTCTAGGTTTAAATTTCTGCACTTTACATTCCACACCTCCTATTATGTAACTGCCCTAAAGCCCTATAATAGCGTAGGACATTTACTTTTCGCACCTTTACTTTTCCGCAAATATTAAACTGCTTAGATGTATGTTAACTAGGGTTTGGATGGCAAGACTAAAAGTAATCTCAGACAACCCTAAATCAAGATAAAATATCTTAATTGAACACATTGTGCACACTTATACCTCTAGGGTAATCTCTCTTGTTGCCTTACGAATAAAATTGGTCATGTCCCTCGAACGTTGGGGTACCATTAGCAAAAGTCCCTCGATTCAAAATCATCACAAAGATCATAGTCCCTCGATGACTCTCGATCGTTGCTACGAATATATGATATTGTCCCGGTTGTTGCCTACGAATAAGTGATGATCGTCCCTTAAACCTAAGGTATCCTTACAATTTTGCCTTTAATGACCATACATGACTACGTCGCTTCACATCCAACGGATAGAGCTACCTATCAACTCATGGTATTGATAGAACTATCCTAAAGGAGAAGGAAAATAACAAGAATGACCTTCTGAGTACGTAGTTCAAGAATGACCTTTTGAGTAGGTAGTTACTCTTAATTGCTTGCTCAAATAAACAAATACTTTTTACACCTCTTTCAAACAAATATTTTCAAACACTTCATATACATTCTTGAGGACTGATACAAGAATCATTACAAAGTTAAAGTCAAAATATTTTTCAAACGAATCACACACACACAAAAGAAATTTTCAAAAGTGAGCTAAAGCAATTAAGAGCCCGTGAAACTACGAGCGAAAGGGTGCTAACACCTTCCCTTTTCATAATTACTCCGTGCTTAGAATTGATAAAGGTCTTTCCTTCTTTTCACCTTTCCTTTATTGGATAAAAGAAAAGTCAGTGGCGACTCTTGCTAACCGCAACATTTGTGATAAAACTCAAAACAACCAAGTCAGTTCTCCCACCGTGTTACAAATATAATGGATGGAAACACATAAATTGAAACATATTTCATAAAAGCAACAACAAATAGCGATCGGACACGCACATATTCAAAACATGGGCGAAACCAAATAGTATTAGAGATTTGTTCTGAGATCCAACTAGCAAAGAACAAGGCAGTAAACTTCGTGATCAATTATTCAAATGAGCCACTGAGTCAACATATGTGATCTAGTCTTCATCAACATCAGATTCAGGATCATGAATGTGAACATGAATTTTCTTGCAGGACTTCATCTTTGTTACAAATTTCTTCCATGTCCATATTGCTCCGATGAGCGAGTCATCTCTTATTTCTCCTTTGATTCAACCTTCTTTGAAACATTCTTCTTATCCTCCTTTCCTGACTTGACTTCACCTAAATTCACCTTCTTAGAGCCAACACCTTTGAAATATTGGCTCATGATTGAAACTCAACTTGAGGTGAGAGAGAGAGAGAGAGAGAGAGAAAAGATCTTAATAATGGACTTTCCTCGTTTTACATTGATGAGTCACATAGAGAGTCTTAAAGAAGGTGAACTTTTCTTTATTAAACACCACTTGTCACAAGAGATATTCTCTTGTTCTTCCTTTCAAACTCTCTTAGAAAACTCATAGCACCTTATTTGACATTGTCTTGACTATGTCCAATTTTTCCTACCACCGATCTGAACGCTTTCCCAAAATAACCTTCAAGGTTTAAATAAACTTTCATTCCAAGAATTACAAGAAATGTATTAGAGTAATTTCCCAGGAATCCCAAGCTAATGATATAACCTTTTGCTTGAATCAAGATCACTAACAGAAATAAGAATAGTATTAACAAGGTTTGTCAAGTCAAACTTGTGCACTTGATTTATATAGATTGTAACCAACTTGCCATAGTACAATGTCATAACATCATATTTGACATTAACGAGCATTTTTTTTCCTTCAGCACTATACTTATCATAAGTTAATACTAGAACACACACAAAACTTGGCTGATCCAGGAGATAAGATTGCTTTCAAAGGACATTCATGCTTTAATAATACCAACTTCATCGAATTTTTTCTTTGTTCATTTATAAGGTGCACGATTTTATTTCACCATATACTTGCCAAGGTTTTCTTAAATCATTAATACACGAAAGCATTAGTCTTTAAAGACAGTGGATAACACTTTATACACCTAATTCCACAATATCAACTCCTCTGGATAAGAATTATGAACTCTAGTTGACTTGAGAAAATTTCTGATTCAAATTATGCAACTTGTTCAGAGTCCTCAAGAATCTCTTTCCTTGGATGATGTTCCAACATTTGGTTTAACACATTTTCCTACCTTAATGACAACAATTGTGAGTACAACTTCACTTTAAGATGTTTTGCATGATGTCAAAATTAAGAAAAGACGACATGACTGTGAAATAGATGGTATCTCTATGTCTTGTGGCACTCCTCTGCATTATAGGTCTTAGGAAACATTATAAAGCATATTGAAATTGATCCAAGCCTTTGAAAATTTGTTTTTGCATGATTTTTAGTTGCATGTGTCGATACATTCAAATTTTAGGTCAACACATGTAACTCATTTTTAAAGCTAGTAGCTTATGTAAGTCGTGGTCGACCATGCATCCATATCAAGTCAGCGTATTGAAGTTTTAGAAAAATAGAGAAATTATTAGTTTATGTGTCAACACATCCGTCTTTCAGTTCGACACATTTAACTCATTTTAAAGTCTGGCTTCTAAGTCAGGTTGACACATCATGTTTCTCGGTCGACACATGCATTCATTTCTTAGTGTGTCGACACACATAATTTTAGGTCGACACATATGAGTTAACTTAGTCAAAATTTCATTTATTTTTATTTTGAAATTGTTCTTTTTTCCCTAAATATTTCCAAACTATAAATACCCATTCATGCGTCATTCTAACCTTGATGATACCATAAAATTAGCCTACATTTCGTCTTCTTCTGCAACCTTTTAATCTATGCATACACACCAATATTACATTGTAATGATATTTTGTCGGGGTTCCATCTAGACGAAGAATTGAATATTACCAATTGGTTTGGGTTGAGATTTGTAGGGGTCTTCATCCAGGAAAAATCATTGGGTTTATCCTCCAAGATCATCTATTGAATTGGAGGTTTTCGTGCAAGATCGTTTGAAAGTTCATCCATGTGAAAAATCCCTTGGAGTGTTTGAAATCTTTTAAAGGAACCTTAGAGTGTTTAAAATCTTTTTAAGGAAGTAGCAAGGATTGGGTAATAGAATCGGTGACCTTGTGTTGATAGTTTGCAATCGGATTTACTCGAGTAAAAAACCCTTGGAGTGGTTGAAATCTTTGCAAGGAACCTTTTAGGAAAGCTTAAGTGGCGAATAGGTTGCATATCGGTTGATTTGATTTTGCTTAAGATCAAAGGTGGAAGAAGGAGCATCAACACCAAATTGGATAATTTTGTATTGTTGTTCTAACTCTATTGTATTAAACATTTTGCATTTAAGAATTTTTCTACTTCGATTGAATTAGATGCGAAGTACCCACGCAAGGACTATAGTGGCTGACTGCGTAAACAAATTCCTTGTGTGTTTTACTTTTTTTACATGCTTTCAATATCAACAATCAATTTATCAAATAACATTGAGCTAATAGTTAAATTGTAATAATTTTCCTTTCAAAATCTATTTTTGAATTAGGTGTGGATATAGCTTATAATTATTTAGATTATAAGTGGTTTTGTATATTAACACTAATCAATGAATTTTTTTGTAAAATTCACTTGCACGTCAAGTGTTTGATAAAATGGTCAAGCTAGTTCTTTTATCATTTAGCCTTGGATATAGTTTTGCAAAGTGACATTGTTCAAACAATAAATAAGTTGGTTATTGAATTGTTTTTGTTAACATACTTTGTGTATCTCATTCGATTTATTACTTTTTATTGAATTTCTTATTCGAGTTTCTAATTAGCATTTTTAGCGGTCGATGCAAACTTGCTTCCATAGTAAAAATGTTTTGAAAACATTCAAACTCTAGATTTTTGTCTAGAATATTTTTTACGCCTTTATTCACCCCCTCTGGATATGTGCTGTCATCTAACAAGTGGCATCAAGAGCTCGGTTGATTCTAAATTTTAAAACTATTTACAATACAACTTACAAGTGGCATCAAGAGAGCTCTAATTTTCACGGGAGAAAATGATAGCTCTTGGAAAACTTGTATGCAAATTCACATCAAATCATATGACAAAGGTGTATGGGAAGCCATTAAAAATGGTCCAACACTGATGATGTATGATGTTGATGGGATTACTATGCCTAAGCCGAAAAATTTATGGGATGAGAATGACAACAAAAAGTGGTCTTGTGATTGGAAAGCTAAGAACATCATCAAATCCGCATTAGGTGTCGATGAGTTCTACTATATTTCCCATTGTCAAACCGCCAAGCTATGTCGGACACTACAAGTTTCCCATGAGGGAACTAATAAGGAGAAGCAAGCCACGATAAATAACGCACCCAAGAGTATGAATTCTTTCGCATGAAAATGGTGAAACCATTGCGGAAATGAAAAGAGATTCTCTCATCTTATTAATTGTTTTAACTTACTAAAATCCTACATCTAATGTTATTGCTACTAATAAAGTTATGAGATGTCTTACTAGGAATTAGAAACCTAAGGTCATCATGATCAAGGAAGCCAACAATCTTGAAATACTTGATCTCACGACAGTTTTTGGTAAGCTTGAAGAACACGGGCAAGAACTCAATTGCTTGGAAAAATATGAAAAGAAGTTTGAAAAGAAAATGAAAAATAAGGAAAGTCACAAGGAGGATGTTGTGAAGTATAAAGCTCTTAAGGCTTCTACCTCTAAATCCTCAAAAGAAGAGCAAAGTAATAATGATGACTCTAGTGATGATGAGAGTTCGGATGATGAAGATATGAGATTATTTGTGAAGAAATGCAACTGGTATATTCTTAAAAATGAAGTTAAACATTCGAAGCGATAATCTCATGAAGTATAAAAGGAAATCCTCCTTCCTCAAAGAAGAAAACAAAAAAAGGACAAAGGGAAAGGCTAAAGAAACAAGTCACGACAAGCCTATCTTTCTTGGGAGAGATAGTGATTCCTCGGTGAAAGCTCAAGTGAGAGTGATGAAGAGGCAAACTCTTGTTTCATGGCTAATCATAGCAAAGGCAAGGAAAAGGATGTAAGTATGAAATATTCTAACACTTCCACTTTGTCTTATATTGAACTAAAAGGGAATTTGAAAATCTACAAATAGACTTTTGAATGCTAAAAGAAATTGGACTCCCAAGAAAAAGTATTTATAGTTGGCCTCCCAAGAAATAAAATTTTTACGCCTCTATTCACCCCTCAGATCGCATTGTCGTCTAACAACAATATCTCTATAAATTTTAACTAAAGGAGCTCAAAGATATTCATTAAGTATAGATAGAACCTATAAATATATTTTAAGACTTCAATGATGTTTGATTATTCCATGTTGTAGTCCACCTAGTTCCTTATCGGACATTAATAATCAAGCATATAAAAACTCTTCTATTCACCATTTGGAATCGATCTTACCTTGGTAGAGGTTGATAATGAAAATTTGATAACTTTAAATAGATTTCATCTTTACTTTTCTAAAGTTCATAAAAATATCAATAACTATCACAAGACCGTACATCAATTTAATCAAGATCATTACCTTGCAAAAGCTCTAAGATTCATGGCGAAAGTTCTAGAAAAATTTAAAGAAGCGATATTGCAACTCACAGTACAACATCTTCACTTCTCATTCCTTTGAAAATCAAGCATGATGATAATTGAATACACTTTGACAACCAATGTCCTTTATTGAACTTCATTCTACTCATTAGTGAACCTCACCCACTCTAGGTATTATCACATCAGGTCCTCTTTTTGTTGAAGATACAAGATAAATATATGCAAAGACCAACCTTAGCACTTTCCTTGAAAATTCCATATCTTTTCAGCTTCAACCATGCTTGGTCAACCTTAAACTGGTTGGACCTTTGAGAAACCATACAAATTGTCACAAAAGAGCACGGTATGATAACTTAATCACGGGAGACACCTTGAGACAACTGCCTTGCTTGAGAAAAGCGATGTACGGCATGATGTTTGGACATTTTTAGTGGCATCATTAAATAAAACAGACTACTTAGGAATTGATAAATTTTTTCATTTGCTTGTTAAAACCTTGAAAATTAAAATCTAACTCTTCTACATTCATAACCATCTCCCCATTTTGAAGAGTCTCATCCTATAAGATTTGAACCAATGTTAGACATTATTGACATGCGTGATTGGAGATCTTCAAAACCACCATTCTAAATACAAGAACAATATCTTCCTTTTCAACTAGTAGATGAGATAAAGACCTCACATATGACCTCCTTATTGTCAAACTTGCACAATTCTTTGAGGAGCAGCTTCACAAATATCACAAAATTCTTTAACATAAGCTCTCCTTTTAGACTACAGGTAATAAACTTGCAGATACATCAACCAGACTACCACTTTTTCAAGAATAGAAATCCATTTTTCAAAGACAATGTAAAACAGATGTTCAAGACATTTGGATTTGACCTTATATCACTCTCATTCATACTGGTAGAATTACTTCACATAACATCATAAGATATTAGAATCTAGGACATAATGCTCTTCTTTATCAACTCCAACTGTTGATAACTTGAGGACCTCAGGAGATATCACTCGAGAGAAGGCATTGAGGATATTCCAAACTAGATTTCCTCTAAACACTCTTCTTCCAAAGAGCGAAAGCATTTGATATAACGAGAAATCGGGAAGAATCATGAATTTCTTTCAATATCATTCATGAGATGTAGAAGAATCTACAACAAGATAATCCAAGCAGCATCAATATCATTCTCATAAACCTTTATCCTTTAGAGAAAATGTTATTCAAGGTTTTGAGAACCAACTCAACCACTTCTAGCTTCTAAGAATAGTTTTTTCCTTAAGCCTTAACACCAAAAACCCTACTCTGAAATGCCAGAGTTCTTTCATCAGAGTCCAATCCACACAAAGTCAAATTAAGAGCACCCTTAACATGTTCTAGGAATAATGTCAAGACATCTTGTAAGACATCATGCATAAGTATAACCATCAATAGTTGTAACAATATCAACATACAAACAACCATCAGTAGTTGTTGAATGAGAAACACAACCTTCAGTAGATGTGACATAAAGACAACCATCAGTAGTTGTCAAGAGCATCACTATAACCATCAGTAGTTGTGAAAGCAGTAATTTTAGTAGACCCACATAAGCATCAGACAACCATCATTAGTTGTCATACCGAATCCAAGAAAGTTATCATTCTAGCCATCCAATAGCCAAGAAGTACAAGAAATATCCCCGAAGCTCGCCCAATATAAAAACCAGGTTGCCTACTCTGATGTTAATTGAAATTCTAGCACTAGTACACACCATGAACGCACTGATGTTTTTCACCATCAGAACACAATGTTAGGACAGATGTTACGATATCTATAGACAGTGAGAGAAATATCAAACTGAAATACTATCTTTGAATTTAAATGCAAAATGATAAAGAACACAATGATATGTTAACCCAGTTTGGTGCTAACTCACCTACTCTGAGGGCTACCAAGCCAGGAAGGAAGTCAACTATTAGTATTATTAATTCAAAGCTAAACTAGTCCCAAGTTTACAACTTCTCGCCTAGTCCCTACCAATTGCAACTTCTAACTAGGTCCTCCCTAGATATGATAAATCTCCATCTCACTTCTAATCACTACAGTAATAAAACCATTCTCATTCACAGGGGAAATATATGATCAAGTTACAGTCACAACAACCTAAAACCGAAACAAGAAGATCACACTTCCAAATTTCAATACTTAGCCAAGACTCTTGACCAAGAACAATACTTAGAGTTGCTTAAAATATTCCTCAAAGAAAAATACTCACTCCTGATTCAAAGCTTCGAGGAGAACAATACTCAACCATTACCTAAAGGTTTCTGAGTGAGTACATTACGTTTACCATCAGTATCAAAAGATACAAGGGTGACTTACAACCCAAGGAACACGAGACTCTCAAACCTAAACCCTTATTTTTATAATAATGTATATATATACATATATATATATATATATATATATATTTCCCTAGGTCTTGGTCTTCCTTTTATAAGCTTTAGATGTTAGGCTTGGACTAGATTGGATTCTTCAATCAACTCCAATATCCAGTTGAAAATTCTCTGCAGAATATTCTTCACAAAAATTGAAACAATCTTCATTAAAGGTTTCCTAAAAAGTATAAATCGATCCTTTTTAGTAACCAATCAACTGCACATGTTTCTAACAAATTATTGATTGTCATGCGCCTATAATGAGTATAGAATATTCCAGATACTCATATCTTCAAGTTAATTTTCAAGGATATCCAAAAGCACTTTCTTTGCATCGACCTCGAATGTCACAACATCTTCTATGATGTTTGGAAGAAAAACACATAATAGTAAAAAAATTATGACAGTTGATAAAGATGTTGCACCATCTTACTCAACATCAACATAGAACCGTGTTTAGAACCATGCTTATCAAAAATTTATCTAACCATATAACAATGGAACTAACATACCCAATATCTTCCATCAATAGCTTGAAACCACCTCAGCTCTCCTTTATTTCACTTTCAACAACACCAAAATCCAAAGGGAAATATTGATCATTGGGATCCCTATCCACAATAATTAGATTTTTCCACCATATTTGGTGTTAAGATGGCATACATCAACTCAAATAAATGGTCTATATCCATTTAAGAAACCTTTTTTTACAATCATCAAAATAAAAGTAAAATGATCCCAACCTTGGTTGTATAAATGGCAATGGTCTTTCAACATGATCTTCACAATATTCCCAGGATTAACCCTTGTTAAGTCAACATCATACCTCCATATATTTGCATATTACTTATCAGCACCACTTCAATAATTTTCTTTGCTATCAACTTTCCCTTTCATGCTCTATCAACACTAATACCCATAGAAATTTTTTGTCGGATATCTTGCATAACATCACATATTCTCATTGTTTCAGAAGTTTTCATTTCCTTCACTACTGCCTTGACCACCCACTTTTATCTTGCATACCTATTACCCAAACCCTAACACATGTGGGTATCCATCAATGATTTAATAGCATATGTATGCACGAGGCCCACTATACAACATAAATCTAAAAACCACATTTAGCCTTACATTCTACCCTTACCCTATAACTCTTATTTTTATAAAGGTAATTTCCTACCATTTAACACTTGGCCACTCACAATTTCCTCTCTAAAATCGAAGAGAATTAAATTGTATACCCACTTAGACATGTAGTCATTATTGAGATTGAAATTCGGTGTAACAAACTTAGATGTCCTATAAGGATGTCAAGACATCGATCGACATGGAAACACATGCAAGGTAAATTAGATCGGAAAACATAAATAACACATCGTTGTTCATCCAATTTAGAGCAACTCTTATAACTGGGGTATACAAGCCAAGAATGAAATCCACTATGAGTAGTATTATTTTGAGTTAAACTCCCGTTTACAACTCCTCATTTAATCCCTACCCAATGAAATCTACCTAAGCCCCTAGATATGGAATATTCCCATTCTACTTCTAATTACCGCAGTGATGTTGAACAGTCTTCCAATCCCAGGAATTGTTTCAACTGCCTAATCACCAACAACTCTTCAAATACAAAAAGCATAGTCAAGAATCTTAACAAACACACTTGGAGTTGTTTCAGCTTCCTCAAGAACAAAACTCCCTCTTACCTATAGAAATTAACAATCTCCCCTTTGGCTTATTTTGGCTAAAACTAATTTACATAACCTTTGTATTACAGAAGCATAATAGAAATTATAATGGTATTTAACAATATAATTCAGCAGCAGCAATCTAGAAGTCTTTAGTAGTCATTATTTATGTTATTTCAAACTTTACAAGTGACAGTCTTGATCGTCTTTTATGATGTTGAAGCATCATACTAGGACATCTTTACGGCAGGTCCAACTCAATGCTCTCTCTCTCTCTCTCTCTCTCTCTCTCTCTTCTCTTAAGGATCCCACGGATCACACAAAGTTTCTCCCCTTAGCGTTGCTCTTGAGGATAACATAACATAACCACTTCTTCCCTTTTTAGCCATAATATGACAAAGGCTTGTTGAAGAGACTCACTATAGCACGAAACATAACACCACAGACACCATCTTCACAAAGAAGGAGAAAAATGAGGCCATGATGCATATGAGGAAGAAGATACTAAATACTCCCCCTCAAACTGACAATTATGCTATGACACATATTGACACAACATCCTCTAAGAGAAACAAACACTTAAACTATCCATTTACAAGCATAGAGAATCAGAGCTCTATATTGGGTAACCTAGAACACAAGACACAATTTGTGTTCATAACTTAAAACAAGACACAAAACAAAAAATTGCACAAATGCAAGAACAAACATAACCAGAATAGGACATCCTATTCAATATCTTTGGAAAAACAGCTGCAAAGAGTGACCTCAGACTTAACAACGTCTAAACACTACCCTTTTCCCTATGTTTTCCACAAGTTGACAAACATAACTTTCACAGACTCTAAACTTACTCATGTCCGAACAAAATACGTGTGAGAAAAAAAAAAGACACACACAAAAGTGAAGGAAATTAAAAGACACAAAAGACACTCTAAATACATGAGAAACTAAAATAATGCCTAGTGTAATAAGCATCTTGGTCAAGAACACTACTTCAACAAAAACTACATCGGTGAATTTGTGCCAGGAGAAAGTAATAAATTCCTTTGATACACAGGTTTATTTTGAGCGGTTTCAAAAAATGCCAAGTCGAACACGTGATACATACCATCAATATACACATCTTAGATGAAAAGTTAAAAACTATCCCTACTGGTCTTTAAAGATAAACATGTCTTGAGATATGTCCTGACTTCTTATTCGATATCATTCTTCTGGATTGAAAATATTAGTCTTTAAAATACTTTCCATATGATTAGAAGCAGAAGTACATTGTCTTTGCTGATCTCAATACCCCTTCACAATCGTGCTGATTAATTCCTCCTTCTACATATTACATTTACTAGTAGTTGCTGATACTAGTAAAGTCTTCAAACTATAATAGTAGTCATGCATTGCCTGCGCATACTACTTGAAACAAACTCAGAATCTTCTTATTCTAAACCAAAGATAGAACTGCCACTTCTAAATGAGGTGATAGAATATCAAGATTCATAGTCCCGAGTCTCTTCCACAGACCATCATCAATAATGATGTTACAACATCATTTGGGACATCATCAACTTTACTATAGAACCTATCAGCTTTGGTTCTAGAATCACCATCCATTATTTCCATCCATGCCCTTTAACAAAACTCCCCTCTTGGGGGGGGGGGCACAAGCAAACATACCAACAATAACTGATCAATCTTCAGGATCAGACTACCAACATATGCAGGGCATAACACGAGCCACATCTCAATAAGTTTTTCTTCAGACCTCCTGTCGACTTGAGATGATGGATGCCATTGTGCACATCCACAAAGGATATTCCCTCTATTAGGTTTATGGAATGTACTTAACTAGGCATGACACAAAATATACGGACTTTTCAATGAAGTTTGTTTCCCTAATTCTTTAAAAACAATACCATTCAATCAAAAAATTTACAACATCATGTCGACATCATATTGGCGGTCACAACAATACTTAGGAGCATCAAGCAAATATTATGGTTGGATCACGATACTCCTCTTCTAACAAAATATGTTCTATGGTCACAAACAGTATTCCATGAATCTGGTTCCTTTGATCATAATCCAGATACGAGCTCATCTCATATACATAAAGAGTTTAGTGGAGAACCATTTATGAGTTCTTTTCAAAACATGGAACTCAACCTCTATACTCCCATAAGTCTTGGTTAGAAATAAACCGACATATGGAGTAGATAAGTTGTTGATCATGTCCCGATCAACTTTACGCACATCAAATGCATCCTATTCACGATCGGGGAGTAGGTTCCGAACAAAATAACATTTTTGTTCAGCATCCAAAGTATCTTCTCTTCAACTAGTAGCTGCATACCTGCTGAGATAATGTTCTAACATCCCATAGAACATTAGTTCATCCTTCTTGGAACACGCCATCCTTGAAAGTCTTCAAGGTCTTCAAATAATATGTAGATGTATATGAGGATCATTGATCAATTGATTCTCATCAACTTCATTAATAAATGTCTTTATGAGTGGGCTTGAGGAAGATCTCAAGTATCTTTGACACTTTTAATAGAGTTGGAATCATTTGACATATATTATGTTGAGGAAAAACAACCCTAAAATCCTTCCCATACTGTAAGGATTATATCACGAGCCATGCAACGGAATACACAAACACCTCAACAGTATTCATAAACAATGCTTACACCACAATTTAAGCTTAAGCATGTTAAATTAGGATTGAAAATAAATAAAACCTACATACAACAACTTTCCACAATCTACAGTGCGAAGGCAATAGATATGAATAACACCTCAACCGGAAAATTGTTACCACAAATAAGCTTAAGTTAACTTATTAATATCTTCACTGCTACATGAAGATTTTGATAGTGATACTCACTTGCTTTCGAAAAATAGGTAGAGCAATAGTCTTTATAACACATCAAGGTTTTCACTCCCGCATGAAGGCTTTGATATTAGCACTCTTTTGTTCTAACTCCAACCTGGTCTTCAATACATAACCGTTCTCCATAGATAGGTCCATCCTCCACTTCAAGGGACCATCCAAACATAATATGAACCATCCTTGTTCAAAACATTCTTCAGTATAGATCTTCTACCTTGCACAAAAACCAGAAAGTAACCTCCCTAGGATCTCATCCAGAAATAGACATGATGCCTGCTCTGATACCAATTGAAATTCTGGTGTAACAGACTCAATTATCCTATAAGGATATCAAGACATCTGATCTTACATGGAAACACAGACAAGGTAAATTGCAGCAGAAAAACATAAATAACACATCAGAATTGTTCACCCCGTTCAGAGCAACTCGTACATCTGGAGGCATGCCAAGTCAGGAATGAAATCCACTATCAGTAGTATTAATTCAGAGTTAAACTCCCCGTTTACAAATCCTCACTTAATCTCTACCAATGCAATATCTACCTAGGTCCCCTAGATATGGAATATCCCCTTTCCACATCCAATCACTGAAGTGATGTTGAACAGTCTTCCAATCCCATGAGTTATTTCAACGGTCTAATCACCAACAACTCTTCAAATACAAAAATTACAGTCAAGAATCTTGACAAACATACTTGGAGTTGTTCAAAGCATCCTCCAAGAACAAAACACCCTCTTATCTATAGGCTTCGAGGTGTACACATGGTGACCTTCCCACAATCTGGGAGGTTCACTCACAAAACAACTCTCCTAGAGAATGGCAAAGACTCGTCCTTAATAATATGAAGTTACATTCTCGGTTGGTGCTAAACCTAGGTTACAAAGCTTCTCTTTATAACCTATTACCCAACTAGATTTGGGTCTTCAAATCATAACAAAACTGCTGCTAAAATGCTCCACGACATCTCAAAATAGGTTACTAAAAACACTCCAAGATATTATCCAAAATAGTTGCTAAAGCGCTCCAAGATATTCTCCCAAATTTAGGACTTAAATAATTTAGTTTCCTAGAAAAACTCCATATAGTTATAACAACAAATAAGTTGTTACAATTCTGCAAATAATTCTCCTACAAAATAGGTATTCAACATTTAGTTCTCCTTGATTTCAAATTCAATCTTCTTGACACATCAATATGGCACATAGGATTATATAATATCTTAGGAATATTACGCTTATGTTAAAAGCATAACATAATCTAATTTGTCAGCTCAGGCACAATGTCGTGACATCTTCTTGGACATGTTGTTCCAGATGTTGAACCACTTCAACACAACATGTTTCTTCGCCATCGAACATCTTCATCTCATGGAGAGAAGGTAAACACCGAGTAAACATGAAAGGGAGAAATCATGGTCTTGTGACCAAGAGATTGTGTAAGGGAGTTTATTACACAATGGGAATAAGCACCCCACACATCTGTAGTAATCTATGAGATCCACTTATGTTATCTATCTAAGGGTGGGTTTCTATTTCTAAATCTCAAAACTAAAGGAGAAAAGGGAATACATGAATGCAAAAATAAAAACACGAGGAAAAGAAGGAAATATTTACAAATTTCACTCATTGAGCCCGTGACCAAGTGCCTCGTATCCCTTTTAAGGAATCGAGGCGTCGTAGTTCAGCTCACATATTTCATTTTGTTTTGTCTTTTTTAATGAACAATATTAATTTCTATTTCTGTCGCAACCCGACCTTTGGGGATTCATGCTATGGCACTGGAAGGAATTAAAATGCTCTCACTCACCGCTAAAGCGTGCTTTTCAAAAGAAAAATTTCATGATGGCGGATAATGTTGAATTCTCAACTCTACAAAATAGACATGGTGCAACCCGACCTTTGGGGAATTATGCGTCGTATTGTATAGAGCGGAATCAACATATCCGTTTGCAAAGTCGATGAAAATCCTGAAGGCAGGAAAAGCTTGAATTGGTTTGGTTGTTTTTACCTTAAAGAAAAGGATTTGAGATTTGAACCGTAATAAAGTTCGTACATGGAAATAGAGAAATTGACAATCTAAATCGATTCACCCCATCCCTGAAAGACTCAAGTGCATACGATTCGCATCATGATTATTAAGTGTTTTAGATTTTTGAAGAAAAAAAGGTTTTTGTTCTAATGCACATGCAAAAAAAGAAGAAAACATCTAAGGAAAACTATCTAGTTCTACTCCTAATGTTATCATACAATAATTGATCCTAAGGTTAAGTATAAAGGAAGCTTCTAACTAATTTAGCATACATGGAAAAAAAACCTAATGTCTATCTCAAACACTAGTCTAAGAAAGTCGAGAAACCTAAGGGAATGCTTGCGCACAAATGCGACACACCAATAAAAAATCAAAAGAAACATCAGGTGCAAGCTCATAATATCAAACAAAAACATATGTGAATGTGATACTCTCCTCCACCTTGATCCTTCGAGCACCACAAAATCGAGATAAGACTCGATGGCATCAAGCGTTTGGACAAGCGATCTAACATCGTAATTGCAAATGACAAAGTGTGAGGATTAATTGTGAATCCTACGATATATATACTTGGGACAAGATGAGTGGGCACGAGTTTGAGGCATCAACGTATGATGTGAGCCAACGACGACTTGGACTAAAAGCATGGGGATCGACTACAAATCCATTTGTCTCCACTCGATGAATCGATAACAAGCACTAAAATAAATGGGGAATGTGAATGGAAATGCCTTTTACGAGGACTTCACGAGAATGCCAGGGTCTTTTAAACATATACCACATAGTTGCCCCTTTTGGAGTCTTTTGTACAAACACAATTATCAAACAATTATGGCATGTCTACTACAGGTCTTTAAACATCGACTTTGGCGCACACTCATTATTTCCTACTTCTCATGATCTCTATAAAATAAAAATGCATCTCTATTCTTACTTCTCATGGCATCGAAAGGAAAAATGCGGAAAAATATACAGTTAGTGTAATACCAAGCGAACAAAGAGTTCGTAGCAAGCAAATCATAAATACTTTGGAAAACTTCGATTAAGCTAGCATCAATAAACCCAATGGTTAGAAATGACTCAATCAATATAATCCTCAAAGCGATGTCATGCAAGTGTATCAGACACATCCTCACAATAATCAAAACACCTGCACAAAGGTACATATCTAGACAAAATAACAGAAATATGTGTTTCTCGTGTCATGAAAATCACAATGTAAACACGTCAAATGGGTAAGAAAACCACGAGTGAAGTGCTATATTGATTTACCAAGATTAGATAACGATAAAACTATCCTAAATGTACCTTCGTGATCAACAAACACGTCAAAAATAACAAGGAGGCGGAAATATAGTTGCATGTTCATCACAAACAAAAACATAATCCAAGCATGGAAAAATGAAATGTAAACATGTGTCGCAACATAAGAATATAAAACCGGGCAGCTACATCGGAAATGAAATCAAAATTGAGCCAAATACATCACAGAAGTCCTCAAATGAAATAGTAAATCTAGGTACATCAAAGGAAACTAAAAGAAATGCAATCTATGCTAAACGACCTAAAATGCGATATTTTACAAAATTCGATGCACAAAACACCGTCACAGAATCGGCTCAAAATCACATGGCAAGCTACATACGCGCCAACATATTCAAAAATTTATATTGATTTAATTAAACACGGTTGGAAGTGCTACTTCCATGCACGGGGAAGCAACCACGTTATTAGAGAAAATGGAAAGAATTTCAAACCAAAATCGATCAAAATTGCCTTAAATGCCATCTAAACATCAACACAAGGTACCTTGAGCATTGACCATTAATTACATGTAGCCTTATGCTTAAAAACATAGAAAAAATGTGAAATTAAACCACAAATCAAGTATTAGTATAATTTTCAAAAACCACATTCTTTACACCAAAATGAGAAGCTATTTACAAAATGAAGCGGAATTATATCCACACATGATAACATGCTCACCATTATCAACAAGTCTATATTTGACAAGTGAACTTCTAATTTGGTATTTTAAGTTTTGAACATTTTTACCGAATCAAAAACAAAATTCACATCAATTATGTGATTTTTCAACCTACACCTTTTCACCAATCAACCAAATTCAACAATTGAAGGTGTACTTCAACCAACAAAATTTAAAGAAGCTAAGATATGCAACAAATCAATCCAACTTCAAAAAATTCAATCAACTCTTAATGTCTCATGAACCCAAAAAAAAGAATCAACAACTCATGAGATGACAAGATTCCATTAAACTCAATAATTCAACATTATGTCAATTCAAAATTGAACCAATTTTCATCAATTCAAATGAAATTAACATCTCCACCAAACAATTATCTCAGGAAACTCAAGATTCAACTTCAATCAACAATGTTCAATTCTTGAATTTTGAACACCAACACATAACCAAAAATCAATATCAAATTATAGGTTAAAATTCAAGGTTCTCAACAATTAGCACACTATTCAACCAACACCACATTTATCCATAGAACCTTCATTGTACCCTAATTTTTGCCCCTAAGATCCTTTATCATATTATATTATCACATTTCACAAAATCACAAGCTAGGGCTCTCTCTCCTATCTCTAAATTTGCTCTTATAGGGATCACCAAACACCTTGTTTGTGTATATTTTGTACATGATGATTAATATTTTCCTAACCACAAGATATGTATATTATTTGTTCTTTAGATGTTGTGTTGTAGGTTGATGATACAAAAGCTTTTCTTAAAGGAGTGCATAAGTTCATGTGTTTATTTCCATGCCTTCTCCACCAAATCTCAAGGAGTTATCAAGCTTTATCATGTGGTGTATCTCAAGATATCATCATTGAACAAGGCCTAATGAAGCTCATCATGTGATATTGCAAAACAAATTCAAAATTCAAAGTTGATTCAAGTAGTTGACCTAATTTGGGCAAGGTTCTTGAGTTGTGGATCACAAATGCCAAGTTTCATCAATTCTCAACATTTTGAGGCGTATCTTATTGATATTATTTCCTATTATCATCCACATAATCTCTCCTCATGTGAATATACCTCATGTGTAAAGAGATCATCAAAGTTCAAGAATTAACCATGTCATGGCCAATGCTCTTGGAATTAGGGTTTTGGACTTCTAAGGACCATATCTTGGTTGTTGTGTGACATTATTGATTGATTCCAAGGCCATGAGCCTCTTAACAAGATCTATAATAATTCTCTTCATTGGTTCAAGAATATTTTTGCTTAAAAAAATGCTTTGAGGGTCAAGGATTGCAAGCTCTCTAGATTGGTCCTTCATGTTACTTGTATGACTTCAAAAGATCACAACTTGGTCATACTTTGTCTCCTTGAGCTCAGTATTTTTTTCACAATGAACCTAAAGGTGTCTACTACAACTTATTTCAAGTGGTAAGAATAGAAAATGCTTGGGAAATCGCTTGATAAGTTAAAAGATTACAAGTCCTTGGTGAATTTCTCCATTTTTGATCATCAACTTCAAGGAATCATAACTTGATCATGGTTTATCACCTTGAGGAAATTCTTTTTTCATACTAATCTTGAGGATATGAAATTTATCTCCATTTGTGTTACAAGGCATGAATATATTTGGAGAGTGCTTGAAGAGATCAAAAGATTATAGGTCATTTCATGAATTTCCATCAACTTCACAAAGCCATAACTTTTCAATTTTTGGAGATTTTGAGTGGTTCTTTTTCCATAATGTCATTCAAGAGGTCTACTTCATTCCATATTTGTTGGTCAAGAACAAATTTTGAGTGGAAAACCATTTTTGAAGGAAAAACATTATAGGTCACTTTAAGAAGGCATGACAGGTTTAACCAAAGGCATGGCCTAGTTTTCAGTGAGTTTTTCTCAAATCCTAATGGCTATATATTCTAGATCAAGCATCCATTGAAGCTGATTCTTTTTGGCATTGTGTTCTACTATTTGAGAACTTCATTTGGCTTGAGGAAGAATTCAAAACGCACGAGGGAATTGGATTTGTCCTTTGTGTGAACATCGTGCCAAAATCTGTTCCAAGCTTGCTACCAGTTTTTGCATTTTCTCTATAATTCATTTTTTAAGCCAAATTAAGCCTTGTTTTTGTGTCTAATCAGGTTTAGAAACTTCCCAGAAGTAATTAGCACCTTGAAATGCAAGCTTTAGTCGTGTTTTGACACAAAGCAAGTCACACTTCACTCGTGTGCACACCTTGCACGATTTCACTCTAAACCTCATTAATTCTCTTAATTCTCATCACCATTCGCTTCCCTATAAATAGAGTGACCTATTCCACTCATTTTCTCAAGCTTTGGTAGCCATAAATACCCCCAAACTTACTCCACACTCCATATTTTTGAGTTTTCAATTCACAGTTATAGCATTTTCGGTTCCAAATTGATTAATCCTTGAGCTTCCTTGAACTTCTCTGAACCTAACCACACTCTTAGAAAGAAGAATCGTGTTACATCCCAAATTTTAATATTTATTTATTATTTATTTATTATTTATTTATTAATTATTATATTATATGGTAATTAATTAAATTGTGTGATTTGTGAATATTTGAATTATTTGAATATATGTGATATTTGGATAATTGGAATTTATGGGAAGAATAGTAATTACCTAGTAATGAGCCTAATTATTAGAATTGGTATGGATAAGTGAGTTAATCCCATTAAGAAAATAGAGTAGTAAGAAGAGAATGAGAGCTATGTTGTCATAACACAAAATAAGAAGGAAAAAAAAGAGAAAAAGAGGAGAAAAGAAGAGAAAAGGAGAAGAAAGAACATAGAGATTTGTCTTCAAGAGGTAAGGGGGATAATTCTTGTTATTATGAGTGTGTATGGTATGAAATGGGTAGTAACATGATAGGTTTGTTGATTCCAATTTTTAAACCTAAGAGTTTCATAGGTTAGGGTTTGTGTAGAAATTCCTGAAATTAGATGAAATTGAATTGGGATTGATGGGTATTGTTGGTGAATAATTAGTATGGTTAAAAGATATTGTTGTGATTGAAAAATTGGAAGTTTGGATTTTGAAACAATGAAATTAGTATTATGAAAAGTTGCAGATTTTTGGGTTCTGCATCAGAGTAATCGGTTATCCTCATGGGAGTAACCAATTACCTTGTGTAATTTTGGGAAAAATAGCGACGTGAAGGAGTAACCGATTATCTCCAGGAGTAACCGATTACTCTGAGTAAAAAGGAAAAATCTTAAAATCTTTAAAAAATCATAATGTTTTACTCAATTATCCGTTTGACTTGTTGGTCGTATCGTTGGAAAGCTAATGAAATAATCTAGAGGATAAAGCTAGGTTTGTTGGCACTAGATGCTTGGATCATTAAGATGTGTGTAGAATGACATGTGTATATGTATATGTATGTCATGAAATTGATAAAATGTGAATAACATGAGTAATATTGTTGCTATAAACTAAATGTGATTGTGTGGTGATGGAGATGCTATATGTTATTCGTGATGTGTGTAATGAAGATGAATACTATGTGTATTATTTTTTATCGGTGTTACTATGATGTATGTTTGTTGTGCAAAGGTGGATAATTTAAGGTGTTGGATTATTGTGATATTCTAAATAATTAGGATTGATGGAAAATCTTAATTTGCATATGTTGTTGATGAATTGCACATGCATACATGGTGCCTTTGATCCTTGAGTGGAAATAAAGGCGGTGAAACTTTGGGTTCACAATGTTAGCTTTGATCCTTGAATAGAAATAGGCGGTGAAACTTTGGGTTCACATATGGTGTATCCGGTATTGTCCGGATCGGAGTGTGGCTCTAATTATAAGATAAATGAATTGGGAGTGAGGTGAACTTGATGTTCACGATGGTACCCATGCATGAGTCACATGGAATTGAATTTAATATGTGGTGTGGCCTTGGTGCCGATGTTTGGATTCATTTGTTGGATATATTATGAATTCATTATTATGTCGTTTAATGATTATAGTGTAGGATTTGATCATTGATATTATCACGAGAAGAAATACTCCAATGTGATATGCATAATTGTTGAAGCATGATATTTAAACATGTGTTATGATTATGACCAGGTGCATGTATAATTGTTTGTTTGGTTGGTTTTCTATCGTGTGGAAAAGCGACATGTAGTACCCTTTATACATGCATTCTATTTTACTTTGATTTATGTTATATTTATTTGGGGTCAGAAAAAGAGTGTTACATTAGTGGTATCAGAGAAATGATTGTAACACCCTTCTAAAAACCCCGCGGAATATAAAAAAAATATTTCAGAGTAACATGTCAACAAGGATGCTACAACACGCTATAATAAACATGTTTTAACACAGCGAAATAGTCTTCATAACCTTTTGGATAAATCAAAACATCAACCACATCAATGATAAGGTCACTGTCTTAATTCAACAAAACTATTATCCAAATAAAACACCAAATCAAAAGAAGAGTTTAATAATAACTCTATAACAAATATCTGTTCCCCAAGCATGACACCAGACTCGATATAACATAATGGATTAGCTCTACAAGTTATCCTCACCAAAGCGCCTAAGCCGCTATCTTCAATCTAAAAATGATCAACAGTAAGGGTGAGACTAAATCACAATTATTATACGTTATAAGTTCATAAATAATTAGAATTTCATAAGAAACCATTTCACCCTATTTAGCATATTTAAAATTTATCACTTTATCACCAAAATAGTACATAAACCAACAATCAATAGTATCAAACAACATCACATTATAACGTTGGAATTCTTCCAATCATGTTATAACACATCCAACCAATGCATTAAAACACACCAACTATATGCATGTGGTACTAGTTACCCGAAAATGTATCTATTATTTGAATAAATGTACATGAATTCTATCCGCGTTTTAATTAATTAAATTAACGTGTATTCGTATTATGCCCTTATTTTCTATGTTTTCGGCTTTTATCAATTATAAGGTACGTCGAAGAAAGTCGAAAAATTCGGATAAATTGTACTCAAAATCCTCAAAAGAATAGCATATATGTAATTGTGTGATGTTTATCAAAATGGGGTGTAAAGAAGTAAAAGCTTTGGAAATTAATTAAATTTAAGGAAGCAAGCCCATCCAATCGTGGAAGAGCTAAGCCCACCATGCACGTGTAATGGCGGTACGCTAACACTAAAGCCCTAACGGCCGCTATGACTTAGGAAGCGAAGGAAGACTGTGACGACCGTCACGCTTTCCCTAACGGTCCGTAGTGATCGCCACAAAGTAGAAGATGGAGGTGAGAAAATATCAACAAGCCATCCACTCAGCGTATCACCACTTCTAAAAATAGGCTTTGATACTCCGGTCTTCAAAACACTTTTCTTCCTCTTTATTTTTTTGTTACTCTGCCAAAATTACTTTCAGTCTTATTTTACATATTTCGGTTTGTTAATTTAGTTTAGTATATGCTTTCTTTTCTCGTAGCTATTTCCACATCGGAGATTGTTGAACCTTTGCCAATTCTAACCTTACGTTAAAATTGCGCCTTTTTAATTTTCTTCATCGCATTTTATTTTCAGAGGAACGAAGGGAAGATCTCACCGACTTATGGAAGAAACCCAGGCTTGCCAAATATTCTGCCTTTTATTTTCAGGTTTATTTTAATTTATTTATTTATTGGCTCATTTTAATCGTTTAATTATTTTATGCCTAAATTATTTTAAATGCATGTGTTATCCGAATTATCGATATTATTTATTATTGTTGCGCTATAATTGGATCGTTTAACACTAGGCTAAGTTAGTTATCGGTATGTAAGGTCATGAGTTTACGGGGTTTAGCAACTCCATTCGATTTATTTCGTTTAAAAATATTAACTTTCTCGTTTCAATTACTAGAATTTAATGCAACTGTTTTTATTCGAAAGTAAAATCTGATTAAGTTAGCATCAATAAAGCGAGAGTTTGAGATAATAGCTGGACATTAGTAGTTGTGCATCAACTTAAAATACAACGAGAGAGCTTTTAAGTTGATTAGGTTTTATTATTTTCAAAAACTATTTTTAAACTCTAATTGGCAATGAGCACTCACTTAGGTTTGATGATAGGATCGAATCAATAAACACGAATCGGAGAAGATGGTTTTCAAATAAATTATTTCCTAATGAAACATGTTTTGATAATATGAATTTAAGTAAGCGAGTTGCTAAATCCCAGTCCGACCATTACATATCGATACTCCTCTGTAAACTAGATTACAATCAATTAGGCTCCTAAAACCCAAATTATTTACATCATTAGCCTTAGATTTACGTCGTAACCTTAGATAACGATAGGTCGACATTTAGTCCCTTGAATTTGATAATCTTTAAAGCTACGACAGGACTATATACTTCGGTCTAGATTCTTTAAGACATACAAAGTCGCGATCGGTACCAATTGTGAAATCCATTCACTCCACGTTCCATTCCAACTCGGACCCGACTAACCCTACGCCCATTCTAACTCGAACACGGATAACACCCTCATTCTATTCCAACTCGGACATGGATAACACCCTCGGTTCCATTCTAACTCGAACACGGATACGCGCCGTCTATTTCAACTCGGATACGGTTATGGCAACCTCACTAATTCCACACAATAGGTCACTCTACTCTGATAATGATATGTATGCACATCTTTAAAGCATTCAATATCAACACCAAATATGATAACAATTCCTATCATAAACCACCTCCAATAACATGCAACATCTAAAAGCAATTACATTTATAAATAGTAATGCTATCACCATCATACACAATCCATCAACATCATGTATTCACAATAACACCACAAACACCTCATTGTCACATATGTCAAAGGTATACCAACAAAATAAATATTGATTTCAACATAACTAATACCTTACTATTTCCAGCCACCTACTACAAACCAACAACAACAATACAATGCAGTACACCATTGATTTCTACAACGTTACAACATACACCATATGGCACCAAAATAAATACAAATCCCAAAATTATTGAGTTACTAGTTTTGAAAGTATTTTTATAGTAAAGGTCATGTTTTTAGCTTTCCAACGGTCCAAAGCAAACCAAAAACGGACTTACAGTTTGAAAGCTACGAATTTTGAAAATTACAATTTTTCTGGATTTTGATCAGGAAATCAATTACCCTCTATGTTTAATCGATTTCCATAGATTAAAATGTCATTTTTTCGAAATTTTACACAGGAAATCGATTAACCTATATGGTTAATCGATTTCCAATAGTCCAGTAGCCAAAATACTGCATTTGACAACAACAGTGGTTCCCAATCCAATCCAATTTCGACCCCAAACATATGTAACATTAAAACAGTTCCAAAAATATGATTATAATGCAATTCTATCATGGTACAACATCATCTAACAACACTATAACATCAATTTGAATCAATTTCACCAAAATCATGCATTAGGGTCCAAAATTCCTAAACCTTAATATCCTAAATTGGGATATCTAATCTACCCAATCCATTCCTATCATTCTTAAGCCGATAAAGCATAATAATCAGATAAATCCCCCTTACCTTAGCCAAATTTTCTTGAGTTCTTGAACCTTTGAGTTCCTCTTCTCTTTTGCTCCTTTTTCCTTCGTTCTTCCTCTTTTCTGATTTTCACGATCGAATAGAAATTGCGATTCCTATTCCTTATTTTTTTCCCAATAATAACCCTTGGACCCCTAATTCACAATTCTCATCTTGCCCTTCATTAAACCAATTATTATTTATTAATAATAATAATAACTGGCTTAATATTAATAATACTACTAATTATCTTATATTCTCTACACCCCCATTCTCTACAATTTTAGTCATACACCCCTCCAATACTCATCATCTATAATTCTAAGCCGTCTAATCATCAACAACGCATCACAACCATATCAATTCATAAAAATACACTGAACCATCTATTTATTTTAAATAAATAAATTCTAATTTAAATCGGGGTGTTACAACTCTCCCCCACTTAGAATATTTTCGTCCTCGAAAATCCACTTGATACTAATAACTTCTGATAAGACTCTTGCATCCTTCCTTCCAACTCCCACGTCATGTTTGACATCATTTCAAATACCACTAACCAACATCCTTCCTAGTCAACCACCATACTCCCACACGATTCATTGCTACCAGGTTAAGAATGCGCGGGTTCATCTCACTTACGCTTATCCCCTAGGATACATTATCTATCACTTTATTACACCACAACGCAGTTATAAGAACCTCCATAACATAATATCAACAACATTTATACACAACGCTAATACCACAAGGCTACGTTCCAACAATCGAGCTTGCAATTTAATACTTCTATTGAAACGGCGGTAACACCAATAATACATATAAGCCTTCACCTAATAATTCCATTTTGGAATTTCTAATAGTTTCATAGACTCTAGAATTTCTAATGTTTAATTTGTGACTCCAAAAGTCATACCCGCATAACAAAGTATTGTGAGCAACCCTTTACATAATATGTGCTTATGCAGTTTGATAGTTTTGTATGATAGCAAATATATGTGTTTGATTGTCTAACTTAGTCCTAAACATATGTGTGCTTGTCCTAACATAATAACATGCTTAAAAATGGTCAAAGTATAATTTCACTCATGTACAAACCTCTTGGGTCGATACAAAAAGGCATGCATCGATACATATAACTAACTGATTTCATAAAAACAATTTTCCTTTAGTATGAGTCGACTCATACGTGTTTTGTATCGATACATGTCAGTTTGATGGCTCAAAGATTTAAGCTTTGATTCGACACACATCACTATGGATCGACTCATACAAACATAAAAAATTGGGATTCTTACATTTGTTGTTTGCATCAATACAAGATCCTTTGTATCAATTCAAATCGTTCTTTTATTTTGGAAAATAAATTTCATACAGTATGCATCGATGCATACGTGTTTTGGATCAACACATACTAGAACTGAGATTATGGATTCTTGCATGTTTTGGATCTTACATCAATACATAAGTGTTTGTGTCAATACAAATCTTACTTGCATCGAATCATTCGTGCCATGCATCGACTCATATGTTATTTAGCTTTATGGAATCAATTCTATAATAGTAAGCATTGATACATAATCATTTGTAACGACTCATACTGAACTCAACTCTCTTGAAAAAAATTTAGTACAATATGCATCAATACAAAATCACTTGTATCAATATATTAAGTGACTTGGGTCGACTCATACGTAATTTGTATAGACTCATAAGTCTGTTTTTCTTCTAACATGTTTCTGTTTCCATATAAAAGAAAAATTTGGCAGTTTAGTTTGACAGGTGTCACAAATACAATTGGTGAGCATCCATTTTCTAAGCAATAAAAACCTAAAAAAGACTTCTATCTTCATCATCTTCTCAATCTCCTAGGTTCAAGAACATTGACATATAATCATCATTGATTATTGGATCAACGGATCAAAGAGATAACGTTCAGTGGTACAATCGATGATCTAGATGAGTTGAAGATTTGGAAGGGAGTTTCGAAGAAAAACCAAAAGGTTTGTCCAGCAAGAACGGAGGTGTTCTTGTGGGTTTGTAAGTCATGATTGCACAGGGCAGATTCAGCCGTAGTGTATGGTTTGGAGATCGGGGTGCTTTCGTAAACAGATCGTGGAAGCGATGAATTGTATGTGAATCTTGCAGGTGAATTCTTGATCAGGTCAGATCATGAAAAGGTTCATACAAGAAGAAAAAGATCTGAGTGATTAGTTTTCTGTCTTTGTATCATAACCTTGTAAACAATATTTCAGCATATTGATATAGAAAATTCTCAATTCCAATTTGGAAATTGAGAGGGAGACGATACCCTGCCGATGGCGATAGTGGGAACTTCCTTACCAAACTGCTCAGCCTATCGTATTATTTCTCTCTCTCTCTCTCTCTCTCTCTCTTTACTTTTACAACACGTTTGTGATTCAATTGGTGTGCAACTTTTCATGTTCATTGATACAAGGCTGGAAGAAACTCTTTATCAAAACTCCATTGCCATTGATCATTGAACAAGCATACTCCAACTGTTTGACAAAAGTGCAAGCTTGATTTTATTTATTGAAATAGTGTTAAAGTAATAAGTTCATTAATTCAATACAAATTCTGTGTTAATTCATCTTATTCATCTCAATTAAAATCCAGCAAACTATCGCATGTCCGGTTTTCTAGTAGCCGGTTCAGAATAGACGGAAGTCAATTCAGGACCGTGTGTCGCTTTCTACAGTTTTTCTATTTACTCTGATAAATAATTATAAATTCGTGATAATAAAGAATCTATTCACCCCTCCCTCTCGATCACTTGCCACACCGTCTAACAAGTGGTATCAGAGCACCGGTTTGCTAGTGCTTGTGGCTACTTCTAACAATATGGCTTCTGGACCAAAGGGGGCATACAATAGAGCTCCTATTTTTAACGATGAAAATTATGGCTATTAGAAAGACTGTATGCGAGTTCACATAAATTCCATTGAAAGGAATGTATGGACTGCCATTCAAGATGGACCTTTTCAAATCACCATGACGAATGCGTCAGGTGCCATTATGCCTAAACCATAGGCTGATTGGGATGAAAAAGATGAGAAAAAGTGGTCAAGCGATTGGAGAGGTCGAAATATGATAATTGCAGCACTTGGTGTTGATGAATATTATCGGGTATCTCATTGCATGACTTCTAAAGAAATGTGGGATGCTTTAGAAGTTTCCCATTAGGGTACTACTAAAGTTAAACAATCCCGTTTACACACTTAACCAAGTGCGAGCTCTTTCAAATGGAACAAGGAGAATCTATCGACATGCAAAGAGATTCATTCATCTCACTAGTCGTTTAAATGCACTTGGAAAACTTGTTTCCAATGAAAATGCCACTAACAAAATCGAGATGTCTTAGAAGGAATGGCAACCTAAAGTTACGATATCAAAGGCCAACGACTTCACTACACTTACCACCACAACTCTGTTTGGGAAGTTTGGAAGAACATCGGCAACAATTACAAAGTCTTGAAAAGCATGAGAACAAGATTAAGAAGGAGAAGAAGAATAGGAAGGAGGTGAAAAATCCAATAGATCTTAAGGCTTCTAGCTCTAAGTACTCACAAATAGAGAAAATGATAATGACTCAAGTAGTGATGAAGATTTGAATGATGAGGAAATGAGACTATTTGTTTGGAGATATAATAGATTCATTCGAAATAATGGAATCAAACACTCCGACAAATATCTCATAAAGTTTAGAAGACAATCCATGGAATCAAAGCAAGAGGAAAATAAGAAATATAAAGGAAAAGGATCTTGCTTCTATTGTGGTAAATCTGGCACTATAAGACGAATGTCCTTTGAACAAAAGGACAAAGAAAGGCTCCACCAAAGAAGTTCAACAAACAAATAAAAGCTTATATTGCGTGGGAAAGTGATAGTGAGTCATCAAGCAATGAAGGCTTAGTGATAGTGATGAGACGAAAATCTATGTCTCATGACTCACATCAATAACCAACCCATACAAGAAGAGAAACAATGAAAATAAAGTAAGACAAGCCTACTACAATAATTTTGATTCTTTGTCTTTCTACGGAAAAATAGCTTTTGAAAACTGCATAACAAAGTTGTAGACGCTTTTAGCGCTTATCCTCCAACAAATAAATCTTTTCTCATTTAGAGGTTAAGTGTATAAAGTGAGCAAGATCTAAAAAGTCTAAAAGCTAGTATTGCAGAAAGTTTAAAAGATATTAATAGATGTATTGAAACAAGGTATTGTGAAGTTGGTCACATTTGGCAACAAGAGGTTAAAACTCTCAATTCCAAATTGGAAAAATCCTTACATCCCAAAATTACTTATGTTGTTGATCCTAGGATTTTTAAGAAACCATTGGACCCACCATATGCTAAATATTCTTTTGTAGAAAAGATCCCAAAGGATTCAATGAGAAAAAGTAACAAAGTTCATCATCATAATTTATGTCATTATTGTTGTCATAAAGGTCATACCATCTAGAAATGCAAGTTTAGGAAGTTCCTTGTTCCTAAAGGCATTTATCAATGGAGACTGTGATACGGTGGGAGAACTGACTTGTTTATTTTGCGTTTTATTGCAAATGTTGCGGATAGCAAGAGTCGCCACCGACTTTTCTTTTATCCAATTAAGGAAGGCGAAAAGAGCAGGAAAAGACCCGTTAGATTATAGACGGAGGCGAGATATGAAAAGGGAAGGTATTAGCACCCATTCTCTTTGACTTCATAATGATTCTCGCTGGAATGTATACGAAGTGTTTAGAAATGTTTTGTTTTGAAAAAGTGTTTAACTTTGTAATAATTCACGCTGGAATGTATACAAAGTGTTTGAAAAGTTTTTGAAAATAGTGTGAGGTGAAAAAGTATTTTGAATTGATTGGGCAAACAAAAGAGTCTTATTACCTACTTAGAATGGTCGTTTCCATGTTATTTTAGTTTCCTTTAGGATAGCACTATCCATACCATTAGTTGGTAGGTAAATATCAAGGGATTGGATGTAGGGACATGTAGGTGTGCATATATAAGGTCATCACTTTCATAGGCGGACTGTAGCTAGATGCCGTGCAGTCTCAGAATGCGTGATCACCGATGATTTTGAAAAGATACGAGAGGGATGCCACCCCAAGGTGTGAATTGAGTTGCAAACAAAGTGTTTGTATTCAAATATTTATCTTGTATTTATAAGTGATCTATGTTGTTTTTAATCTTACCATACACGCCTAATTACTAGCAATTAAATATGTATAGAAATTAAAGTGCGGAGAGTAAAAGTGCAGGAAAGTAAACCCTGACTATTACATGGCTTTGGGGAAGATACATAATAGAGATGCGGAAAGTAAATTGCCAGAAAAATAACCTAAATATGAAACTAAAATATTTTTTAGGATTTTAGAAAATAGTTAAATTAATTTTTTTGAAAGAAATTAAAATAAGTGAAGAAAATAAAAGAAATTAGAAAATCTTAGTGAAACAGGTGGTAGAAAATAAGTTTGGTCCTGCCAGGTTTGAACCCAGGACCCTCAGGTTATTGGTGCAAAACATGACCACCACACCATCTGTTTGTGATGTTCATATCACGCTTCCATTTGTATGTATGTGTCACCTACATGAAAATCAGAAATTGTAAAAAAATAGCAAACCGTGGGTTCAAACCCGACCTTAGAAGGCAAGGGACTAGCGCCCATGTTGAACCGTTAGGTGATACATCCAATTATAATGCTACAATCATAAATATATATATGTGATATTAATTCCAAAAAATTAGAATAAATAAAAAAGCACACGCGTGGGACCCCTGGATTCAAATCAGCCAATCGTGTGTAGCCACGCTTAGGTCGTCGGAATCAGCGAGGGTCCAAGACGCCGGGGGTGTTTTCCGGTCATCTTCTCTGGCCATTCAAGAATCAAACCTGCAAAAATGCATCATTTAAAACAAAACAAAAGCCCATATCGTATATTTAGGACCCTACGAACACGATGGTGGTGTTCTTTTATCCTGAAAGTGGTTGTAACGTGAGGTTCGAAGCTTCACCGTTTTGAAACCCTAGCAATGGGATATGGCTATATAACCATCAAAGTTCATCAACGATTTCCCATATTTGTTCCTTATCATCATGTGATCATGTTAATATTGTTATTATGAATTAAAACATGTTATAATTTAAGATACGATAAACAGAAAAAACATGAAAGTATGAGTTATGTACAACGAGTTTCAGCGTGTTATGGCTATGGATAATGATCCATACTTACCTAAGCTTACCTCAGGAACAAGAATTGACGTCTGGAATTTCCTGCGGATGGATGGAGATTGAAACTCGAAAGTGCAAGTTTCTTGAGAATTTTTGAGAGTTTTAGGGTTTGCTCTTGGAGGCAAGGATATGTGGTCTCTTGTGTCTGAATGTGTTGGGTACTTATAGAAGAGTAGAACTAGGCCAACAAAAGGAGAAAATATATTGCATTGATTAAGATATATTTCCTTGAAAATATTCATCAAATATTTCCTTTTTGATCTTCAATCAATCCAAAACCTTGCATATCAAGTCTTGCACGAATTTGTGGACTTCCTTGGTGCTCAAGACAAATAAAAATCAAGCCTTATCTTGCCAATCATCTTTACATTTTATTTAATTAAAATTTGAATTTTAGCCATTTAATTCAAAAATAAATAGATTAAAAAAAATAAGGAGGCGTGGAAAGGAATATAGAGGTCATGGATAATGTCAAGATCAAGTTTGGATCATAAAATCTTAGGCCCATTTGAAAAATATTTGCATTTGCTAGGTATTTCTCTTTATGCACTCCTCAAAATGTCAAACTTGAACAATTTGTATCTTGCTCAATGTTCAACATTTTTTAGTGTTTTTGGACTTTTTAGAAAGCTCAAGATGTCCTCTAAACACTCCTTTTGGTTTCATTTTCATTGAAGTTTCCATGTTCATGTACACTTCTTTTCAAAAATATGACTTTTGTTGACTTTTAGAAGGACCTGTGACTTTTGATCAAATTTTGACTTTCCTTGAGGAATCATGGTCAACCCTTGATCAAATGATGAATATTACTTCAAAATATTGATGTTGACCAAAAATTATGAAGTTTGACTGTATGTTTACCACAGCTGACTCTTTGTCCAACATAGTTAATTTTCAACCATCTGAGCAATTGGATGAGCAAATTTGACTTGTAAGGCTTGAAACTTGACATGGTGATCCCTTGAAGCATATGGTGAGGTATGATGACCACTTGGAGCCTTGGAAATTCATTATGACTTGAGAGAATCAAAACCCTAGTTTGGATTGAATTCTTAGAAGAGGTTTTGTCACAGTCAACCCTTTGAAATCATAAGTATGGAGATGTGAATTGTCTTGAGAAGTAGGAGGGAAAATTTTGGGGTATGACAGTTTCCCCTATTCAATCTTCTTGTACCCGAAGGGTTAGATTGAAATACTTGCCTTTCGTGACCTAAAGGTAGAAGATGATTGAACACTCGAGTACACCGAAAATTTGCACTCGTTGTTGCATGGAATGGGATCGTTTGTTGACGATGTTGGAATGGGATTATAGATGTCATGGGAGAAGGCGATGATGGGGACTGAGTCGTGCTAGAACTGCATTTGTCTTTCTAATGAGAGATATGGTATGTATTGATTTTAACCATATATGCGGCATTCGAAGGCGAGATGTCGACAAGTAGTCGAGAGATGGGCTTAAAGATGCCATCCGGAGAGAGATGAAGATGTATTCGAGAGATGGGCTTAAAGATGTCATCCAGGCGTTGATAATAAGAAAGTCAACATAAACCTTTGTCTTTTCTATTTACGAGAAGAATAGTTGTCAAAATGTAGATAGTTTTCCGTCTAATTTTGGGTATTAATCCATGGTCTTCTATTCATTGGTAAACCAATGCGGTTTCGGGAGTTCATACAGTTAGTCGCCTAATAGTTTCTCCGTCTTGTTTCGGTGTTAATCTTTGACCTGTTTTTGGAAATAATTTGCATGGTCGTTCGGATAGTTCTCCGTCTTGTTTGGTATTAATCTTTGACCTTCCATTTCGAAATAGCTTTTTGTTGGAAATAAATCTTGATAGGATATGGTTAATTCTATGATTATGATGCATGCAGTATATGTGAATGATATACACACGTTATGATTTTATGGGTAATGTATGAATGTATATGTTGTGGTATTTCAAAACATATCCATCTTGAAGAAGATAGGAACGTTCTGCTGGAGATCTTTGATTTTTGCTTGGGGATGAAGTTGTTGAAACCCTAACTGGGGATAAAGGAGATTCAGATTCCTCCGATGCACTATCTGACCAAGTTTCGAGTCTAGATATTCCTATTTGTTGGAATGATAATCATTGAGAGATGCTTAGTTGAGGATGAATATCTTGTGTATAGACCTTGCTGGGGGATTATGTGGTATGGAACAACCTGTTACTATTTGGAGACTGATGTAATTGGTTGATGTGTTACTACTCGGGGACAATGTAACGTGATGACTTGAGAACATAGATAAGTCTGATAGGATCACTGCTAAGGGGCCGACGTGATGAATATAGAGGATCACCGCTGGGGACTAACATGATGAAGTTGAGTGACAGGGATCCGCTCTAGGGACTAATGTGATGAAGGTGATATGACCACTTTGGGGACTAATGTGATGAATGTAGAGGATCACTTCTCGGGATAACTTGATGAAGTTGATATGATCACTGCTGGGGACTAACATGATGAAGATGATAGGATCCTTTGCTCGGGGACTAATGTGATGAATGTAGAGGATCACTACTAGGGACTAACATGATGAAGTTGATAGGATCACTTCACGTAGTGAAGATGATAGGATCACTGCTCGGGGACTAACGTGATGAAGTTGAAGCTGATAAGATCACTTCTCGGGGACTAATGTGATGAAGATGATAGGATCACTGTTCGGGGACTAACGTGATAAAGTTGAAGGCGATGGGATCCTTGCTCGGGGACTAATGTGATGAAGATGATAGGATCCTTTGCTCGGGGACTAACGTGGTGAAGTTGATAGGATCACTTCTCGGGGACTAGCATGAAGTTGATAGGGATCCTTTGCTAGGAGACTAGTGATGAAGTTGATAGGATCACGGCTCGGGGACTAACGTGATGATGTGATAGGATCAGATCGGGGATTAGCGATGAAGTTGATAGGATCACAGCTCTGGGAATAACATGATGAAGATGAAGTTGATAGGATCACTACCTGGGGACTAATGTGATGAAGTTGTGGGATCACTACTGGGGACTAACGTGATGAAGTTGATAGGATCACTACTGAGGACTGCGTGATGAAGTTTATAGGATCACTACTGAGGACTAACGTGATGAAGTTGATAGGATCACTGCTCGGGGACTAACGTGATGAAGTTGATAGGATCAGCGATTGGGGACTAATGTGATGAAGTTGATAGGATCCTTTGCTCGGGGACTAACGTCATGAAGTTTATAGGATCACTGCTCGAGGACTAACGTGATGAAGTGAAGTGCTGGATGCTGCTGAAAAGAGATGATGGAATTGTAATCTGGT